>LR749687.1:753543-992808 GCA_902729485.2 Mus minutoides | reverse complement strand
AAGGCCACACCTCCTCCAACAAGGCCACACCTCCTCCAACAAGGCCACACTTCCTCCAACAAGGCCACACTTCCTCCAATAAGGCCACACCTCCTAAGAGTGCCACTCCCTATGGCCCCCGGCATTGAAACACATGAATCTCTGGGGGCCAAACCTATTCAAGGCACTACTCCTGGGATAAATAAGGCCCTGCAATCTAGTCTTCCTTTTCTGTAACCACAGCACACATTCTTTGACTTACCCCTCGAGCCTGGCTTTACCTATAGAATTGTAAACTGACAGACAAGCTCAAAATCCACAGGAGGGGTTTGACAGTTTGGGGAGTTTTCCACAGTTGAGACCCAGGGAGGTGTGTGTGGGAGGAGAGGGGCGGTGGGTATGTGTGTGAAGGCTGCTACAGGATGTTTAGAATAAGCATCTGACTGGTGTGTACGGCATAGGCCTAGTTGCTGTCTTTTTTTTTTTTTTTTTTTGTCCCACAGCTGCAAGAGTTAACCAGCCACCTGTAGCTGTTGTTTCTCCTCAGATACAAGAGCTCAGTGTGCCTTTGACCTCCGCCCTGATTGATGGCAGCCGTGCGTATCCTCCATGTTCGGTGGTTTCTGTTCGTTTGTACTGTCAGATTGACTGCTTTGTGTCAGGGCCAAGAAGGCTTATGGTGACACCATGATAAACTGGGGTTTCTTTTAGCTTCCTGTCCTAGGCTCCTCAGCTCCCAGTTGAGAGTGGTAGCATACCTGTAACCTTCCTGTCACCCTAGCACTTGGGTGCCAAAGGCAGGAGGGTCAGGAATTCAAGGTCATCTTCAGTGACTTAGGGTGTTCCAGGCCAGCCTGGGATACCTGAAACACTGTCTAAAACAAACTACAAACAAACAAACAAACAAACACAATGTTCATTAAGGTCAGATATTTGATTTGTAATTTAAATAATTACTAAGGATTCTTTTGTGAATCGTGTAGGAGTTGTAAGATTATCAATCAGACAGAGCTTTTCAGTACGAATGAGGTTGGTGTCTTAGGGTTTCTATTCCTGCACAAACATCATGACCAAGTAGCAAGTTGGGGAGGAAAGGGTTTATTCAGCTTACACTTCCACATTGCTGTTCATCACCAAGGAAGTCAGGACTGGAACTCAAGCAGATCAGGAAGCAAGAGCTGATACAGAAGCCACAGAGGGATGTTCTTTACTGGCTTGCCTCCCCTGGCTTGCTCAGCCTGCTCTCTTATAGAACCCAAGACTCCCAGCCCAGAGATGGCACCACCCACAAGGGGCCTTTCCCCCTTGATCACTAATTGAGAAAATGCCTTATAGCTGGATCTTGTGGAGGCATTTCCCCAACTGAAGCTCCTTTCTCTGTGAGAACTCCAGCTGTGTCAAGTTGACACAAAACTAGCCAGTACAGTTGGCTTCAGTGATAGTGGGTAGCATTTCACTTTACTAATTTAGTCAGAGTTTATTCTTTAAGTAGAGGGTAGGGATGGTATAACTTTGGGTGTCCAGACAAATGAGAATCCAGTGTTTGGCTTGGTTTAACCGTGTAGAGTGCTCTGCAACTGTTTTTACATTCATCCAGTCACAAGGTTAACCCCACGGCCGGCTGAGAGGGAAAAGGTGTGGTCGTACTGGTTGCTCCCAAGGATTGCTCTGTCTACTGGTCTGCGGATGTGGACATGACAGCGACATGACAGCGATGTGACTGCTCGAATCTATTTGGTGTCATGTCTACATCCTCCCCTTCCCCAACGTGAGCATTCAGCACATTTGCTCATGTGTTTGCTTGCTTGCTTTCTCATGCAGCTTAGGCTATTACCACACTTGCTATGTATTTAAGGTTGACCTTAACCTCCTGATGATCTTTTGACCCCTTCCCAAGTTCTGGGATTATAGGCGCATGTATCTCCATGCCTGGCTGACAAAGGACACTTTAAATGGAGATGATTGTACGAGAAAAGGCCTCACAGTTGTTTTTTTTAAATCTTTTTTTTTTTTTCTGAGACAGGGTTTCTCTGTGTAGCCCTGGCTGTCCTGGAACTCACTTTGTAGACTAGGCTGGCCTCGAACTCAGAAATCCGCCTGCCTCTGCCTCCCAAGTGCTGGGATTAAAGGCTTGCGCCACCACGTCCTGCTTTTTTTTTTTTTTTTTTAAATCTTTTGATTCAGACTAGCTTAGTTACAAAAAACCATACAGGATTATTAGTCGGCCACATAAACTTATTCCCTAGATGAATTTGATGAAAAGCCAGTTTCCTTCTAGATCTATGGGTCCACGAGGCACATTGTTGCTCTCTTTTATTAATTGTTTGTGATATGGAGACTGAACCTACTATGCCTTTGTAGATGTAGCAAAAAAAACCAACCCACACTATGGGCGGCGAGGCACCAGCAGTTTCTGTCTGTTCCCAGCCCAGTACATAGCCTGAGACTGAGACTGTGTGTTTTTCCTAGCCAACACCTCTCCCACAAACATCAGCTCTTCCTCTCTAGAGCTCCGAGATCGCTCTCTCGATCGCAGAGGCCAGCTGTGGTTACTTCTCCCCTAGAGCTTGGTCTTTGCCCAGTCTTCCCGCTCCAAAGCCTGGCCAAATTCTGCCCTAGCTAAATTCTTTCCCTCTGGCCCACCTGAGTTGTGGTGAATGGAAAACACCAGACAATCTTAGTTTAGACTCAACAGATAACACAACCACTGAGGGTGGACTCTGTTGTCCTAAACTCATCAACTATTCTATGTTGGAAATATTCCAGTGGCGGAATCTGCCACCAGATCTAACCATTCCCCGTCTACATCCTGCTCCAACCATTCCCAGTCTACATCCCGCTCCTCTTGCCATACAAAAAAGGCCGTTCCTCCCCTCCGCGTCCCTCTTCCTCTCTCAGAAATGGAAGGCTCGTCTCCTCCTTTTCACTCAGAGATTGGCTTCTTGTTGTCTTTATTATCTAATCAATTAATTAGGGGAAAATTCTGTTACAGTAGATGCTAGGCAAACACTCTGTCACTTAGCTGTATCCCCAGCCCTGTTCTTTTTGTGAGGTAAGGTCTCACCACGTAGCCTAGTCTGGCCTTGAACTCATGGAGTTAATCCTGCCTCAGCTTCCTGAATGCTGGTGAACTACCATGCTAAGCCACAGCCTCTTTCTCCACTACTGGGGATCAAACCCAGGGCTTCACATGCATGGTAGTTAAGCACTGTACCACTGAGCTACAGTCCTAGCCTTCTCTTTTCATGTGTGTGTGTGTGTGTGTGTGTGTGTACTGTGCACACCATGCCATCCATACATGTAAAGTTCTGAGGACAACTTTTGGTAGTCAGTTCTCTTCTTCCACCTTGTGGGTCCCAGCAACTGAGCTCAGGTCTTCAACGTGACAGGTGCCTATAACTGCTGAGTCATCTCAGTCCCACCCTGCTTTGCTCTTTTTAGTGGGGAAATTTCATGCAAAACACAGATTTACATTTCTCTGGATTTACATTTAACCCATTAATATGGTAAAGGAATCTTTAGCTAAGATCTGAAGCTGTCCATAGCATGTCACCAAGGTGAGTGTCTTAGTCAGGGTTTCTATTCCTACACAAACATCATGGCCAAGAAGCAAGTTGGGGAGGAAAGGGTTTATTCAGCTTACACTTCCACATTGCTGTTGATCACCAAAGGAAGCCAGGACTGGAACTCAAGCAGGTCAGGAAGCAGGAGCTGATGCAGAGGCCATGGAGGGATGTTTCTTACTGGCTTGCTTCCCTTGGCTTGCTCAGTTTACTTTTTTATAGAATCCAAGACTACCGGCCCAGAGATGGCACTACCCACAAGGGAACCTCCCCCCTTGATCACTAATTGAGAAAATGCCTTACAGCTGGATCTCATGGAGGCATTTCTTCAACTAAAGCTCCTTTCTCTGTGATAATTCCAACTTGTGTCAAGTTGACATAAAACCAGTCAGTACAGTGGGTAGGGGCAGAATTTCAAGGGGCTACATTCTGTGCTACAGTATCCGTCACTTTGCTTATTAAATATTCACATGTTAGAACAGCCCTGCTCAAACCTATGCAAATCTAGAAAAATTGTGCTGGCAATTTAGGGGCTGGGAGACAGCTACAATGCCTAATGTATATCATTGAGATCTGTGTGAATGTTTATTCATACTAAACACATTTCAGTGTTCAGTGTGTTATAAAGCTCTCCTCTTACGTTCCCCATAACTCACTTTGGATTTTGTTTTCTTCGTCTTTGTAGAAAGTACAGATGATACTGAAATAGTGAGTTACCGCTGGGAAGAAGTGGAGGGGCCCTTCCTAGGAGAGGAGCTTCCAGCTGACACCCCAGTCTTACAACTGTCGAACCTAGATCCTGGTAACTACACTTTTAGGCAAGTGGGTTCCACCTTTATTGTGTTTACCCAGGGCTTTTCTCTGGACTGTTTCTTGATACTGATGCTTTCTATAAAAATAAAAGCATTGTATCGCTAAGCAGAAGGAATAAAATCTTTCCCCTACATCCAAGACCTCAAAATGAGCTCTCTGAACAGTATGGTATTTAAGTGGTTTTTTTTTTTTTGAGACAGGGTTTCTCTGTGTAGCCCTTGCTGTCCTGGAATTCTCTTTGTAGACCAGGCTGGCCTTGAACTTTTTCTATTCACATGCTCCTTTAAGCCTTTTTCTTTTTTTCCTAACTTGGATTGAAGTTCTGATGGGAAAGATTCTAGGGGTTTTGGTTCGTGGTTTGAGAGTTATGCTTGGTAACACCCTTAGGATAAATTTAGTGGTCTAGAGAAGCTTTTGGGTTGCCTGGAGGGGTCACAATTCCCACTCAGCATCTCAGAGACTAATAAATTCATAAAGGCTAAACCATAATGTGGGAACATTTTATGACTCAAAGATAAGATGAAACTATGGCAACAGAAGCAAAGAAAACTATTCTCCTGCCCCCCCTTGTTTTCCTTTGCCTCATTTTCAAGTTTCTACTTTCACCTCTTCTGGGACTGAGCAGGCTAAGGTGACTACTTACTTCCAGGTGTGTACTTACTTCTTGGGTGTACGAGCTTCCTTTTCTCTTTATAGGTTGACCATCACAGATTCGGATGGCGCTACCAACTCCACCACTGCAGTCCTCATCATCCGTGGTGCTGTGGACTACCCACCTGTTGCCAATGCAGGGCCAAATCAGACCATCACTTTGCCCCAAAACACCATCATTCTGAATGGGAACCAGAGCAGTGATGATCACCAGATTGTCCTCTATGAGTGGTTCCCAGGCCCTGGCGGTGAGAGCAAAGAGATGGTCATGCAGGCAAGTCATCTATCTTGCCTGCAGACTTCTTTTCTTTTTCTTTTCTTTTCTTTTCTTTTCTTTTCTTTTCTTTTCTTTTCTTTTCTTTTCTTTTCTTTTCTCCCTTCCTTCCTTCCTCCTCTCCCTCTCTCCTTCCTTCCTTCCTCTCTCCCTCCCTCTTTCTTTTCTCTTTCTTTCATTCTTTCTTTCTTTCTTCTTTCTTTCATTCTCTTTCTCTCTCTCATCCATGTATGTATGTATGTATATATGAAGGTATGTATGTATGTATGTATGTCTATCATTTATCATCCATTCATCTATTCTTGGTTTAGGGAGATTGTTAAATCAGGAATTCTGTTTTATAAATTTCTCAAACAACGCAGTGGTTGGAAGAGCATCTAACCTTACAGATCTCTCAATTTATGTCCCTCGCTCTCACACACACACACACACACACACACACACACACACACACAGGTTAGCACACACCAGCAAAAAAGCAGTCTGTCCTGCTGTTTCAACTAGATCTTGAGGTCAGTTGGAAAAAAAAGAAAAGTAGTTATTATTTTGTTTGCCATTTCCTGAAATCTGTACTATCTTGTCTACATCTAGCATCTAGTTGTTTCTTTTTTAAAGAATGTCTTTGTGATTTTGGAGGCGTGTGGTGGGTGCTAAGGATCAAACCTGAGGCCTTACGCATGTTAGACATATGCTCTACCACATGAACTCCAGCTCCTGCACAGCATCCCAAGAACCTTTGTTTACTTTCTGTTGCTGTGATAAGGACCATGACTAAAGGTGATGTGGGGGAGAGGAAGTTTTACTTCACCTCATAGGTTGCGATCCATTACTAAGGGAAGTCAGGGCAGGAACTCAAGACAGGAACCTGGAGGTAGGAACAGAAGCAGAGGCCACGGAGGAACACTGCTTACTGGCCTGCTTGTTATGGCTTGCTCAGCCTGCTTTCTCAGACGATATAGAACCACCTACCTAGGGTTGACACCACCCACAGTGAGCTGGGTTCTCTAAACTCTGTCATTAATCAGGATAATGCTTCCATGGACTTGCCTACAGGCTGATCTGATACAGACATTTTCTCAACTGCAGTGCCCTCTTCCCAGCTGACCCTAGCATGAGCCAAGTTGGAAAACAAAACAAACAAACAAACAAACAAACAAAAAACTAACTAGGACACCAAGTAGCTGGTGCGTTAGGCCTCGGCCATTGCATCCAGCTTCTTTTCAAGCAGGGATTCTTGCATTAAGTAAAACCAGTAGCACCTGTCATGGTATCCTGTTTCCTTGTACGTCTCTAATGATAGTTATTTTGTGGTTATTTCTGTTGTTGTATAGGGAGCACAGACCCCATACCTTCACTTGTCTGAGCTGCAGGAAGGAGAGTACATGTTTCAGCTGATGGTGACGGATTCCTCGGGACAGCAATCCACCGCTTTGGTCGCTGTGACTGTCCAGGCTGGTAGGTGAGATGCAAAGGAGATCTGACCCCAGGGATGAAAGCAGAGCTAATTAACTGGACTCCTGGCCTTCAGATGTGTCTAACCTGGTGGTAGTATGTTGAGGTTCCTGAGCTGGCAGGAGGTCAGGGCCGTGAGAGCTGATGTCACAGGACTGATTTTCTTTGGATGTTCTGCATCTGGTCATGTGTCTCTAGACCCTAGTCCAGAAGATAAAATGAGAGTCATCATCAATCCCACATGAGTCTCTGATTTGTTGTATGGGAACTCCTATGCCTGTCAATCCCCCTTAGGAGAGTTCCAGGGCATCTTGAGAAGACTGGCTGTGTGGCCTGACATTCAGATGCAGTCAGACATGGGGGTGGAGGGGACATCAATCCAGGTTCCACTCACTTATTAGTTCTTTCAAAAACCCAGAGTTCTGCAACCCTAGCCTTTAGGAGATGCACAGGTAGGCAGCCACACCTTGCTTACGACGGTCTTGGCTTCAAAACTTCTCTATAATCGTCTTGTTGTTTCCACAACCATCGCCCAGTATGCTGACAATGGACACGGTCTCAACTGAAAGACAACTAATTTGTTTTCTTCATTAACTGATTCAGCTAAGATGTTAGAGGTGGGGCTGGTGAGATGGCTCAGTGGGTAAGAGCACCCGACTGCTCTTCCGAAGGTGATAAGTTCGAATCCCAGCATCCACATGGTGGCTCACAACCATCCGTGACGAGATCTGGCGCCCTCTTCTGGAGTGTCTGAAGACAGCTACAGTGTACTTACATATAATAAATAAAATAAATCTTTAAAAAAAAAAAAAAAGATGTTAGAGGTGCTCTGAGCCAGACCCTAGGGATGCAGCATTAAAGATGGCCCTGACTTCTACCCTTCCAGGGCTGTGACAAGTGCATGTGTAGTGACATGAAGCTATTCAGGTGCTTTCCTCAGTAAGAAAGGGTGCCCACCTAAAGAGCACCCACAGAGCGCTTGGGTCCGCAGATAGCCTTTCCTAGAGTCCCAGTGGCCACACTCATGGCAGATGATCAGGAGGGGAAGGGTGGGAAGTGGAGGGCAAGAAGAAAGGTGTTCAGAAAGAGGGGACAGCTGGAGAGAGATGACTCAGCGGTTAAGAGCACTGACTGCTCTTCCAGAGGTCCTGAGTTCAATTCTCAGCAACCACATGGTGGCGCACAACCATCTGTAATGGGATCTGATGCCCTCTTCTGGTGTGTCTAAAGACAGCTACAGTGTACTCATATACATAAAATAAAATAAATAAATCTTTAAAAAAAGAATGAAAGAAGCCGGGCGTGGTGGCGCACGCCTTTAATCCCAGCACTCGGGAGGCAGAGGCAGGCGGATTTCTGAGTTCGAGGCCAGCCTGGTCTACAAAGTGAGTTCCAGGACAGCCAGGGCTATACAGAGAAATCCTGTCTCGAAAAACCAAAAAAAAAAAAAAAAAAAAAAAAAAAAAAAAAAAAAAAAAAAAAAAAAAAAAAAAAAAGAAAGAAAGAAAGAAAGAAAGAAATTAAGGAAGAGGGTACCAGATTCCCAGAAGCCACAGGAAGAAACGGGGCCAGGTACATTGAAGAGCTGGAAACAAAACAGAACAGTGTGGCTGGAGGAAAAGCTAGAACTAGGCCTGTGGGGGCCAGGATTGGAATGTGGTGGCTCACAGAGGGACGGGGGGGGGGGGCTCACAGAGGGACGGGGCTCTCATTAAGTGGCTTGCCCTCCTGAATTCAGGAAGCCACTACACACACTGAGGAGGGCAGTGAGGGGAAGACAAGACGTCCCAGGGCTAATGGCTATGGCTGTGTGATACAGTTTTTTTTTTTTTTTTTTGAAGCAGAAAGAGTAACTATTTATAAAACGAATACTGCAAGTGATATTTTATTTCTTTTTCTTTCTTCCAGCATTTAGCTGAAATATTTTCCTCCTTTAAAATGTTTATTTACTTTTACGTGCATGGGTGTTTGGCTTGGATGAATATCTGTGAAGGCCAGAAGGAGGCATAGGAACGGGAGTCACAGATGGTTGTGAGCCACCGTGTGGGTACAGGGGATCGAACCCAGGTCCTCTGGAAGACCTACTCTTACCCACTGAGTTGTCTCTCCACCCTCAAACTGAAATATTTTCAACATATGCTATTTAGCAGGCGCTGTGCTAGACAGTGGGGCTACGGAGGCCAAAGTCTATGCACACTGATTACAGTTCCCTGTTTTCTCTCCTCTTTTTCTTTCTTTCTTCCTCCCCTTCTTTCCTCCCTTCCCCCTCTCACCTTCCCTCCTTTTTTCTTCCTTTCTCCTTCCCTTCTTCCTTTCCCCCATTCTCCTCCTCCTCCATCCTTCTTGCTTCACTTCCCCTTCTCTTCTTTCCTCTCTTGAATGTCTGCAACTCTAGAAAACAACCAGGCTCCGGTGGCCGTGGCAGGCCCTGATAAGGAGCTGGTTTTCCCGGTGGAGAGTGCTACACTGGACGGGAGCCGGAGCAGTGATGATCATGGCATTGTCTGCTATCACTGGGAGCACATCAGGTAGTGTGTCCGTCCAGCTCCGAGGCTTGTGACAGTGATGACATGACAGACCGCACCCCTTCCCTGGAGGATTGCATTAAACAGCAGCTTGAGTTTGTTGAGTCAAGATTTAAGCAGAGTAACTGGGTCTTATTGATAAAAATATGTATTATAGGCATGGTGGTCCGTGCTCATAGTCCTTGCGCTTGGGCGGGAAACTTGAGGCAGGAAACTCTTGAGTTTAAGGCTAGCCTAAGCTACATAGTGAGACCCCCCCTCCCCACCCTCCAACTCAAACAAACATGCAAACATAAGAGGCTAGTCTTGTGGGGAAGAGGGACATGGGTTGGCAGTGGCGAGAAGTGGAACCCAGAATAGGTGCCCGGGGCTGGCTTGGTGTGAGGTGAACTTCCTGGTAAAGGAGATGTAGGGAAAGCTGCGTGTGCAGTCTGTCTACACCCAACCAGCATGTAACAGATGGACAGAGTTCAAGGTGAAATTCATATTATAACATTTCCTGGGCTTTTACTTACCGGTCTCAATACTATATAGCTTCTGAAGAGGCCACAGTGGATCATTCTTATTTTTGGTTTATGTTGAGACAGAATTATGTAGACCAGGCTGGCCTTTTAGCTCACAGAGATCCACCTGCCTCTGACTATCCTCTACCTCCCAAGAGCTGGGATTAAAGGCACGTGCCACCACAGTTGGCTGGATCATCCCCATTTTACAGTTGAAAAACTCAGGCTTGAAGAAACCAGTGAGGCCGAGTAGTTAAGGTTACCTAGGCAGGAGAGATGCAAACCTGCACCTGTCTAACAACCACGTCTAGGGACTTACTGACTAGACGTAATGGCAGATCATCTGGGTCATGCCTCTCGCTTCAGTGCATGCTCCGAAGCCAAATGAGAACTTAACTGAGTTTCATTCAAAGAAGAAATGGGAAGTTGGGTGTGGTGGTGTACACCTGTAATCTCAGTACTTAGGAGGCTGAAACAGAAAGCTCATCACGGGTTCAAGGCTAGCCTGGGCTACAATGGTGAGACCCTATCTAAAACAACAACAACAACAACAAGAAAACAAAACAAAACAAACAGTTTCTAAGGTTTTATTTTCTAAAGAGAGACCTTTCCAGTGGCATCTCAATTAAAAAAGAAAAAAGAATGAAAAAAACCTTTCCCCAGAACCCAGCAGATTGTGTCTGTTTAGCTTTGACCCTCACGCCAAGCCAGACAACACGCGTGCGTATAAAGTCATCTTAGAACTCTGTAGCTGACCAGATGGTCACCACAGGCAGAAGTGAAGGCATTTTCTAGGGCACAGATCTCACACTCCATCTTTTGTCTACACATCTCCATTTTGCAGAGGCCCCAGTGCAGTGGAGATGGAGAACGTGGACAAAGCTATAGCCACTGTCACCGGCCTTCAGGTGGGTACCTACCACTTCCGGTTAACCGTGAGAGACCAGCAGGGTCTGAGCAGCACGTCCACCCTCACTGTGGCTGTGAAGAAGGGTGAGTGGACATGGTGACAGGACTTGAGCCTGCTGTGCCATCCGGCCTCCAAGGTCCCCAGCCAATTAATGATTACCCAGCAATGTTGGTGTTAATGTTGGTGTCCACACCTGACTGAGCTCAGATGGGCCAGCCCTTCCCCCTGACATGACTTCGGTTAAGTCCTGTCTGGCTTGAGGGGGGTGTGTAGAGAAGGAAGAGCCAACGTTCTCTGCCCTCTGCTGGGAAGTAGTGTTGCCGAGCAGTTCGCTCTGCTGTGACGCTGGCCACATCTAGTTCTGTGCAATGCTCTGCTTTCTCAGAAGGCCAAGAGCAGAAGTGTACTCAAGTTGTGTACTTTATTTATTTTTTATAGTTGAAGATTAAAAACTTTTTAATGTGTTTTTATTTATTGCGCAGGTATATGTGTGGGAAGAGGGTGTGCTTGCCACATGTGAGTGTGTATGTGTATGTGTGTGTGTGTGTGTGTGTGTGTGTGTGAGAGAGAGAGAGAGAGAGAGAGAGAGAGAGAGAGAGAGAGAAGGGGGGAGGTCAGAGGACAACTTCCAGGAATCAATTCTCTCTTATTACCATGCGAGACCATTAGCTTTGGTGATGAGTACCTTCACGCACTAAGCCATTTAGTCGGCACACATACATCCCCTCCACTCCTTTTTTAAAAGATAAGTTTTGAACTTCAGATCCTCTCGCGTGATGAGATTACAAGCATGCAGCGTCACCCTTGGTTTTATCCGGTGATGGGGGCTGGCCTGAGGGCTTTGAGTATTCGAGGCAAGCACTCCATCTCCGTCTGTCCCTAGCCCTCGATAGTAGTTTTTGTTGTACAGTTTCAGTAAAATTCCTAGCTTTTGTCTGTCTTCCCATTTGCACCAAGAACTGCTCAATGTATGTATCTATATCCTGTCTTACAGGTGTGTGGGGTAGAAAACAATGCTTTGGGGTACCTAAGACAACCTTGGCTACAGGATGGACCAGTTGTGCGGGTTTTAGGACATGCCATCGCTAGTGTTTTAAATCAATTTCTTTGCTCTTGTTTTTGCTGTGTCTGACTTAGAAAATAACAGCCCTCCCAGAGCCCAGGCTGGTGGCAGACATGTTCTTATACTTCCCAATAATTCCATTACTTTGGATGGTTCAAGGTCTACTGATGACCGAGGAATTGTGTCCTATCTGTGGATCCGGGATGGCCAGAGTCCAGCTGCCGGAGTGAGTACTTGAAGGGCGGTGCCCCTCAGCTCTGTATACTGCATCCAGATTAGTCAATGCTGTCTGCTGGGACAAAGANTGGGGCTTAAACTACAGAAAATTATTTTCTCATATTTCTGAAGTCTGGAAAACCAGGACCAAGGTGCCAGCCAGTTTACCTTTGGTGGGGGATCTCTTTCTGGATCTTGGATGGCTACTTATTTACTGCATCTTCCTGTGGCAGGGGTGAGAAAGGAGGGAAGAGACAGGGGACTGCTCTCATGTCTCCTTTATAAGGACACCAGTCCAGTGGGTCGGACCCCCCGCTCCTGTAACCTCATTTAACTTTAATGACCTCCTTCTAAGCTCTAACTTTAGGTCACATTGCAGAGTAGAGCTTGAACATTCTGTCTCACGGTTTCATCTCCCAGATAAGACACATAGGTCCCTTGGGTTTGACTAAGCTGAGGGCTGGAGGCACCAGGCTGCTGTTAGGGTTAAGCATAGCTGAAGACCATTTCCTGATCTGACTTTGGGTCAGATAGCAGACCATGCAGGTATGCCCCACTCATGTCCCAGAATAGCTGTGAATGCAGTCCAACAACACATTGGTAGACGACGCCATGATGTCGCAATGTCAAAAGGTTGATACCACGAGGGACATGGAGGCCCAGCTTTCCAGCGGGACCCCTCTACTCCTCAGCTTCCCATTTTAGTTTTCTTCCTCCATGTATCCGGTGTGTCAGATGCATGGGGATTCCTGTTTCCACTTCACAGGGGCGGAGAGTAAAATACAGAGGTGCAAATGACTTAGCCAAGGCCGAAGAGCTCAGCCTTAAACCAAACTGTTGAAGCTGTTGAATCACACTGCCTCTTAGGTTGTAAATTTCTGTTCATCGCCCTTTCTTTCCATTGCTAAGGGTTTGAGATCTACAGAAGCACTCTTTTTTTTTTTTTTTTAAGGATTTATTTATTATTATAAGATCACTGTTGCAGTCTTCAGACACACCAGAAGAGGGCGTCAGATCTTATTATGGGTGGTAGTGAGCCATCATGTGGTTGCTGGGATTTGAACTCAGGATCTTTGGAAAAGCAGTCAGTGCCCCCCAGAAGCACTCTTGTAGATATACCAAAGGCATGAATACAGGGGAGGGAATGAAAACACCTTGTGCTGTGTAAAGTACTCCTAGACTGAGTTCCGTTCGGCTAGATGGTAGGTTAGCTTCTGAATGAAATAGCAGTGTGTCTTACTTCAGATTCCTGACTTTGTGTTGCCATCCATTCTGGCCAGCAAGTACAAATATGTCCAAAAGATTTGTGTCTTACTCTCTGGAGCTCTGGGGCTGTAGGGTGAATGAGTAGTCTACTGAGGCTCTGGGATCCCTTGAGACAATGAATATGCTATGCTATGAGGGGACCTGAGGTGAGAGCATTTTAAAACTGTATTAGACAACGTGTCTATGAAACTCCATGCTTTGCCCTGGAGATTTCAGCCTAAGATCACCCATCTCCCTCCGTGGACTAATAATTTGGTAATTGCTGGAAAGTTCAGTTTACTGCATCTTGTCTGGGTCCTTGCACATAAGGAGGAGCTGAAGATTCAAAAACCTCAGCCCCGCTCCCTCCTTCCTCCCCACTCCCTCCTTCCCTAGCCATAGAAGTCACACCCACCGGAAAGCAAGGGACTCAGAGCTTTGAGCTCCATAGAGGTTCAGAAACTGGGTACCAGACTGACAGCTTGCTCTGTGGATCCCTTCACTTCCCAGGATGTCATTGGAGGCTCTGACCACAGGGCTGCTCTGCAGCTCACCAATCTGGTGGAAGGCGTCTACACTTTTCACTTCCTAGTCACTGACCGTCAGGGGGCCTCGGACTCAGACACGGCCACTGTGGAGGTGCTGCCAGGTGTGTACTGAGCTGATGTCACCGGGACGGGAGACATCTGTGCCTTGCTTCTGCTCGTGGCCAATCCCACTCTAGTAGTTTCTTCGTTTTAGTTAAAAAGCAATGTGTGTGTGTGTGTGTGTGTGTGTCTGTCTGTCTGTCTGTCTGTCTGTCTGTCTGTCTATGGTTTACATGAATGTAGTGTCCTTGGAGGCCAGAAGAGGGCGTGAGATCCTCTAGAACTGGAGTTAGAGTTACAGGCAGTTATGAACCACTGAATGCAGTTGCTGAGAACTGAACCTAGGTCCTCTGGAAGAGCACTATGGGCTCTTAACCACAGAGCCATCTCTCTAGGCTACTTTAGGAATATTCACCCCCAAGCAGATCACAACTTGTACCTCACGGATAAGAATTATATCTGGCAGGAGGCTTTTGCTTTCCTGATTTAGCATGAAGTGAACCTGGTCAGACTGAGGGAGCACAGCCTCAATGAGGTGGGCATAGGGATTCAGAGTGTAAACCGACCTAGGGAGCACCCAGGAGCAGGAGGGCAGTGTTCTCAGGCACTGGAGAAGTGTGTGAGGGGCCAAGGTTCTAAAGGACCCAAAGGCACAGTTGGTTACCTTGACATAACCAAGTAGAATAAAATTGGAAAAAAATACACTCCAGAGTGGCTTCTGTGGGGTTCCCCTCCCCTTCCCCCCTTACTTATCTTTCTTTTTTTTTCTTCAATTTTTTATTAGATATTTTCTCCATTTACATTTCAAATGCTATCTTGAAAGTTCCCTATTACCCCCCCCTCCCCCGCTCCCCTACCCACCCACTCCCACTTCTTGGTCCTGGCATTCCCCTGTACTGGGGCATATAAAGTTTACAAGACCAAGGGGCCTCTCTTCCCAATGATGGCCGACTAGGCCATCTTCTACATATGCAGCTAGAGACACGAGCTCAGGGGGTTAGTTCATATTGTTGATCCTTACTTATCTTTCTTTCTTTTTTATTTTTTTTTTTATTTTTTCAGCTTCAGATAGAGTCTCATGTGGCCCAAATTGGCCTTGAACTCCTTGTGTAGCAAGGATGACTTTGAGCTTCTAATCCTCCCCCCTCAGCCCCAAGTGTTGCTATTGCAGGTGTATGTTAGTAGCACACCCTCCTTTTTGCCATTAAAGTGATCTGAGTCCTAAAATCTAAACCTACACAACTCACACAAAAGAGTTCTTTTAAACTTCTACTTGCTTTCTTTGACCTTAGTTTTGGTGTGCTGGGCATGGAGCCTAGGTACTGTGGGTACTGGCCCAGTATTCTTTCCTGAGCTACATGCCCAGGCTGGCTTTGAACTCTTCCACAGACCCAGACTTTATTAAGTCCGTGATCTCCCATGAAAATCCTGTGTCCTCTCTTCTCAGACCCCAAGAAGGATGGCCAGGTAGAGCTGATCCTACAGGTTGGTGTTGAGCAGCTGACAGAGCAGCAGAAAGAGACTCTAGTAAGGCAGCTGGCTGTGCTCCTGAACGTGCTAGACTCAGACGTGAAGGTGTTGAAGATCCAGGCTCACACGGATGTCAGGTATGGGGCTGCAGGTGTCAGGTACGATATCTGCCCAGCATACAGTGGCACTCAGGTGTCACATATGGGTATTTAGCCAGCACTGGGCATCCCTCACGTGTCAAGTTTGCTGCAGGCCTCCTCTGTTCTCTCCCAGGCCATCCTTCTTGCTGTCTGTCACATTTTATCATATTTGTACTCCTCTGTAGTTTTCATCAGTCAAACAGTTGTCTGGACTATACTTACAGGACACTAGCCATCTTAAACACTCCATGGATGCCTTGAGATAACTATACAGATGTAACATTGGATTTTTCTGGCTTCTGCAGGCATAGCCTTAGCCAGTGTTGTTGGAAACAGTTTATACCAGACATTGGGCTATTACAAGCTGTGGTTCTTTGAATATTATCCTCATAAATCCATGTGTTTGCATGCTTGATCCATAGGGAGCAGCACTATCATGAGGTGTGGCCTTGTTAGAGTAGGCGTGGCTTTGTTAGAGGAATTATGTCACTGTTGGGGTGGGCTTTGAGGTCTCATATGCTCAAGCCAGGTCCAGTGTGGCATTGGCTCTTCCTGCTGCCTGTAGATCCAGACGTAAGACTCCCAGCTCCTTCTCCAGCATCATGTCTTAATGTACTAAACCTCTGAACTGTAAGCCAGCCCCAATTAAATGTTTCCTTTATAAGGGTTGCCATGGTCATGGTCATGGTCATGGTCATGGTGTCTCTTCACAGCAATGGAAACCCTAACTAAAACACAAGCTGAAATTGTT
Organism: Mus minutoides; assembly: GCA_902729485.2. Taxonomy (NCBI): domain Eukaryota; kingdom Metazoa; phylum Chordata; class Mammalia; order Rodentia; family Muridae; genus Mus; species Mus minutoides. The sequence goes on along the minus strand of LR749687.1, from coordinate 976,666 downwards.
AATCTCAGTTGTCAACTTGATCTAAAACAATCGGCTAAGAGATGACCCTCTGGATATATCTGTTGAATAATTGTTTTGATTAGGTTATTGAAATGGGAAGACCCATATAAAGTACATATGTGTTCTTTATTTTCTACTTTTGAACCATGAATGCAGCATGACCAGCTGCCCCAAGTCTTCCTACCAGGACTTCCTCAAACCATAAGCCCAAACTACCCCATTTTCCTTTAAGATTCTGTTGCCATGACAATAGGAAAAGAACCTAGACAGATTATCAGTACCAGGAGTAGGACCAATGCGGTGATAAACCTGGCCATGTGGTTCATAGGCTTTTGAAACTTGTTTTTGGAAAGAATATGTAAGAATTTGTAATTTTGAGGTAGAAAGGCTCTACAATACTATAAGCAAAGCTTAGGGGACAAGAATGTTGAAGGACACATGGACAGTGGACAGATACCCGGATCATGAAGTTTCAGAAGAACCCTATCAGGACTTGGGATGGGGCCCATTCATGTGATATATTTTATATGTCACATGATATATATATATATATATATATATATATATATATATATATATATATATATTCTAAGAATTTAGTTTAATTCTTCCCATGTCCTACAAATTTGAATGAAATTGAATTTAAAGCTAACAGACTCATTTTTTAGGCAGAGAAAACGTGTGGACAAGATACTATTCAAGCTGGTGCTGAGAAGACCTCTGGTCTCAACATGCACGTATACGCCTGCACAACACATACCTGCACATGCACACATGTACCTGCACATGAACACCTGCACACACACACACACACACACACACACACACACTCTCACAGGAGACATACAGGGAGCACATACAGGAAAGTAATGTCAGGTAATAAAGAGGTACAGGTGGTACTGATGCATCTACAAGCCCAATGCCAAAGAACACTAAGGAAGCTGAGAGAAAGATGTGGGACATAATCTGTCTACTGCGTACCAGAGAGCATGACCGTACCAACACTTTGATTTGAGGCTTTGTGTAGCTGCCCTCAGTTCCTGAAGGGGAGGTAAGGGCTATATGGAGAAAAGATGATGGGAGAAAGAAGGAGACCAAGGCAAGATACTGATCAAGGCTCCAGAGTTTACTTAAGAGTCTGAGCTTATAAAGGGGGAAGGCCCATTCCATGCCACACCAGGCTCTTGATACTTTGTTGCCAGTCTGTCAATACTTGGTCACCAGGCTGTTGCTTATCTCTGGAAGACAGGTTCAGCCTCCCAGCAGGTAGGGGTGTTTTGGAGAAGAGCACAGGTGGCAGAACAATAGACCTATCTAGGTTGGATGATTCCACCCTAGGTGGTCTCATACACAGTAGCAGAATAGGTCTGAGCCAGCCTGCTCAAGGCTGGGGGAGGCTACAATTCCCCCCTAAATATATAATAAAAAAATAGCTGGACTGGGCATAAAATTTATTTATGCTCCATGGTCCTACCTGGGAATTATGGTGGCTGGTGGCTATGCCTGTCTTGGGACTTTGGTCTACAATGAATTTATTCTTACCTGTCCTGGAGAACATGTGCAGCTTGCTTGTGTTTATTTTGCACAAACACAGCTCTATGGTGTTATTATGAACAAACCACGGCCTCTTGGCATATGCCTCTGTCTTAGATTGAATAATCCAGAGTCCCAGTGGCCTGTTCTTGGCTGCTGGCCCTCATAGCTCACCTTATTCCTAATCATACCAAAGCCACAATATATACTCAATGAATCTCTTCGTATCGATGAATTTCTGCCACCTGCACTTTCTGAAGGTGAGCCTTTACGCTTGCTAAAGACAAGCCTGCAGGGAGGTAACTGCTTTGGCTGTCTAGAACCATGAGACAAGAGATTGCTATTGTTTTCAGTGACTAAGCTGTGGAACTATTTTTGGTAGTCCTGGGACAGATCTAGATATATTTCTCTAGAGAAGATATAGGTATGTTCAGCACATGAAAATATGTTCACTATATTAAGGAAATTGTTAGCTTTCCTGCTCGGATGGAAAGTTATCCTGGGACTTTGGAACCCAGGAAGCACAAAGCTCTGAGGTGGGACAGTGTCCCAGTGGAAGGGCATCCTGAGACACAGGATGCTTGGGAACCACACAGCTCTTAGAGGAAGCCTTCTCAGCAGGGGCATTGCAGCTCCCAGGGGAGGGTATCCCCAGCTGAGCTGAGGAGCTCAGGAGACTCAGCCCTGCTCCACTTCTTCCTTTCTTCCCTTCTCTTCACTGCTTCTTGGCTTCTTCTGACAAGAGTAAAATCAAAAAGTAAATATCATACAAGAGATTTATGGGAGGGTCCAGGGTGTGGTGCGATGAATCCAGGATTGGCTGCACCTTACTTCCAGAGGGAGACAACAGAGAACTGAGCAACATTTACATAGGGTTTCTTAAGGAGGTGGGGCGGTGCATGGAGCTATCCAAGGTGAGGATTGGTGGGTTTTCAAGTCCTGAGCTTGGGAGAGCCCAGGGATTGGTAGGGTTTCCTGGTCAGTGATTGGTAGTTCTTGGTGCTCAGGGATTGGTGGGTTTCTGTGGCAAGCTCAGGGATTGGTAGGTTTTCCTGCTTAGGGATTGGTGGGATTTTGTTCAGACCTTTTACTTATAATTAGCATAGTCTGGGAAGGGTCCTACTGAGGGGCAGGAACTGACCTTTATAACAGTTACAGAGGCTGAAACTGTTATGGCAGAGAGGTCTGGGGGAGGGGCCTGGCTGCTGAAGCTCCTCAGGCAGGGGCCAGGATGGGGTAGGGCGCAGTGACAAAGTTTCCAAAGTACACAGTATACAAAGTTTAAAACTGGAGTCCATAGTAGGAAAGCCTTTCCCTGTGCTTGAGTCAGCATGAATAGTCAACAGAACTGCCCAACAAAACTACTCCCAGGGCCAAAAGATAGCTTAGCAAGGTGGGGCTGTCTGCCACCAAACCTGAAGACCCGAGTTCAATCAGGACTCACATAGTGGAGGAGAGAACTAATTCACAACTTATCCTCTGATTCCCACATTAGTACGTATGCGTGTGTGTGTGTGTGTGTGTGTGTGTGTGTGTGTGTGTGCGCACGCGCATATATCTGTTAATACCTGTTTATTGCTTACCTTTATAATGGCTGTAATCTAAAGTTTAGACCATAGCAACTGTTCAGAGCACTGTGTGTTGCTGGCACAGATGTAAAATGAAAAAAATTAGCTATAGAATTAGTTACCTATGTAATTATTGAGGGGAATAAAAAACTTACATCTATACTTTAAAAAGTATTTATGGACAGTTCAAAACATATATTCATGATAGATTGTAAGCAACTTAAATGTCTATCAATGGATAGAAGCGATATATGGGAACTGGGGAGTAACTCAGTTGGTAAGGTATTTTGCCATGAAAGCTTGAAGACCTGAGTTTGATCGAGAACTCAAGTAAAATCTAGACAAAGGACCAGCAAAAATAAAAAAAAAATAGATAGATAAATAGATAAATAGATAAATAAGGCTCAGCAAGTAAAGGCACCTGCTACAGGGCCTGGTGACCTGAGTTTAACCCCTGGGACCCACGTGGTCGAAGGAGAGAACTGTCCTCTGACTGTACACATGGACTATGGCATGTGTACACGCCCCACCCCAAACACAGTTCAAATAAAAGTAAGGGGGTGGCTATAGCAGCTTTCCTGTTGGGATGAAATACCATGACCAGAAAAGCAATTTATGGAAGAAAGGGTCTATCTCGGGCTTACCATTCCAGAGGGTATCATGTCAGAGGCGGAGCAGCGAGCAGCAGGCATGATGGCAGGAGCAGGAAGCTGAGAAATAACGTCTTCAACCACAAACAGAAAGCAGGAGTGACCTGAGGTGGAGCCAGCTATAACTCTCACAACCTGCTTTCAGTGATGTACTTCCTCCAGCAAGGCTGAGCCACTCCATCCCCCAAACAGCGTAGCCAACTGGGACCACTGTGCTCAAATGTGTGCCCCATGAGGAGCATTCTTATGCAACCTACAATGGTGGCTGAATGGTGGTTGGAGGGCAGGGATGGGTTGGGGAAGGATCCTTGGGGCTCACTGATAGTCCAGCCTGGCCTTATCAATGAGCCCCAGGCCGCCAGTGAGAGACCTTGTCTCCAGGTCTGTCAAGATGGCTCAGGAGTTAAGAGGACCTTTCAGAGGACCTGGGCTGGCTCCCCAGCACCCACATGGCAGCTCACAACTCTCTGTAACTCCAGCCTTTAGGGAATCTGATGCCCTCTTCTGGCCTCTGTTGGCACCAGACACGCAAGTGGCACACAGATTATTATGTGGATGACCACATGTAACCACAGATATGAAACAAATACATAAATGAACAAGTAAATCTCCCCCTACCCCTCCTTTTTTTTTTTTGGTTTTTCGAGACAGGGTTTCTCTGTGTAGCCCTGGTTGTCCTGGAACTCACTTTGTAGACCAGGCTGGCCTTGAACTCAGAAATCCGCCTGCCTCTGCCTCCCGAGTGCTGGAATTAAAGGCATGTGCCACCATGCCCAGCCTACCCCTCCTTTTTAAAAGAAAGACCCTGTTTGATAAAACAAGCTGGATGTCTTCCGAGGAATGACTCCCAGAGTTGACCTTTGACACCCACATCTACACCCCCAAACAAGCAAATTATACAAGCCATTTAAACATGCACAGAAATATATATATATTATATATATATATATATATATTCATATATATAATATATGACATATATATGACACACATATTCATATATATAGCATATATATGAATATAGTATATATGAATATGGAATGTTATTTGGCAATAACAATGAATCCTATCACAGAGCTGAGGCCAGTCTACCTTCTCAACTGTGCAGGCCAGGAGGCTGAGGTGAAACGCCATGCTGGCCGCTGTCCAATGATGTGTCTGTTCTCTCTCTGTTTCTTCTACAGCACTGTGATTGTATTTTATGTACAGAGTGGGTCACCTTTCAAGGTTCTCAGAGCTGCTGATGTGGCCCGGAATCTGCACAAGCGGCTTTCCAAGGAGAAGGAGGCTTTCCTGCTTTTCAAGGTCTTGAGGGTAGACACAGCAGGTACATCTCCCACAGAAATACTATAATAAAACACTCAGATGTGCTAACCATGGATGAGTCTTATAGGCACAACATGGGCATGGTTGTAGTTTGAATGTAAAACGTTCCCTATAGTGTCTTTGAGCATTTGGATCCCAGCTAGTGGCTCTGTTTAGAACTTTATGGAACTTTTAGGAGGTGGAGCCTTGCTGGAGGAGGTGGTCCCCCAGGGGGGCAGGTCTTGGGTCTCCTAGCCCAGCCTCATTCACACTCCCCCACCTCCTACCCCTGTAGAATTTAGAATGTCCATCTTCCAAACTTAACTTTTGTTACTATTCTGATGTATTTCTTTTAGGTTGTTCCATCTTTAGGAAGAATAAGATGATCAGATGTTTTGAGTATGCTTTTGTGTGAATGTGTATGTGAGAGAGTGTAGTGAGTGTATGTGTATGAATCTATGTGAGTGTGTGTGTTGCTGGGGATTCAATCTCATGTGATACACATGCTAGGCTCTACCACTGAGTTACATCACAGCTCTTGCAATGTCTTTGTATTTTACATCATGCCATTACTATTTTTCCAAATCCTTTAGAATTTCTTTTCCATGAGACATTCGTGGCTGCCTGGTCTTCCTGCCTGGATGTGTCCTGTAACCACACACTACTCTTCTAGCTGTGGACTGTAGGAATGACTATTAGTAGTGTTCCAATAAAGACCAAGCGCTGTGCACACCCAGCTGGTTTCAGTGGCACACAATAATCTTAGAGATTATTATACTGGTAAATGTCATGGCTCGTTCTATGGTATGGACTGGATTTTCCCTTTGTGTGCTTCCTGATGAGCTCGTAGATGGTGAGAGTTTACGCTCCTGTTTTGAAGGTGATGGTAAGGGCTGAGACAGAGTCTTACTATATAGTCCTGGCTGAGCTGGTGCTTTCTGTGTCTAACATCAAATCTGCAGAAATCTTCCTGCTTCAGCCTCTCGAGTTCTAGGATTTTAGGTATCTGTTGTCCTGCTTGGCTCATAAGAGAGTTTTGGTGGTGGTGTTGGTTTTTTTTTTTTTTTTTTTTTTAGACAAGGCTTTTCTGTGTAGTCCTGGTTGTCTTGGAACTCACCTTGTATACCAGGCTGGCCACAAACTCAGAGATCTGCCTACATCTGCCTCCTGAGTGCTGGAATAATTAAGGGCACACATTACTATGCCTGGCTTCTCGAGACATTGTTAGTTCACCCATTTGTTTTGGGCCTCTACTATGGAAGTGGAAAAGCAGGGAACCCCCTTTGTCCATGGTAGCCTCAGCTCTGTGCCACCTTTCACAGGGTGCCTTCTCAAGTGTTCAGGCCATGGTCACTGTGACCCCATCACGAAGCGCTGCGTCTGCTCCCAGCTGTGGATGGAGAACCTCATACAGCGGTACATGTGGGATGGAGAGAGCAACTGTGGTGAGTGGTGTGTACTGTGGTCATGGCTTCTGGTGTGGCTCTCAAAGATATTCATCTCTTCCTGGCTCAGCACCTAGAGCCACCCAACAGCATTCTTTCCTGAAGCTAAGTGAACCAACACACTTAGTTGTACATTAAAAGCTTGTCCCAGTCTATCCCCGGAGCCTCGTCTACAAAACCTCCTGTGAGATAGATTTGGCTGTTCTAAGAAGCAACTGCCTTGAGACTTTTCCCCTCAGATTGTACCTGCTGTGACTTAGGATGTTGGGACTTTATGATGACACACCTCCTATGTATTCTGTTGGGATAATACAAAATGGGAAATGTGGCCCACACTGCTAGGGGTCAGCCCAAGTGGGTACCAGACATGGGAATCATAGTCTTGCCCCATAGCCCATGCTGGTACCCTTTGTCAGTCCCTTTGGAAAGAAAAACAATGCCCTCCAAAGACATGCACACACAGGCACAGACACACACACACACACACACACACACTACATTTTTTTTTTTTTTTGAGACAGGGACTCATATAGCCTAGCCTGACTCTGGTTTCTCTATGTAGTAGAGGATGACCTTGAACTCCTGATCCTTCTGCTTCTACCTTGTAAGTGCTAGGATTGCATATCTGAGTCACAATACTCAGCTAGAAAACTATTTGTTACTGGCAGTCTACTCCTAAGAGCTAATTTGCTATCCTGGCGATCCCAATGGACATAAATTGGCAGAAAGATGTTAAAAGCTTCCTGCCATGTTGTTTTCTTGCTTAATCCTCTACAAACATCAGAAAGGAAACCAGCTTCAGGCCACTATTCTAAGGAGATGGCATGATAGTTAATCAGGTTAAACATGAGACTTTGATCCATTGGTGTTTTGGCTTGTTTGTTTTGTTTTTGAGACAGCATCTGTCTACATAGTCCTTGTTGTCCTGAAATTCTTCCTGTAGACCAGACTGGCTTTGAACTCACAGAGTTCTGCCTGTCTCTAACTTCCAACAGATGTGATTAAAAGTATGTGCTATTATGTTGGGCACCCATTGGCATTTTTTTGCCCTTACGTTATTATTGCAAAACTTAGGATATAGAAAGGATGAAGAGTAGTCCCTAAATTGACCTTTGGCCCTGATAGATGTCTTCATGGCAACCGTACAGACCCTTGGCTTGCTTTATGAAGACCACACCATGGGTCTGGGGATATAGCCTAGTAAATAGAGTGCTTGCCAAATATATCCAAAGCCATAGACTCTATCTCCCATAGATAGAGACTCCCATAAAACCATGTGTTGGGTGCACACCCATAATCCTAGTACTGGGTATGTAGAATGGGAGGATTAGAAGTTCAAGACCACCCTTGGTTATGTCATGAATCCAAGTCCAGTCTGAGTTACATGAAGTCTCACAGAGAAGAAGGTAGAGAATGGAGGAGAAAGGGAAAAAGGAAGAGGAAGAGGAAGAAGGAGGGGAGGGGAGGAAGAGAAGAAAAGTATCATGCAGACCTTTATAGGGGCAAAGGTTGTTATGATTCTTGGGATTCTGGAATTAGCATTATAATATTTCATACTTTTGTATGTAGGAGGCATAGCTGCTTCCCTGATTCTTTTCCGTTATTTTGTATTTCCTGTCCTCAAGTCAGCCTGAACTATGTGCCTGAGGTCCCTGAGATATGTGCCTCATGAAGTCCTTACACCAAACAAAGTCATCAGTCTGCTGCTCTGATTGGCACCTAGCCTGGCTCTTTGGTGTGCCCCCACAGTGCCCTCTGCACCACAGCTGGCTGCTGCTCAGATGGGTTCCTTGTGAGTCCTCAGAACCAAGCTGTTTGGCAAATAGTTTATCACTGTGCACTCTGGCCTTCTCTTTTGCAGAGTGGAGTGTATTCTACGCGGCAGCTCTGGCGTTGACCCTAACAGTGCTAACTGGAGCTGTGACTTGGCTGTGCATCTGCTGCTGCAGGAGGTACCTAACATGCTTGTTCATTGTGTGCCAAGAAGACTCGTCCCTGGGATGATGGATAGCTTCGGTCTTTTTTGCTTGGGTTTGTCTTAACTGCTTGGCTGGTTGATTAACTGACAACTAGGTTTTAAAATAAACTGGACTTCATGGGCACAATGATGCCCTTTACAATTCTAGCATGTGTGTCTTAGTAAGTAGAGCAACACTGGGGGCAGCTTTTTCTCAATGAATATATAATTAAACCTAGTGTCCTGTATGCGCAAGGTAGGCACTCTACCCCCCCCCCCCAAACCTAATAGTAACTCTGTCTTACCTGTCACCAGAGCTGTGCCCAGGTGGCCTTCCATGTCTCAGCAGAGAAAGACATTGTAGAAATGTGTGTAGACATGACTGTACGAAGCGACAATTGGATCAGTCTGAATCCTTTTGTCCATCTAAACCTTGAAGAAGAGGCAATGGCATACCCACGGGACCCTTTGCTTTAGGGTTTTCTTATTTTTCTCCTGAGAATGGAGGTGACTTCTGAGAGGCCCCTAGGCTGCCTCATTGTCAGAATCTTCCAGAACCCCAGGCTCAGCCCTCATGAAGAGTTTTGTGAGGAAAGATACCACTAGACCTCAGCAGAGGGTGGTAGGCACATCTTTCTATACAAAACACTGTATTGTCTAAAGATGTGCTTTTAAAAAGGCGTACTGAAACTAATAGCTGTTTTCGTAAATGCTACTTACTTTCTTTGAGATCCACCAGTGATTGAATTCCCAGCAGTGGCGGTGAGCCAAGACCTTAGGGAGAGGCCCAAATCCTAGAACCTACTGAGCGTGGCCGTGAATATTTTATATCTCAGGGTTGTGGACAGTAAATAAATGGTGCTGACGTTGAACATGTACTGAGCCTTTGCCATTTTGATCCATAATGACAGGCTCTAACTATACTGCAGTGTTTGGCCCTCCTTGTGACCACAGGGTAAAGGGACTCTTCTGGAGGCAAGGTCATGGGGCACAAAAGTCTTAAATAGTATTCTCAAAGTCTCCAGCTAGCAAGCAGTAAACTGATACCATGAAGCCCTTGCTCTTATCGACACATGATCAGAACAGTTATTGCCTGACTGATGCACACCTTAGTGTAGTGGTTCCTTTGTCTGTTTGCTTGTTTAGCAACAGGATTTCACTATGTAACCCTGGATTCTGGGACTTGCTAGGTAGAGCAGGCTGGCTTCAAACTCATAGAGAGCGAGCTGCCTGCCTCTGCTTCCTGAGTTTAATGTAGTTTTAATGAGTGTTTTTACGTGGTCTTTTGCAGTTCATTGTAAAGCACAGAGAATCATCCAAGTCTTTGTTTGTTTGTTTGTTTGTTTGTTGTTTTTGTTTTTTCGAGACAGGGTTTCTCTGTCCTGGAACTCACTCTGTAGGCTGGCCTCGAACTCAGAAATCCACCTGCCTCTGCCTCCCAAGTATTGGAATTAAAGGCGTGTGCCACCACCGCCCGGCTTCATCCCAGTTTTTATGTCTTGTAGAAAAAAATGGAAGACAGAGTTATTTCTAAGGTAAATGTGGGGCTTCAGTGTCTCACCTCTTCTGTGTGCCCCTCCAGCTGGTTGGTGGTTTTAGTCCCATGTCTCTGAACATTCTTAGTTAGCACTAGTTTGGAGGAATCTTGCTTACCCAGGTCTTTCTGAGGGAAACATCACTCGTGGAGAAAGGTGCCTAGGGTGTATACAGGTGTTGGGCATTGCTTGACTGGACTCCAGCACCCCAGTCTCAGGGGAACCCTTTATTTATTGCCAGGCAACACCCCAGTCAGGTATCAGGGTCCCTGGAATGAGGGTCCTCGAAGTCTAGGTGGGTAAGGATTTGGCAGTGACAAACAGAAACAAACACAGAGGCAGTTTGAATCTGAGTGTATTTTGCAGTTCTCAAGCAGGGTTTTTTATACATTAAAAAAAAACAAATATTACAATTCTTAGAAGATGTGTACAGTGAAGCAATCATGAATACCATCATTATCACTTGGCACAGTAAAGCACAAAAATCAAGCAAACATTACAACTCTGAAAAGATGTACTCAGTGAATCACAAACAGAACAGGTAACATCATGATTAATAGAAATCATCCAAGTGTAACAACTCTGAAAGGATGTATTCAGTGGGGCTGTCATCCAAGGCCAGTGGCATATTTCCAAGAGCAGGTTAATAAATTGTTATGGTCAATTATTGTTTAACATCTAATGCCTGATTTTTTTTTATAAATCTTTAACACATAAACTTAAATTATTTTAATTCTTTTTATTTAAGGCTTTCTTTACTATATACCAAAGCCCACTTCCAATGACACACGTGTACCCATATGAAACTTTATTGTTGGGAAAGTTTTTATCTATCACAATACTATTATATAATTTTGTAAACGATTTATAAAGTAAAGCGTTGGTTTCCCCAGAGATAAGAACATGCTAGTGACCCCATCTCAAGGGATGGTTTCTTACCCATTGTTCTAGCTTAAGATCTTAGCCTAGGCTACCAGGAACATGTAAATAAGAAAAGGAACAAGAGAAAACAAAACATAAATTGCCATGAGAACTTATGGCACAGTATTTTGCTCCAGCCAAGAGTTCCACAACTAGTTCCAGGAAGCCTCCTTCTTTTGAAGTTTTCGCCTCAGTCTGTGAACCTTGTCACACAGATTCTACTGAGGTTGGTGTGGCAATTTATGTGGAAAAGAATCCCAAGTGCCATTCTAAGCATCCAATCTAACGTTTCACTTTTCTTTCAGACGGAAAAGGACTAAGATTCGGAAGAAAACAAAGTACACCATCCTAGACAGCATGGATGAACAGGAAAGAATGGAACTGAGGCCCAAATACGGTAAGACACTTCCCTTTAATAAAACACCTTACCTAGGCATTGGCCAGAGAGCCGAGCTGGGTGAAAGGGAGACTGAAGTGGAATCAATAGTTAAGGCAGAAGAGCAAGCCTGGGCAGAAGAGCAAGCCTGCTCATGGGAACTGTATTAGGAAGCTAATGAAGAATTGGCGAGTACTCGTAGGCATTAATGGCTGAGGGATTGCAAGTACAGACAGGAGCTTGAGCCTCTGCCAAGTGACCCCAGAGCAAGGACTTCTCTTCCATCAGGGTGTTCCTGGTGCCTAGTTCTTCTCTACTCTGGCTTGCGGGGAGGCAGGGCCTGTGGCCCACCAAGCACTTTCCCACTGGCTTTTCTTTGAGAGCTGCTCCCCTGACATCTGGCCTTTAAAAGCAACCATTTCCCATCAGCTCAGTCAGCCGAGGCACTTGAGAAAATTGTCTTCTAAGAGGGTATTGACCCTTATGCTCAGAACACCTCCTGTCCGTGCCAGTTAACCTTTGGATGCTTACATATTAATTATCACTTATGTAATGTGCTGCTCGGTGCTGATTCTGTGAGTGTTCCATAATTCTGGGTTCATAGGTGGCTTAATTCTTTTAGAGAGGCGTGGTCATTTTCAAAGTTGACAACCCAAAATGTTGTCAACAGAGATGAAGTCTCTGTAGTATAACCAATTTAATCTTACCCCTGACCAGTTAAAAAATATATGAGACTCAGACTATGGTTATTTTATTGGCTTTGATAATAACTGACTGGGGGGGTGGGTAGTCCCTAATCTACTTTTTTTTTTTTTGAGACAGGGTTTCTCTGCATAGCCCTGGCTGTTTTGGAACTCACTTTGTAGACCAGGCTGGCCTCGAACTCAGAAATCCATCTGCCTCTGCCTCCCAAGTGCTGGGATTAAAGGTGTGAGCCATCACGCCCGGCTCCTAATCTACTTTTCTAACTGCTGGCCTGCCTACCTCCCCAACAATGTACCCAAATACTTGCTGTTTCTCCTGGCCACATGCTTGTGGTACATCTCTTCTTCTGGAGCCTTCTCCTCTCTCCTGCTTGTTCTCTGCTTCCTCCTCCCCCAATCAGGTAAAAACCTACCTACTTCTAATTCCCTCAGTAATTGGCTATAGCCATTTTTATTTGACCAACAGTTTTAAAGTAAGGAGCAAAGTTTGCACAACAAAAGCTGGTAACGGTGGGAATCCACTTGGAGGCCTAGACCTTCAGTACAGAATTTAGCATTATAATATATAGCAACAGACCAACTCCCCCCAAATATGAGGAAGGATCCTTGTCATGAAGATCAAGAATAACACCTTCTAGTAGGTGGTGTGTGTGTGTGTGTGTGGTAGTGGTTTGAATAGGAATGGGTGCCCGTAGACTCCTGTGTTTGAATGTTTGGTCCATAGGGAGTGGAACTATTAGGAAGTATGGACTTGTTGGAGGAAGTGTGTCACTGTGGGACTGGCTTGAGGTCTCAGAAGCTCAACCCGCTTTGACTTCTGCTTCCTGAGGATCAAGATGCAGAACTCTCAGCTCCTTCTCTAGCATCATGTCTGCCTGCATGCTGCCATGTTTTCTGTCAGGATGACAATGGACTAAACCTCTAAAACTTTAAGCTAGCCCCAAGTTAATGTTTTCCTTTATAAGAGTTGCCATGGTCATGGTGTCTCTTCATAGTAATAGAAACCCTAACTATGACAGGTGAGGAAGGGTGTGTGTGTGTGTGTGTGTAAGGGGGTGTAAAAATGGTTGATTGTTTGTAGAGAGTGTGGTTAAGTTGTTGTGACCAAATACCTGACAAGTAACAATGTAAGAGAAAAAGTGACTTGGACCAATAGGTCATTCTTCAGTGACAGGGTGCTAAAGGGGATGACCAGATGATAAGATAAAGAAGATCAGAAAGCTGGCATCAGGAGGTCTTACACAAGCTATGTCTTATGCCAAGCAACTTTGTTAGAAAACACAGCATCTTATATACAGACTTCCTGAAAGAAAAAAAAATGACAGTGTTATCAAAAGATATCATACAAAGGGACAAAGTCAGCAGGGAGCTGATCAAGGGAACACAGGTATCTCAAACGCACCAGAGACCTAGCCTACAGGGCCCTTTGGACTGATAAACAAACATAGCCTCTTAGGGTGGGAAGAGTTGAGTTCTCAGCACCAAGACACAGCTCCCTCAAGACCCTGGGCTCAGGCCATTCCTGGCTTTGCCAAACATATTTCTAGTTTTAGACAAGGAACTATGTGCCTTCTCCACACCCCAGAGCCCCAGGGAAAGCCTTGGCTTGGCCTAACCCTCAACACGGAAGGGTTTGAGTTTACGGTCCATCTTGGTAGGAAAGGCCAGGCTTCAGGAAAAGTTCTTGACTATAGCAATGGTACCTGAGGACACTTGCTCATTATCTGTGTGGGTCTAGAGATGCCAGCATTGACTCTTTTCTCCTTGTTCTCTCTCATTCAACCCAAGACCACAGACCATACAATGGAGCAGCCCACACTCAGGGCAGATTGTCCTAGTCAGTTAACCATCTCTGGATCGTTAAAGTCACATGGAGAGATGTACATCACTAATGTGTTAAGCGGTGTCTGTCAAGTTGACAATGGAAAATAGGCACTCATTAGGGGCCCTGCAGGAGTTCTCAGGGAATACCAACAGCAGCTGTAAATCTATGGAGTGCACACCATTGGTGTTGCGGAGTTAATGCAAAGGTGCTTCATTCCTAAGAGGTTGAGGCGCTTAGGGTTGGTTAGTTCACTAACTTTCTACTTGATTCATGTACCTTCTTACAAGTCCCTTACTAGTCACCGAAGCCCCACATTCCTGCCACCCCATACCACCTAATACCTTTTCATACCCACCCCCATTGTCTCAGATCTTTATAATCCCACCTCTAAACTCACAGTAGTAAGTATCTTTGTTAGCAGAGGTACTTTCAAGTACACTTTGCCCATTTGATTCTAAGCCTGGTGAACCAAGTACTAGGATTATTCTCCATTCTATAGAAGCATGGGCTGGAGCAGGCTGTCAGCCTCAGAGCTGGACTCTGTTTTTCTGTGTGCCCCACCACAGTGTAAGTCTATTCTGGCTGCTATAATGACATAAAAGAGAGTGGGGATGTAAAAACCACACGTGTTTATTTGTCAGAGGTCTGGAGTTGGATACCCAAGGTCAAGGTAGCAGATTCTATCTGATGAGGCCATGGGTTTCTTTCATGGGTTAGTACTTTGTTCCTGTATCTTTGCATGGTGAGAAGAGCAAGATAGCGCTCTGGTCTATCTTTATGTTTCTGTCTCTTGTCTCCGTGTTCTTGTTTCTGCCCCACTCCTCTTTCTCTCAAAGGGTATAGAACCAAAGGTTCCCAAAATATGGTACACAGATGTTCCACCTCTGTGTTATTTATGTCTCCAGCCTTTTCTTTTCTCTCCTTTTCTCTCCTTTCCTCTCCTCTCCTCTCCTCTCCTTTTTCTTTTTTTCTTCCCCCACCCTCTCTCCCTCCCTCTCTCCAGGGTTTCTCTGTCCTGGAACTCACTCTGTAGACCAGGCTGGCCCTGAACTCAGAAATCTGCCTGCCTTTGCCTCCTGAGTACTATCTCTAGTCTTTTCTTATGCCTTCTTCATAAGAGTACTTGAAGCAGTGGTTCTGTTAATCCACTCTAAACCCTCCAGTGGGTGCCAGCGCGCTCCTTGCTACCCACCGAGATGTTTTGGATTCGCAAATGAAAGACACACACACACATTCAACCTTATTTCTAATATGCCCTAAGCAGCTCAATAGTTGGGCCACTCCCAAATTTACATATGCATTGCTAACATTTCCCCTCCGATATTCCTGAATTATTACTTACTAAAATTTTATATTTCATCTCTGTTACCCCAGATCCAATCAGGGGAGGCCCCTGGACCACTCTTCCCCAATTCTTACATGGTGGTTTGCTTTCTCTCCTGCAGCTCTCGGGCTTGGTATTCTGCTTTCCAGTCAAGGGGATTCTAAAAACTTCCTCTTGGTTCCCTTGCCCAGGAAATCCAAGGTTCCACCCCTGTCTTTCTGCCCAGTAATTGGCTTCAGGGACTTTATTTACCAATCAGAGCCAACTGGGGGTAGGGACCCTCAGCATCTTTTAGGCAGTGACTGCTTACAGGCAGGCGGGTTCCTGTGTGATTTTTGGGAGCCGAATTAACACAAATAGCTTTAGAACCAATCCACAACAGGTACTAATTTTCTCCATAGGCCCTCTGCTCAGTAACATAACCTTGAGATAGATTTCAATGTAAGAATTTGGGGACACCATAGTTAGACCACAGTATCCTCTAAGTCTGTAAGACTCCCCTGTACTTCCTTCTTTTTCATATACTGTGGTTTCCTCAGTGCATGGGTTAAAACCCACTCTTTCCAGCTGTTTTAGCTAGGGTTACCATTACTGTGAAGAGACACCATGACCAGGGCAACTCTTACAGAAAGAAAGCATTTAATTGGGGCTTGCCTATAGTTCAGAGGTTCAGTCCATGTCATCAGGGTAGGAAGCAAGGCAGCATGCAGGCAGATGTGGTGCTGGAGAAGGAGCCAAGAGATCTACCTCAAAGCCTTCCCCCCATGTGACTACTTCCTCCAACACCTACTCCAACAAGGCCACACCCCCTGATAGTGCCGCTCTCTGTGGATCTACAGTGGCCATTTTCATTTAAACCCTCCAAGTGGCGTTCCTGTCTTATCTCTGTGAGCTTTAGCCTCTCTGGCCTTATTCCTTGTTTCACACTTGTCATTCCACACTATCTGGTTTTTTTTTTTTTTCTGTAAATTCTTCCAGATGCTTCTAAATGTTCTATGCCCTCCTTCTGTCCTCCTACCTCAACATCCCTCTGTGTTCAAATCCATCCTATTTGGACCATCACAGAACTAATCCCAGATCCCAGGGAATGTTTGTATCCTCTTGATTCATATAAGAGTTTTACTTCTTATTTCTTAGATCTTTTTGAGTCCTGTCATAGATCTACGTTTTAACTCCTTAGCTAGACACTGTAAGTTCTTTTAAAAAAAATTCTAAACATTAGTGTTGGTGAGATGGCTCAGTGGGTAAAGGTGTTTGTCTCCAAGCCTGACAGCATAAGTTCTGTGCCCGGTGGTATTTGGAGAGAACCAACTCCTACTGTCATCCTCTCACCTCCACAGGAATGCTGTGGTCCCGCATCCCCAGTAATCTTTAGTTTCCTGTTAGACCCTATGAGTTGGTTGATATTCAGGATCATATCTTTTGTTGTTGTTGTTGTTGTTGTTGTTGTTTGAGACAGGGTTTCTCTGTGTATCTCTGGCTGTCCTAGGACTCACTCTGTAGACCAGGCTGGGCTTAAACTCAGAAATCCGCCTGCCTCTGCCTCCCGAGTGCTGGGATTAAAGGTGTGCGCCACCACGCCCAGTAGGGATCATGTCTCAATCCTCTTCTTTGCTTCAATCCCCCAGAATTCAAATCGGCTATCAAAAATATTTAGTGGGGTTAACTAGTAGTCATGGCAGCATTTATGTGTTGAGAGCCCACATTGCACTAAAAGCTGGGTGAAGGGCTTCCCAGGGGCAGTTTCATCCAGTCCTCACCACAGACCCATGGTGGGAGCTTTGTCGCCTTCCAGAAGATGAGACGAGGTTAGGTATCTTGTCATAGTTGGAACTCAGATTCAAGGTTGACTGACACCTGAAGCCTCTGTCATGCCAAGTCACCTGCATGGCTTTAAAGGCCAGTCAGAGGGTAATCCACAGTCCTCCCTGGAACACTGGGGAGCACACAGACAAAAGGACAGCCCGGAGAGGAAAGTACTGCCTGTGTTCACGCTCTTCCTGCTTCTCCCCAGGTATCAAGCACAGGAGTACGGAGCACAACTCCAGTCTGATGGTGTCGGAGTCTGAGTTTGAAAGCGACCAGGACACGCTATTCAGCCGAGAGAGGATGGAGAGAGGGGTCCTGAAGGGTTCCCTGAATGGCTGTGCCAGAAATGGAGTTTCCTTCGGTTATTACTCAAAGGACAGATAACAGACTGCTGTGGAGGGACCTCGTGAGCCCCTGTGGCTCAGTACTAGACTGGTGGGAGTTAAAACACAAAAGCTGACTCCTGCTGGTCACAGTGCAGTGGTAACTCTCCCCAGGGGCCTTGCGCTGTGCTCCACATAGCGATGAAAAGACCCGGGTTCTTGGAACTTTCAAGACACAAAACAAAATCCTGCTTATCCAACTGATGCTCATCCATAGAGAAAAGGGGTGCATAAAACCTCTGGCATCTACTGAAAAGTTTTGTGTCTTCTAGCAGACACTTTGTTATATTTATTGTCCATGATGAGTTTAGGCAAACACCTGTTTCTATTTATATAGCCCTGTAGGAAAGGCAAGTTAAGGAGGGTTGATTGCTCTGTAGAAGCTGTGACTGCCTCTAAGAACCTTCCAGAAACGGCTTCTCCAGAGGACCTGCAGGGTCAGCTTGCAGTTCATCTTTGAGGCAGGAACCTTCTGTGTGCAGCTTCCTGTCTGTGGTGCAGCCAGCTGTGGCCAGCTAGAAGGTCAGGAGCTAAGGAAGCATCAGAATCTAAGGACAGGAGGCAATAGAGATGGGGAGGGGGTGAAGGACCCTCAGGTTAAATGTTGAAGGCCTTTGACATTTTTCTCATTTGCTTCTCTAAGAAAAAGAAACCACAGTGGGACTTCTTTCAGCCCCAGTGGACATTCAGACTGACTGCTTATTATTGTAACTTTTACTAAATATGTACTGTAGCACTGCCGTGGAAAAGGGGGAGGATTCAGTGACCACAGACATATTTCCCAAGCTCTGAAATATGCTCCTAATGAGGGGAATGTGGTGACCATGCTCTGAGCTCCTACAGAGACTTTCCACTGAAATAACTGGACAGAACATTCACCACTTATGTTTAAAAACTTATTTAAGGGACTAGAGAAATGGCTATATATACGACCTCACTGCTCATGCAGAAGACTGTGGTTCAGTTCCTAGTGCTCACAGGATGACTTGCAAGTGTCCAGAACTCCACTTTCAGGGGTCCAGTGCCCTCTTCTAGCCTCCAGCAGCAGTGGCAGCGGCGGCGGCAGCAGCAGGAAGAATGTACAGAGTTTATACATGTGGGCAAAATACTCAAGCACATAAAAAGGAATTATTCAAGGGCCACCAACAGAGCAGCACCCAGAGCAATGAACTGGAGCTAACGGCAGCCTGAGATGTTGACTGACTTATGGTAGTTGCCCAGGTGCCCATGGCCTCAAGGCTGTTGGCCTTGGCAATGCCCTTGGCATTTAGAGAGTGGAAGAACCAGTACTGTAGTCTTAGCTTTGGGAGAGGAGAGCAAGGTGGAACAGGAATTCAGTGCTAGCCTTGGCTATACAACAAGTTTGAGGGCAGCCTGGACTATTTGAGATCGTATGTGTAAAAATGAAAAAAAGAAAAAAGTTAGAATTCGAACCACAACTTAAATTTTAGTAATTGTTTGTTCTGGAATTTTCTATTTCTGAGCTATAGCTAACTGAAAACTCAAAAAAAAAAAATCAGAGGGCTCAATGTATTATAACTTTACTGGTGGAATGATGGAATTAAAATGTATAGGAATGTACTTTTATTTTAAAGGTATTATGTTTATATATATCATAATTCAATATTATCTATAATGTTAGAGGAACAGTGATTTTTTTTTTTAAGCACTAGTATTTAGCTCCATACACAGAATCTTCCCTATCCACAGACCAGGCTGATGCTATTTTCATGGGTAACTGGACATTTCTGGCACAGAGAAGCCTGCCCAAGTTAAAACAATAGAGCATGGTGCTGAAGCCTGTGACCCCTGCTGCTTTATGTGTACAAGTGTACTCGCTCCTAGTTGACCTTTCCAATTAATCTTGAAAGAAAGCATTCCTATGTCGTAGACACCCACTGAAAGTCCAGAGAGCATAAGTAATTTTCACAGGGTTAGAGTCAGTGGTGGATCTGGGAATCGAGTGCCAAGACCTACTTCCCAATGCACGAAGTAGTCTAGGCATGTTGGAGGGCAAATCCTGGAGAACCTTCTAGACCACTGAAAGTTCTGTTGCTAGGATGATGAGGAAAGCTTCGAGCGTGTCTGGAAGCTAAAGATAAAGTGGGAGGTCATGCCTGGTGTCTTCCACTGGAGCACACTATAAGTGACCCTCCCTCTAGGTTTACAGTGGCTTTGCTGGTTCTGTTCCTGCCTGATCTCAGCCTGGTCTCTCTGATCCATCCATCACAAAAGAACCTTGACTCTATAGTGAATCAGAAATAAACATCACAATGGTTACTGGAAAATGGATTCTGTCTTGTGACCCACTTGTTCCCTGGGGACTAAAAAGGGGTTTAGGCTAGCCCCTCAGCATCCATCTTGCTCTGTCTATAACTAATGATTTTGGGTTCCAAGACTCTAAGAGCTATTGATGAACAGAAAAACAAGCGGTGGTCCTCAACTCTCCTAATTCTGAGACCCTTTAATACAGTTCCTCATGATGTTGTGAACCCAACTACAAATTATTTCATTGCTTCTTCATAACTGTAATTTTGCTACTGTTATGAATCGTAATGCAATTATCTGATATATAACTGCTATGGAGGTTGCAACCCACAGGTTGAGAAACTGTTGTAGCCTGTGGGAGAGGGCATTTTATAGGGCTGAGAGGCTGAGCGCACAACTAGTTACTATTTTAGAAAGATTCAAATGCCAGCATTCCGCAACTGAATATGTTTAAGACACCTTAAAGAGAGATGGCTCAGCGGTTAAGGCCACTGACTGCTCTTCCAGAGGTCCTGAGTTCAATTCCCAGCAACCACATGGTGGCTCACAACCAGTGAACTCATATACATAAAATAAATAAATCTTAAACAAACAAAGGCACACAATGAGGAACAGCCATCACTTGTGACTCTAGCACTTGGAAGGTGGGAGTGGGAAAATCAGGAGTCCGAGATCACCATTCAGTGACGACTACTACTGTATTCACCAGTGACGACTACTACTGTATTCAGTGACGACTACTACTGTATTCAAGGCCAGCCCAGGCTACAGACCTGTCTCAAGAAGTAAACAGCCAATGAAGTAAGAAAATGGTGACATAGATCCGCAGGGAAAGACCCCTGCGGCCAAGCCGGAAGACTTAGGTTTGATTCCCAGGACCCACATGGTAGACAGAAAGAACCAACGCCCCAAAGTTGTCCTATGGCCTCCACACAAAATATCTGGACGTGTATGCACATGTACACACACATACACACACACACACATAATTTAAAAATATGTATTCCTCAACACTTTCTTCACGAGGTGAAGAGGACCTTTTTTTTTTTTTCTTTCCTTTTTTAATGTGACCAAGATATCTTAGGTTCTGAGTCTTGATTTTATTCCTTTAAATGTATTATTTTCCACATGTTTTGACAAGGTGTTGATTCTTGTATTCCACACAGATGCTGATCTAAGGAAAAGTCGTCTCATTTTCTCTAGAATTTCTTTGAAGGAGAAATATATTTTCTTTTTGCTAACATAGCTAAATCTGGGAATATGGTCAAGGGACACTGGCCTGAATCTACCCACTTCGCCTGCAGGGCTGCCACTTACAAGCCTCTCCAGCGGAGGACAGAATGTCCTCTAACACTGAGAGAGACACCTGCTGAGAACGGTCAGTTCAGGCAGCCTGCCTCTGGTCCTCCCTATAGAGAGGGTTCCCAGAGATGGATCAGGAGACTGTTATCTGTTTTCTTATGCTGCACGTGCTAAAAAGGGATGGCTTTTTATGTTTTTACTGTAATTGTTTTTCTTTTTTCTCTCTCAGTATTGGAGATAGAAGCCTGGAGTCTGGTGTATGGTAGGCAAGCACTCTACCACTGAGTTATATCTCCAGCTCTGGGTTTTAGGATTTATTTTGGTTGGAAAAAAAAATTGAAATGTTTTGATCACATGCCTAATATGAATTTCAAATTTGTGTCTATAAAAAGTTTTTGGACCATGATCATTCATGTGTTTATGTATGAATGACCCCATGGCTGCTCTTATCTTACAAAAAGACTTTTTTTTTTTTTAAAGATTTATTTATTTCATGTATGTGAGTACACTGTTGCAGTCTTCAGACGTGCCAGAAGAGGGCACCAGATCCCTATTACAGGTGGTTGTGAGCTACCATGTGGTTGCTGGGAATTGAACTCAGGACCTCTGGAAGAGCAGTCAGTGCTCATAATTGCTGAGCCATCTCTCCAGCCCACAAAAAGGTTTCAAAGAGACTGTAATAGGGATTGTCTGCAAAGACTAAAACACTTAGCCAGGTGTAGTGGCATACTCCTTTGATCCCAGCACTGAGCAGGCAGAGGCAGGCAGATTTCTGTGAGTTCAAGGCCAACCTGGTCTACATACTAAGTTCTAGGACAGCCAGGCTCCATAGAAAGAGCCTGTCTCAAATAAAAAAACCACACACACACCAAATGAACAAAGACTAAAACTATTATTATTTGTATTTATATTGGGAAAACAAACACAATTTCTGAAACTCACAGGTCCTTTCTGAGCACAGTCAGCTTGAATTGACCAGTCTCAGCTCAGTGACTTTCTATCAATATTAAAGGATATTCTGTCCCCTGCTGCAGCAAACTTTCTCTCTCTCTCTCTCTCTCTCTCTCTCTCTCTCTCTCTCTCTCTCTCTCTCTCTCCATTGTAGCCCTGGCTGGCCTGTCTGCAATTTATAGAGATCTTCCTCTCAAGTGTGCTGGGATTAAAGGCCTATGCCACCACACACAACCCTGACAGAATTTATTAAAAAAAAAACAAAACAACAATTTACAACTAGGAATACAGGCCAGAGGGCTTACCTATGTGTGTTAGAACCTAAATTCAGTTCACAGCACTTCGGGAAAAGTCATTTGTAAAAAAGTATATTGAGGTATAATTTACTTAGAATAAACTGCACATACTAAATATAATGTAATAGATTTTGATGTATGGCCATGCTCTGGAGCCGTGGCTGTAACCGAGCTGATGAGTATGTCACCCTAAATGATTCCGTGTAACCCTTCATAGCACACCTTCCCTTAAACCGCACTACCAGACAACCTTGAAATCTCTAGTTTTGTAGAATTGATGCTAGATGTATTCATTTTTGGACCTCCTTCGCCACGAAGTGGTCTCCATCAGTCTATCAGCAATTTTGAGGAGGGGGGGTAAATTGTGGAGGTCCCGTTCTGAGACCCGGAGTGCTACACCTCGGGTCTGTGAATTAAAAGTCTCCTTGATCATCACCATCTTGCAAGAGTTCTATATTTTACTGAGTTTTCGAAAGGGAAATGAACCAAATACACATCATCCCAACGACAATGACTTTCGGCCACTGTTTGGATCTAAAATGTCCCCGAAAGGCCAATGTGTGGGAAGACTTGATCCCCAAACCCCGCCACTGCTGGAACACACTGGAAGCTTTAAGAAGTGGGGTCCGGTGGAAGGAAGTGACCTCACTGGGTGCGTGCCTTCCTCGCTCTGCTTCCCCACCCGCTGTGGGAGCCGGTTTCCTCAGCCCAGCTCTGTTGATGCTAATTCTGGGCCCGGTCCCAAAGTAAGCTGCTCAAAGCGGTGGACTAGACCGGTGAGTCAGAATAGACCCTTCCTTCTTGTAAATTCATCAAATCGCAGGTATTGTGACTGGTGACAGATAGCTGATTAACACATTTTTCCTTATGAAAACAAAAACTTAAAAAAAAAAAATGTTCTCAAAGGTCTAACTATGTATGTGCCGCCCCTCCGCCCCTTTCTTTTCTAGGTCAGCTTCCTCCCTTGCCTCAAAACACAGTTCGTTTTTTCTTAGAGGAGGAGGCTTCCAGCTCTCCTACATTCTGCTTTTCCATGGCTGAAGTGACTCCCCGGAGAGCAGAGGTCTGTGGAGCGCCCAACATGTGAAGGAAAGTGCCCCTGGTATGGACATGCCAGTGTCTGGCTGCGTTTCCGGTTCCTCGGGATTGGGATTGGCCTCTGTCCTGGGGACTAATGTAACCCTCATCAACCGAATCTTTCTGAACTCATCAGCAAGTCAGGGGTTAGAAGAGGCCCTCTGAGCAGCCCTGGGGGAATGACCCTGGGTCCTCTTGGTTGTGGCGCCCTGGGAAGAAAGCCCCACTAGGAGCTTAGTAGCCACAGAGCAGAGTAAAGGGGTGCTGTCTGCGCCTCTGTCAGTTGCCACTCAGAGGCGGTTCCCTGTGTACTCTGCAAGGGGCAAAACCATCAGGTCTGGGAGCTAAGGCTGCAGGCTCCGTATTGAGGTAGTACATGAAGCCCACAGTCAACCCTTTCTGTCTTGATTTGTGAAGCAGTACCACCCTCCTGCCTATATCGTGTCTAGCTGGAACCTGCAAGGAACTCTGAGCCTTGAGGCCTGGGAGCTTGCCCCCATCCTGGTCTCTGCTCAACCCTGGTCAAGTCTCTGCCTGGAGTTCCCGCTGCTGTTGCTCCTTAAATGGACTCTCTGGGCCTTGGGGATGGTGAGGGAAAGCTCGTGTCAACATTCCAAGTCGAAATTTGAAGACAGACGGTTTCCCCCGGGTACAGGGGATCCTGGGGGCAAAATCTGTACGTTGAACTCCTAACCCCCAAATTCTAGAATGTAGGAAGAGATGGGTCCTTTAAGAGTAGCTCAAAATGAACCTTCAGGGTGGGTCCTAATCCAAGTTTACTGGTATCATAAAGTGACTAAGCCCCACAGAGGGTTTCTGGGGGCACCTAGTGAGGGAACTCGGAGAGGAGCAGGCCACCTGTAGGCCCAGGAGGCGGGGTCATACAGGACCTTTCCATAGCTGACTAAGGCTTTGCCTTCACGAATGCAATCACCCAGGAACTCAATGGAGCCTTAGGGGCGAGTCTACTGTAAAAGCCAGTTTGTTTAGGTCTTTTGCATATTATGCTCTATACCGCCTAGGGATTCTGCTAGCGAGGCTATTGCCAAATGCTTTGACTTTGTACCAGAGCCATGAGCCAAAACAGTACAACGTACCCGAGCTGTGGTATTGGGTTATTAGCAACAGAAAATGCACTCAGACAAGTGTTAACATTCGTATTCCAGGATCGTATCTGGATACCCGGGGCTCAGAAAAAATGCCTTTCTCATACTTCTCTGTAAAATAAAAGACTGGAAAAAGTGTCTAACTGTGGAGTGTGTAGAAGACAGACTGGAGAGAGCTGGGGCATGACCTTAGAGCTGCACATCCTTGACAAGCTAAGACACAGGTCTGGACCAAGTGGTGTTGCTGAAATGCCAGTGCTAATAGCTCAGTTCCCAGCAGGAGGGCCTCACTGATCTGGGACTCGTGGGTGAGGAAGTATAATTTTACATCCACGTTGATCTAACACTATCCAGTTAAAACTCAAACGATTTGAAAAAAAAAAAAAAAAAAAAAAAAAAAAAAAAAAAAAAAAAAAAAAAAAAAAAAAAAAAAAAAAAAAAAAAAAAAAAAAAAAAAAAAAAAGCCATCAACAATGACCTGGTGTAGAAAAGGGCAAAATCAATACAGCCACTCGCTTTAACCCAGAAATAAGAAATCCTGTTAAACGTTTATTAATGAGATTCAACTCTGTTGATCACACAATGTCACACACTAGAAAAAAGAAAAGGTGTATACATGTTTATAAAGCAATATATGTTTCTCAACAACTCATGAGATTTGTCTCACAAAGTATGGCATGAAACAATCACAGTATTAAGTGTTCAAGTAAAATTCTGTTTTGAAGTAGCTGCACGGGGGTAAGTAAAACACCGGGACCCGCCTTCAGAGAGGACAGCACGCGGGATCTAGTTTGAAGGTCATCACATCACAAAATAGGCTTGTCTACATTGTGCGCCTGATCTTTATTCTCCCCCAAGTCCGGAAGAACAAAGATACAAAGAATCAAACACTTGCTTTGGGGCTCTGCTTAAAGGACCCTCAGATATAAAACACAGATAAACTCTTAACACTTTCAGTGAGCCCCACTACCTGGGAGACAGGGTTATTATCAGGCTAGTGTCATTTGAGTTGCCAAGAAGTCCTGATAAGAAAGGCCCAGAAAATGTGCCCTTTTCTCAAAAGGTGTTTTAATAGAATAAAATAACGCCCTGTAAGCAGGGGAGGCTAGTGGCTCCCCTTGGTACAGATGTGGGCTGTAAACCTTTCTTAGCAGCTTTGTAGCAAATCCTTTAGGCTCTGCAGGCCATACTGTCACAATACAGCTACTCAGGCATGGGGCACTGAGGCTGTTCACTCACAGATTTCAGAAAATAAAAAGTCCTAACCCACCCCAGTCCATTGGGATATAAAAAAACACTTTAAACTCGTGAGTTATACAAAATCAGGTAGCAGGTCAGATCTGGCTCACAGATTGTGGTTCATTAAGCCTTGTCCTTACATAACTTTATAGACATCTTCAAAAAAAAAAAAAAGCCCACCTGTTACATATCTTATGGAACAGTAACAAAGGTTCATCAAAAAACCCTCTTTAGCTGGGCATGGTAGCAGGCGTAATTCCAATACAGGAAGCCGAGCAGGAGAGTTCTCAGGTGAGCCTGAACTACAATGAGGCCCAAACTCAAAAACCCTTAAAAATAATAATTAAAAAATCTACTCTGAGCTGACTTGGTGACAACATGCCTATAGTTACAGATATTAGGGAAGCTACGGATCATCTGAGCCCAGGAGTTTAAGGCCAACAGGAGATCCTGTTTAAAAACAATATCAAAAACCAAACTCATTGTCTTCCCATAACACAAAAGCATTTTTCTAAGTAAGATGTTCTTTCATGTTAACTTTTTGGTATGATTAATCCCATGGTCTCCAGCATGCTAAGGCTATACTTTACCACCAATATCCCTCCCCACTATTTTAATGACAAAAAATGATTACATTTATTGTAACAAATGTGTGGGCCAGTGATCTACCCAGTGAATCAAACATGCACACACAAAATGTACAAACTTGCCACAAGACCAGGAACCCACTGGTTGACACTGTTTACCGTGTATTTGGAATGTGTTCATATTCAGTGGGTGCATTCATTTTCTACAAAATATCAGCAAGGCATTTGTATTCTTAATTGAAAAAAAAAAAGATGGGCACAAATCTTAAGAAATTAGAAATGTCGGAGTTGGCAAGATGGCTCAGAAGTTAAGAGCATTGGCTGCCTATCTTCAGAGGACCAGGGTTCGCCTCTCCAAACCCACAAGGCAGATTACAACCATCTATAACTCCATTTCTAGGAGACCCAATGCCCTTTTCTGGCCTCTTGAGGGAACCAGCATGCATGTGGTGCACAGATATACATGTAGGTAAAATACTATGTCCATAAAATTTAAATTTTTAATTAGAAAATGTGGTAGAAACCAACTATATAGAAGAATAAGCAGACTATGAACATCCTGAGTTGACTCTTGCCACTTGGGTGGGGTCCCTAGGACGAAGACTTCTACTTTCTTATGCTCAGGGACTTTAAGAACCATGACGTCCTTATTTGAAGTTCCCAGTGACTTGGGACTTAGTGTTTAGGAACCACCGTAGCTAGCTCTGCTATCTTTCCTGTGGATGTCTCACAGAACACCCATGGAGTATGCTAATGGACTCTCTGCACAGCCGGGCATGGAGCAGAGAGCTCCATTGTTGCGTATTGGGGATAAACAGCTTCTAGGTAGATGGGAGCCATGTCTACAAGGACCTAGAATTTCCTCACTTAAATTGTTTCAAAGGGAGACCAACACCAGTTGCAGGGAGTTTCAGTGTTTGGTGTGTGTGTGTGTTTTGAATTGATGGGAGTGCATGCCTTTGGTAAATTTGTGGAGGTCAGAGGTCAACACTATCACGATGGTTCTCTTTTCTGTAGGTCCCAGGGATGGAACTCGGGTCTCAGATCACCAGGCTTGTCCAGCAAAGCCTTTACCCACCAAGCTATCTTGCAGGTCCCTGTGTGATGCTTTGGTTTTTTTTTAAGATTTATTTTATTTATTATATGTAAATACACTGTAGCTGTCTTCAGACACTCCAGAAGAGGGTGCCAGATCTCGTTACGGATGGTTGTGAGCCACCATGTGGATGCTGGGATTTGAACTTATCACCTTCGGAAGAGCAGTCCGGTGCTCTTACCCGCTGAGCCATCTCACCAGCCCCGGTGCTTTGTTTTTTAATCACGAACCATAAATGCTTTTTACTAGGGCAAAGGTGCCTGAGAGTCATGGCTTCAGCTCTCTTCCACAGCAGACTGGCAATTGTGGGAATAATTTTTCACAGTGGTGAAAGTGTATTTGCTCTTCTGCAGGGTTAGCAGCGGCCACACCCTGGCACAGAAAACCCAGGTCAGACTTAGGCAGGTGAACAAGGAGGCACCTGGTTTCTTTCCTCCACAAAGTCACCTCCTGAGCTCAAGGAGGGGACAGCGAGGTATTGCTCGTAATCAAAATGGTTCCTGTAGTTGAGCTGCATTTCCACCATTTTGTGAAACTTTTTTTTTTCCTTCCAGACTCACAATGTCCATGTCCTTTAAGCCAAGCATGAATCTCTATACGTGGGCCATGGAGCCCTAAATAGCATACCCAAGGCAGTAGGAGGCAGCTGGGAGCCCATGCTGTCCATTGGCCTGGCCTGTCAACCTAGCTATGGAGGATGCTGAGGCAGGACAGTAAGGAGATCAAGGCCATCCAGTGTGACTTATCAAGACTCTGTCTCAAAAATTAAAAATGAAAAAAAAAAAAAGCTAGCGATAGCTCAATGGCAGAACACACACTAGTATGCACAAGGCCATGGACTCAACACCCAGCACAGGAAAAGAAACAAAGCCAGGTTTTCCATCCTACCAACCCATCTCTGCTGATTTTTGCAGCCAGTTTGGGTTGATTTTCTAAGAGGAACAAAATGAAGCATGAGCTGTAAGTTTAGGGCATTGGAGACTTCCATTCACCCAGCTGTGGTAGAGCATGCCCGGGACCCTATCACTTCGGAGGCTAATAGAGGAGACCTGTGAGTTTGAAAGCCAGCTAGGCTACTTAGCAAGACTCTGTCGCATAAAGCCAAACCAAACCAGGATAAACCAAAGAAAGGAAAAAAAAAAAAAAGCAAAGCAATTCTGCTCCCAGTAATTTAAACAGCAGCCCAGAAACAAGGAGAAACACCCCCTCATTCCATATAACACAGGAAGTCTGTGCAGTTTATAAAGAAGTCTTAGGAAACCAAAGCCTTTGCCACAACCCTCTGGAACAGGCAGCCAGTTGTTCATCAAAGCTGACAGGTGCCTAGGCGGGGATGCGCACCTCCTCCTAATCTAGCTGTCGTATTACCTCGTCTCCTTCCCTGCATTCTGAACCAAAGTTGGACAGTCCCATAAGGCCTGGGGACCCACTGCCCACACAATGACTACACTTTGTGAGGTGCCAGAGGGCATGGAAACATTCACTCTGTACCTTGTCCTGAGGCAGTGGGGTTGTGCTGGGGTCACAGGACTGGCTGGGACCCACAGCCACAGGTATATGGCATCTATTGGTCCTTAGATAAGGGAAGGGTTAGGATTTACAGCTAAGATATGAGCTGAATTTTTAAAAATTCATTAACTCTGATAACCTACTCGTCTGTTGTAAAAAAATGGATGGAATGTCCCTACAGATCTAGGTAGTTTTATTTCTTAAAGAAGTGAAGAACCTACAAGCCTCCGTAACACACATACTTGACCTCTAGATACTCGTCAATGCCATACTTGGACCCTTCTCGCCCAAGGCCGGACTGTTTCACCCCACCAAAAGGACATTCCACTGACGAGATCAGTCCTTCGTTCACACCGACCATGCCGACCTCCAGCTGCTCCGCCACTCTCCAGATCTGGGCTGGGTCTTGAGAGTAAAAGTAACCTAGCAGGGGAACAAAGGGACACAGACAGCTTGAGGAATTCTACTGAAAGTCACACCTGCCTGCCTCTGAGGGTGCCTGCCTGGTCACATGGGCTCCGGGGTTCTCCTGCTTGCAGGTAAAGCCCCAGGTTGGTCTTGTCCACATTTTCATCCTAAGAACCTTGGACATCACATTAAGCGTCTGTTTCTCTCTTGATGGGGCTCTCCCCAATCCCACTGGGACTTTGTAAGCATAAGATTCTGTGCTCTCCTCCTGCTCTTCAGCCCATCCTCCTTCAGAGGACAAGATGCTTCTTTAAACCTTGCAGTCGGTCCTAGTTGTTTATAAAATAAGCCCACATAGCTCAGTGGGCAATCAGTCTTGCCCCAGAGTGTGGCTGAGTCAACATTTTCAGCTTACTCCTGACTGCAATTCATAGCCTTTCTTTCTAAACAAAATGTACCCATGACTTAAGTTTGCACCTCAAAAACTCAGAGTTTGTTAGGCAAGGTGATGCAGGCCTTTAATTCCAACAGTCTAAAGACAAATGCAGATAGATCTTTTGTGAGTTCAAGGCCAGTTTGGTCTATATAGAGTTTCAGGTAGCTAGGGGTTACCTTGAGAGAAGCCTTGCCTCAAAAACAAAAGAAAACTAGAACGTAAGAATAGTGCTCAAAAGGCAGACCCTGGCATTTACTCGCTTCATGGTTTCAGTGGCCGCCAGTCAGAAAACCTACCTGCCAATCCAACCTCAGCTGCATTTGCGATGGTGACGGCCTCTTCCTCTTTATCAAACCTGCCAGAGTTAGAGCAGGTCATAAGCAAAATCTGTGAGCTGATGAATAGAGCAAAACAGCTTTATCTTCTCCTGATTCACTTCCCAAATACTGACAAGGAGGAGGTCGGAGTTGCAAAGAGATCCAGGGGCAGGATAAATGAGTGGAGAAGAAGCACAGACATGACAACTCAGCCTTCTCCAAGACCTGGTAAAGCAACGTGGCCCACCTTCTCCAAGACAGAGGGAAAAGCGGGCCAACCGAGCAGAGACATCATCAAACAGAATCCTTTAAGGAAAGGACTGCTAGGTGCTAGAGTGCTGGTTCATTAGTTAAGAGCACTCGTTGCTCTTGCAGAGGACCTGGGTTTGACTCCCAGCACCCACATGGTGGCTCACAACTCTTAACTCCAGTCCCAGCAGACCTGACATCCTCTTCCGAGCCCTTCCAGCTCCTGGATCCGAGTAGAAAATGGGATATTTTCAGACCACTGATCTGAGAATTATCCAGGCAAATGATTATTTATTAAGGTGGGATAAAAGATTATACAAGGTTATAGTTCATTTCCTATAGACTGCTAAGATAGAAGCCTCGAGGGTATTAGAAAAATACTCTTAGAAGTCGGTGGGGGAAAGTAAGTTTAGAGGCATTAAGAAATCTAAATGAGGGATTTGATGAATTTTGTGCTTGAAATTGGGTATGGTGTATGCCTGTTTGGGGGGGCGGGGCTAAAGCAAGAAGGTTGAGGGTTCAAGGCTAGCCTGGGCTTCAGACAAACACTCAAAAAAACCTAAAAACAATAACTACCCTCCACGCCACCCAACAAAGACAAAACACAAACACCAAAAAACTGGGGCGAGGACTAGGGAGATACCTGGCTCTGTTGGTAAATGCTGAGTTCAATCCCCCAGAACCCCTATAAAAACTCAGTTGTGGTGGCCTGTGCTTATGATCCCAGGTCTAACCAGCCTACTCTACCTGGAGAGTCCAGGGTTGCAGTGAGAGATCTTGTTTAAGGTGGACAGCTCCCAAGAAATAGCACCCAGGGGTGACCCATATGTGCGCCTGAACACACAAACTCCAAAATCAAACCCCAACTATCATAAAGACAACTCTGCTTCTTGACTCTGACCCTGACTGCTTCTGCTCAGCCTTCCTACCCAGCCTTGGAAACAGCACAGGAAACCCCCCCCCACACACACACTCTCTCTTTCTCTCTCTTTTATACTAGCCTTTCCTGTCCAAGCTTCTCCTCCCGTCCACTACTGAAGGAACGTACTTGATGACGGGTGCCAGGGGCCCAAAGGTCTCCTCCGTGATGCAAAGCATGTCCCTGGTGACATTGCTGAGCAGGGTGGGCTCAAAGAAATTTCCTCCACTTTGGTGTCGCTTCCCGCCTGTCACAACCGTGGCCCCTTTGGCAACTGCGTCATTCACCTGCTTTTCTACCTGAGAGATGAGAAGAAGGACACCAAGGAAAGCTGGATAGGGACATTTTCCAAATTGTACAATCCCTTGAAATGTTAAACAGCAAAAAGCCAGTCAAGATTCGATTCCTGGGACTCCCCACATGGTGGAAGGGAGAGAACCAACTCTGGATAGCCCGTCGCTTCTCTGAGCTTTGCATTTACGGATACTGGGCTGGTTGTACTCTTAGATCACTTGTCTACTTCTGTCTAGGTTGAAGAGATGTTGGGATACAACTCAAATATAAAGGCATTGCTTACCAATGGCAGATGTTCTGTCTCAGAAATGTGTTCTTAGCTGATTTCACTATTGAATAAACATCATACAATATTTTCATACAAACCCAGATGGTGTAGCATGCTGCATTCCTTGCCTATAGAGTGTGTGTGTGTGTGTGTGTGTGTGTGTGTGTGTGTTTGTGTGTGTAGGATATATATGGTATAGCCTAGTGTTCCAAGGGCAATGATGAATAAGACAACCTAAGATCATATGATGTTTAAGAGAAAGCCGATAATCCAACGGTGTTATAGGAAATTGGAGGTGATGGCTCCCTGGTTAAGGGCACTGACTGTTCCTACAGAGGACTCGGGTTTGGTTCCTAGCATCCTTGTTAAGCAGGTGACAACTGCCTGTAACGATAGAAAAAGCTCTAAGAACTTCTAAACCCTGAGTCACCCCATTGGCCCCCTTACTTTCCGACTCTTAAATATATTTTTAAATAGAACCATTAAAACAACAAATGGGACATGCGTGATATGAAAGCAGAGTGAGGACAACTTGGGAAAGAAGGGGGAGGGGGGAGTCAGGGGATGGGAAAGAAGGAAATATGATGAAATACATACACAAAAATGCCAAGATAGAATGCTTAATTTTAATGAAAGCTTAGAACCAGAGCTAGTGAGATGAGATGGCTCAGCAGGTAATATATGTGCTTGCTGTCAATCCTGAGAACCTGAGTTCTGTCCCTGGGACCCATGTGTAGAGAAAGAAGGACTCTAGCGCTTGTCCTTTGATGTCCTGTGCCCCGCCCCCCACCCCCTGCCCCATACTCACACTCAGATACACTAAGTAAATAAACGAAATTTAAAACCGAGGCTAAAGCCAAACAAACAACTAGTGTAACGGGGAGAAACCTCACCCTGCCAGTCCTCCAGACTGTGATGTTCAATAAGCAATTCCTTTCTAAAAACAGCTTCCCTCAGCCACCCCTAACCTGTGATTAGGAAGCCTGCAATGCTATGGGCATTTTCTGGGTGCCTTTGTTAGAATTCTTCTGGAAAAAAAAAAAAGTCAGGAAAAAAGCTATCACCACAGGGAACAGAAGACACAGGAAGGCAGAAGACCTAAGGAGCCCAGTCTTGGGTTCTCAGGCGGAGCTGGGAAGCACATGTCCAGACACTACCACTCAATCATGTGCATTGGTAGGAGTTCACTTTTTAAAAAAACAAAAAAAACCCCACTTTTTTCATTTTCCCATTATTTCCAAACAGCCTTGCTGGGCGCCTTATGAAAATCCTTTTATGTAATAAAGCCTTTGAGACTGATATGACAAGATTCTCTTAATGCAGATAATATAACCAGCTCACCTTTTCTACAGCTTTCTCATTAATTAACGGCCCTTGAGTCGTTCCTTCCTCAAATCCGTTACCTACACGCAGGCTTTTCTTCATGGCTTCTGCAAACTTGGTTACAAAGGAGTCGTGGATACCTCGCTGTACCAAGAATCTGTTTGAGCAAACGCAAGTCTAGACAGAAGACAAAACAGACCCACAGTTAGTTTTCCAGAAGCGGCTGATGTAGGAGAGGTAAGACAACCCTCCCGGAGGTGGTTCTCATCAGTCTTGCCTTCCGTGTTCTTCCCAGGTGGGCGTGGCCTCGGGGATAGAAGCACTGGGAGCTCATGCCCGCTCCAGCTCTTCCCACAGCTACCGCACACCTAGAGCTAAGCGTCTGAGCAAGAATAAATAGCTATGTGAACAAAAACCAAAGAACTACCAAACCAGAAATCCAATATGCTATTATAAAGCAAATGTGATAGAAGAGCAAAGGCTGTAATGTTTCTGAGGAGAGGGATGTGGCTGCAGCGGCTGCAGCAGAGAGCAGACGCCTTGGGAGAATGAGGTCAGATGATAACTCACGTCCTCCATCCCAGTTCAAGAGTTGGGCTGAATCTGTAGTTTCAAAAATGGGTACAAGGCCTTTCTTCTGGGGCCAGAGAAATGGCTCAGCAGTTATTACTGCTCTTGAAGGGGACCTGAGTTTGGGTCCTAGAACCCATGTTCACAACTGCCTGTAACTCCAGGTCTACACGAGCCAATGCCTTCTTTTGGACACACATGGTCATACGCTTTTACATATAATTAAAAATAAAAATAAGGACTGGAAACAGAGTTCTGTGGTAGATTGCTTGCCTGGCATACATGGGCCATGGGTCCTATTTCCAATTCTGTCAAAAAAAAAGGGGGGGGCTGGTGAGATGGCTCAGCAGGTAAGAGCACCCGACTGCTCTTCCGAAGGTGATAAGTTCAAATCCCAGCATCCACATGGTGGCTCACAACCATCCGTAACGAGATCTGGCGCCCTCTTCTGGAGTGTCCGAAGACAGCTACAGTGTACTTACATATAATAAATAAAATAAATCTTTAAAAAAAAAGGAAGAAACCCAAAACCATAAAATTAGAAAGGGGTCTGGAAAGATGGCTCCGAGGTTAAGAGTATTTTCTGGGACCAAGGTTCAGTTCTTGGCACTCACATGGAAGTTCATAACAGTTTCGGGGGCCCAGATATCCTCTTCTTGCCTCTGAGGGCATTGGACACACGTTGTGTACATACGTGCATGCAGGGAAATACTCACTTATAAAACAAAAAATTATTTTTTCAAAGCTCATAAACTGAAGACCATCTTCCACGTCAGGTTAAATCATTGAGACTCTTGCTTATTTTATGTCCAGTTAGAGTTCACATTTTAAAATGATAAAATAGAACCATACTGTAGGAAATGTAGTTATCATTGATAATTTGTCTGTTTTCCTTGTAGAATTAAGAATATGTGTAATTGTGTCCTATGAGTTTTTAGTGGCTTGACAGAGTTCAAAGCCATAGTTTTGTAGTAGAACTCTGCTGACATTTTGTGTTTGCTTAAAAAAAAAATTCTAATTCTGCAATCAAACAACCAACAAGCTGTTTAGGTTTTATGAAAAGGTGAAACTGACTATTAAAAGTCAAAACAAAGAAGCAAAGAAGTATAGAATAGTTTGCATCAGCACCTCCCTTTCATGTATGACCTTTTGAGGTTATTTATCTCGGGAAGCATTTAAGAAGCTTACTTACTGGGCTGGGTGAGGTTCTCCCACCAGTCTGTGCTACACAGCAACTTCAGGGCCAGGCTGGACTATAAGGGAAGCTCAGCTTTGTTTTTGTCTTTAAAAACAAAGCCAACGATTTTCTGCTTGTTGATTGTACTCTTAAGGCCCAGTTGTCTATGAATATGTCTTAAGCAGCCAGGCTTAAGACATAGGTCATAAGAATATGCCTTAAGCAGTAGCAGTGGCTTGGGCAACAGCAGGAAAAGAGGGTCCATAGGACCCTTGGCTCATAGCATCAAGTCACTCAGTCCTTTTGCTTTCAGCTCCTAGGTTTATATCAGAAGTCTTAAAGGTGCCGCCAGATCTGACATCTAGGGTTTCTAGGCGAGCGTCAGCTCATTCAGTCCTCACAACTGCACATAGCTACAGCTCAGTGTTCACACTGCTCCATGTCCCCTGCGTCTGTGTCAACTTTGGGGTTTTCCTGCCTTCTTTCCTATACAACGGGAGATGTCAGGCCTTAGCTGTTAAACATTGTGTTCAAACCGGAAAGGGAAAACCATGACAAGATGATTCAAGAGGTGGGAGAAAGAAGTGAGGAAGGATTATTGGATTAGAAGACAAGGAGTTAGGCCGGGCGTGGTGGCGCACGCCTTTAATCCCAGCACTCAGGAGGCAGAGGCAGGCAGATTTCTGAGTTCGAGGCCAGCCTGGTCTACAAAGTGAGCTCCAGGACAGCCAGGGCTAAACAGAGAAACCCTGTCTCGAAAAACCAAAAAAAAAAAAAAAGAAGACAAGGAGTTGGGGAGATGGCTCAGGGGTAAAAAAGATACTATATAACATCCGGACTTGAGTTCAAATCCTTGGTACCCACGTAACAAAGCCAGGTGTGGCCGCTCTTGCTTGTAGTCCCAGCACCAGTGGGAACAGGAAGATAACAGTATCACCAGGGCTTGCTGGCTTATCTAGATCCAGGTTCAATGAGAGACCCTGTCTCAGGGGTATAAGGTAGAGAGTGATAGAGGATGCCAGCCATCCTCCTCTGGCTTCTGCATATACTGGAAAGGGGTCATGGGCCTACATGTCTGTGCATTGACACACATACACCACACACATATACATAAAGACATTTGCAATTCTGGAAACGCTTTGAAGCAACAGACTAGCTCTTACTTCTCTTTGGACTATTCAAGCCTAACTCATGCCTGAAAGAAAGTACTCAGTAAACACTTGCTACAAAATGACTGAGCAGATCAACAAACCAAGGAACCAGGGAAAGAGGCAAGGCGGTGGTCTTTATAAAACACATACACATCCCCTTACTCCAGCACTAAAACATTTTGCATGACTCACCTGCCCAGCATTCCTAAACTTAGACGCCATCGCCCCTGCCACAGCCTGGTCCACATTGGCACTGTCAAAGACAATGAACGGGGCGAGGCCACCCAGCTCCATGGAGACACGCTTCACAGAATTTGCTGCGTGGTGTAGCAGGATCTGCAAGGAGTGCCGTAGGAGAAAAACAATGTGAGCATCCAAATCAATGGCCAGGGTGTTATTGTTTGCATAGAAAGTACCTTCCTCCAATGGCTCGGATGTCCAAAGAGTGGTCACCAGTTCTAGCTGAGTGGGGTATTCATCAGGGGCTGGGGTTTAGCTCAGGAAGGAGGTCATGGGGAAATGTGTTTGGAGGATGTATCTGGTCCAGGACCCTTTCACTCTCTGTTTCCTGGTCACCAGAAGGTGAGCAGCTCTTTGCCACCAATGCCTCCTGCCATGAGAGTTCTGCCTCACTACAGGGATAAAAGCAGGGGAGCCAAGTGACCAAGGACAGGAACCTCCTACACCAAGAGCCAAATGTCCTCAAACATCTCTCCTTTTTAAAGTTACTTTTCTCACATATTTTACAAAAACAGAAAACCAACATAGAAGGCAGCTAAACCTTTGTTTTACAAAATTACCCAACAATGAAAATTTAAGGTACGCACAAGGTCACCTTGCTTTAGATATCATTTTGCATAAGAAAAAGGAGACATGAGAATATATTGTTTTAAATATATTTATATTTATTTTTTGAGAAGTTCATACATGTATACAATGTATTCTGGAGAATACAGATTCTTATTTTGATAGTTTTGATTTTAAAAAAATGGCTAGGAAGGTAGTAGGGAAGTAGAACTGATTATTTACAGAAGGGGAGGAAGGGCAGTGACATTTCGGGCTGGGACAATGGCAAAGGTGAATAATGTTAACACTATCTTGAGTTTTAAACCATACCATCAATCCAACAATTACATGACAGGCCAGGTGTGGTGGGTATATTTCTTCAATCCTAGCACTTGAGAGACAAGTGGATCTCTCTGTGAGTTCAAGACCAGCCTGGTTTACATAGCAAGTTTCTGGCCAGACAGGGCTATGTAGACCTTGTCTCCAATAAAATTAAACAAAACCATACAATAGTAATCTCACACCCTATATATAGAAAGCATTAGAATAACACCTGTTTGACTCTGATATCACATACCTTTCCCGTTGCTGTTGAGCCAGTAAAGGAAATTTTGGACACCAGTGGATCCGTACACAGGACCTCTCCCACTTCCTTGGCCTTGTTTCTAGAGCAGGGAATGACATTATAGACGCCTGGAGGGATTCCCGCCTGGTTTGCAAGCTTTAAAGAGAAACAACAAACACACTGTAACAAGGAAAGAAATAAAAAAACAAAACAAACAGAACCAGAAGTAAACATATTCAACCTGGAACACAATGTAAAGTGTTAAGTTGCCTTGGGCCACAGCAAAAATATACTGAAGAGAACCCAACCTGGTAGTGCACGCCTATAACTAACTCTTGGGAGGTAAAGGCAGGAGGATCACAAACTCAAGGTCATCTTCGATTACATAGTGAGTTCAAGGCCAGCCTGGGCCCCCCAAATAATATATTACAGACTGGATAAACAGCTCAGTGCCTATTAGCATCCGTGGCTCTTTGAGAGAACCGAAGTTTAGTTCCCATCACCCATACCTTACCACTCTCCAGCTCCAGGGTATCCTATACTCTTTTCTGGTTTGGGTATAGTTCCCCCCTCCCATAAACATATAAATGTAATTAAAAATTTTTAAATATATTATTTTCAGCACCAATAAAAAAACCTTATTTCAGGTCCATATATATATGTGCATGTATATGTGTGACTATGTGTGTATATGTCTATTCACATGCACATATGGGCTAAAGATTAAAGCCACAGTCTCACTTTGCTAAGCACACACCCTGTGACTCAGCCACCCTCGTAACCCCCTAAATAAATACCTGGGTATAACTAAGTAGCAGTGTGAGTTCCGCCAGACAGTGCCTTGGGTAAGAGTTTTAGCGCCACCTTCTGTTCAGTCGGCCAACAGACCTGGGTTCCTCAAGAAGATTCTGAGGCAAATCTCAAGCTTTTTGACTGACTGTAGACTCCAGCGTGGAGTGGGGAAAGGATGTTTAGAAAAAAACTCATGAAGCTGCTCACTAGTTCCTGTGGGTCAGAGCTGAGGAAAGGGAGGCATAGACAGGAGGAACTCGGCAGAGGTGAGGATCTGGGGAGGAGGGAAGCAGCCACTGAGCCCAGCCACCTGACCTGGGGACCCGGGCCTTTCCATGGCAGGGTCTGGAGCAGGTCTGACCCAAATTTCTTGTATTTCTGACCCAGATCTCTATTCTTAGCCCTCATTGGCCTCAAACTGGTGGCCATCCTCCTGTCTCAACCTCCTCAGTACTGACATTACTGGAGTAGTTAGCAAGGTTTTTAATCTCGCTAATCTCTCACAAAAACAGTAAGTATGAAGCGAATGTCTTTGTGTGTCCATCAAAGTATTAAAACAAATCAGATCAGCAATGTGGTAGCAAATCCAAATATCAGGACATTATTTATGAGAAGACCAAGGGACCAAGTTTGTACACAGCCAGAAACTGCAAGTGGGTAGAGGCCTGCGGGATAAGACCTGTGTGAGAAGGGAGCCCAGAGAACGCCCCTGAACAGACCTAAGGGAAGCCCGCAGGTGCTCACGGGACCTGGGACACAGGCAGGCCACTTGGAAAAATGCAGATGCAAACTTGTAAGTCAGAATAATAGAGAGAATACAAAAAAAAAATTGAGAGTTTAAAAAAAATCAGGAATGACAACCAAACTACAAGAACACGAGAAAGAAAAAGTAACACAAAACCTTTGTGCTGGATGCTTTCTGTCAGAGTGCTACCACGGGAAGTCGCGAGGGGTGGGTGCCAATGGGGTCAGTGTGTGGCAGGAGGCCTTCTTGTTTGTTTAGTTTGCAACAGGATCTTCCTGGCTGGTGACACTTGGTTCTTATGTGAATTCAGGCTGTATGTAGAATCCCAGCGAAGACAGAAGATGATAAGAGTGAAGCATAAAAGTTACAGTAAATTTGTATGTGTGCAGCGACCATCACAAGACTGAAAAAAATGACCACAGCCTGTGATGAGCACATTCTTTAGACAAAGAACAATAAATGCGTGAAGGAAGGATAGGACATATGGATCTCTGAATAGGACAGCGTGTCCTATGAATGTCACAGAGAGAAAACGGGGACAGGAAGGCTACAAAGGCTAATACGGTTATTTCACCAAGTGGCTATTCTGGCTCATGTCAGTCTTGTGTTCCAGTCTCTGGTGACCCACAACGTTTTCCAGCGTATGAAGCGCTCCCTCCTAAAAGTACGTTTCTGGCTTGTTACATGTAAGAAAAGTTAGGCTGAATGGCCCTTTGTGAAATGATACTTCCTGCACCTCAAAATAACTGCTATGCCAATGGGGTCCCTTCGAGGTGCATGCCCATCACTTCTTCATTGACAGCAGGCTGGCAAGGGGCTCACTGGGTAAAGTGCCTGCCACAGGAGCCTGGAGACCTGCGTCAGAGCCCACATAAAGGCGGAAGGAGAGGACAGACTCCACCAAGTTATCCTGTCACTTTCGCAGGAGTGCTGTGGGACACGTGTCCATCCCACTCAACGTGTGTATGCACACACAATAATTAATAAATGTTTAAAAATGCATGAAGAAACAAATCATGTGAGCATGACTGGGGAAGAATGTTCCAGAAGAAAACGTTTTCCCAATACCTGAGTTGAGGTTGAGGTTAGAGGATGTAAGGTGTGGCAGGGGACAGAGTGGCTCAAACAGAAGAATGGGGCCTCTGAAGTGGAGACAAGTCAGAGGGTGCCCGGAGTATGGGAGTTGGTATAGAGCCTTGAAGGCCACTGCAGTAAACCTGTGTTTTACTGAGTGACACATGAAGCCATCTGAGAGTTTTCAGCAGGAAACTAAAAAGATCTGACTGAATATAGATTGAACTAGCATCAGGCACAGTGAATAAGAAAACTTGGGGCTGGAGGATGGCTCAGTGGTTCAGTGCACTGGCTGCTTTTTCTGGGCACACACATCACATGGCTCACCACCACCTGGAACTCCAGCTCCATCTATGCATCTATCTATTTATCTATCTATGTATCTATGTATCTATTTATGTATCTATCTATCTAGATATAGAATAGCTGCTGGTGGACTAACAACACTGCAGGAGACACATGCAGAAAAGGAGATTCCAAAAATGTCTCTTCCTGCCCCTGAGGAGCATCCACCTGGGCATCTGATTGGTTCTGCACGGGGAAACTCACCTGAGCCAGGGCCAGGGCGGAATAGGGCGTGTCTTCAGCAGGTTTCACCACCACAGTGCAGCCAGCTGCCAAGGCGGCCCCCACTTTCCGGGTGATCATCGCACTGGGAAAATTCCACTGGAAGAACAGAGGAAGGATGTAAGCGTTGGGAGTGCCTCAAGATCCAAGACGAGGCATGGCAGAGAGCCAATCACCATTCCATTGCCCAAATGACTGGCAAACCTGTTTGCTTCTATACAGGTGAACTCTCAGCACACCTGACTCTGGCCAGCATGAGGGACTCAGGAGGTTAAAGTTCACAGAAGCAGGCCACAGTCTGATACAGTACTAAACTATCTAGACCAATGTGTTCTTTGAGGGCCATACCTTGTAGGATGTATAGTTTTTGTTACAACTCTGCACCTCTGAAGTTGTCTCATGAACACAGGCTCATAAGTGAACCCCGTGTGTACTAATAAAACTTTATTTATAAACACATGGCCTGAGCGAGATTTGGTCGGAGACTCTTAAGTAAGACAGGTCAGTATGGGACTCTGAAAATGGCTGCTTTACTTACTTTTATATACATATTTATAGGGAATAGATATCTACAAATCTAATTTCATTTATTTATATGTGTGTGGTTAAGGATTATGGAGTTACTGTGAGCCATCTGATGTGGGTACTGGAGACCAAACTTCTTGGATCCTTTGGAAAAGCAGCCAGTGCTGTTAACTACTGAGCCATCTCTCTAGCCCCATTGTAAATTTTATGTTAACAAAATTCATATTGTGCATATAGTGCATATTTTGTCTCATTTATTGTCCTAAGCACTTTGCAATTTCAATTATCTAAGTCCTTATGATATCACAATGAGCTCATTGTTATTATTATCCCTACTTACATATTTGGGGAAACTGAGACTCAGTGGTAACAAACTTGCCCAAGATCACATGACCAACAACAGCAAGATTCAGGGCAGGCTTCATCAATCCAGGTAGCAAAGAGGACTCTATCTGTAACTGTACTGACCAGGGAAGGCCAGCAGCCTTGAAAACAGCTGGCAGACCCTGGAGAGAAGCTGGCACCAAGCTCCTTCAGGAAAGGCTGATGAGAAGAACCTGGTGCCTGCCAGTGTACTGCAAACCCATCTGGGCAGAGACAGCATCTTAATTCATCGCCCTTGGACCTCCAGAACCTGGCCCTGTGCGTACCCTCAGAGGCACAAATGTTTTGCTATGGATGATAATCACAAAATAAACATAATTCTTTAACAATGGTACAAATTTTAAAAAGTAAACGCCCCCTTTGAAGTCTATTAAAGATGACAACATTTCAAAGGTGTTTTCAGAGGAGCTAGGCGATCCCAGGATGGAGTCTCCATACCAGGTCGGAAAGTCTCTGCAGGTCACCCTGTTTTTGAAGGCATCAGAAAACATGTGTCTCTTCTTATGCCCCTACACCTGACCCTGTCACAAAGAATGTGGAAACACAAGTCCACATCCAGGAAAGGAATCAGGAAACCAAGGGCAGGTGACAAAGCTCACAGGATGGACACACCTGTTCACCAGGAAAAAGAGACTGCTTTCCGCTCCCACCCCGGATCATGCTGGCCTTGCTACATACCGGTGTGATGATGGCCGCCACACCAATGGGCTGCTTGAGTACTAGCCCTCGCTTATCTTTGGCAGAGGTATAGATGATGTCTCCATAAATACGACGAGCTTCCTCTGAGAACCACTCCAGGAAAAGGGCTGAATACAGAATTTCCCCCTGGGCCTCTTTCAGTGGCTTTCCCTAAATCAAATCAGAGCAGGTAATACGTTCATCAAAAGCGCAGTCTGCGGTCCTAAGTTTTTCAAAGCTGCAAGAAGAAGAGAGAAAGCTTCCCACCACAGAGCTCAGAGGCTGCTGAAAAAATGGCTAACTTTGGTGCAAATCTTAGGGGTTGGGATGATGGAGGTAAGGTGAACCACCAGCTTAGGGGCAGACACAGAGCGCTGCAGAGTCTAAGGCTTCCCAAATATTAACTCACAGTGTGAAGTCTCTTATTCTGTGAATGCACTAATGGCACAGCTCACAAATTTAAAAATAATGAGAAAATAAAAAACAGAGTAACAGAGGAAAATAACTTGGGCCGAGGTTAACTGCACAAGAGCAAGCCAGTCAAAGTTACAGCACCAGGGATCATGAGCCCCATGGTTAGCGGTTGATGGCTGCTGGGGGAGGGGGGTGACTTTTATAGGAAGGGGTGGCCATTGCAGGTTGCCCGTGCCATAGTGTGT
The DNA here is from genome assembly GCA_902729485.2 of Mus minutoides. Lineage (NCBI taxonomy): Eukaryota > Metazoa > Chordata > Mammalia > Rodentia > Muridae > Mus > Mus minutoides. Next base: position 934,013 of record LR749687.1, on the reverse strand, counting down.
GGCCTCACACCCTCAACTAGCACTATCTGGACTGAGGTCATTAAAAGGAAGAGGACATGGAGTTAGGAGGGGACATGCTGAAGGGGTCCAAGGGGAGTTGGTTGGCCTTGGTAGAGAAGGACACTGATAGAAGAACAATAGATTGCATACATGTATGAAATCCCCCCACAAATAAATAAGAAATATTATATTTAAAAAAAGGAAAAAGCTGCCTCAGTGGTTAAGAGCACTGGCTACTCTTCTAGAGGGTGTGGATTTGATACCTGGCACCCATATGGTAGCTCACAACCATCTGTAACTCCAGTCCAATGCCCTATTCTAGTTTCCACTGGCATTTGCACTCACATACATACATACACACATACATACACACACATACATACATACATACATACACACACACACATACATACATACACATGAATAAATAATAGCATAAATATTTTTAAAACTAGAATGATTTTAAAAATCATTAGCTCTAAACAAACCTATTACCCAAATCTTTGTTCTTGTTATTTTATGAGTGTCTGTGTGTCTGGGTGTGCACATGAGTGCAGGAGCTCACAGATGTCAGAGGCATTGGGTTCCCTAGAGCTGGAGATATAGGTAGTTGTGAGCTTCCTGGTGTGAGTTTGGGGAACTGAACTTGGGTTCTCTGCAAGAGTAATGAATGGTCTCAACTGCTGAGCCATCTCTCCAGCCCCACCCCCCGACCCAATCTACTTTTTACAAATTAGCATCAAATATACTAGAACACAGAAATTTTGTTTTATCAAATGTGTTTTCTGAGCATCATAATGACTTAGTCCCTCATCAAAGGACCACATGTTAAGCTGCAGGAGAGCAGTAAAGGAAAGCCAGGCTCTTTCCCATGCTCTGGTCTAATCACTCCAGGACCCTTCCTCCCAGCAGCAAACCAGGATCTTGAACTTACACTCTCAGCTGTTATGATCTTGGCAAGGTCGTCCTTATTTTGTATCATTAAGTCGTACCATTTACGGAGTAATGAGCTCCTCTCCTGGAAAAGAAATGAGGCAGAGAAACAATGAACTGGGAAGTGCAGGAAAGATAGGTTGGCATCCTTGCCCTTCTAAGCACCAGTTATGTGTCTAGCCTTACACTTGGAGGAAGAATAGTTCACCTCAAGTGTCAACTTCACCAGGCTGGGGGATGCCCCAGTAGCTAGTAAATGTTTTGGGTTGGTTTATGGGTGGTTTTTGCAGAAAAGTAACATCTGGTAGAGACAGATACTGAGGAAAGGGGACAAATTGGAGCAGGGTATAATGACATATATGTATGAAGAAGCCACCATGAAGCCAAGGAGGAAGCTGAGGCAGGAGGATTGCCTTAGCTCAGAAGTTTGAGGGCTAAGGCAATCCAGTGTATCAGTTCAGTGGTGGATGTATCCCTGAACTTCTGATCATCCTATGCTGGGATTATTGTTGTGTGCCACAAGCCCAGTTTGTGGGGAGCTGGGGATTGAACTCAGGGATTCATACATGCTTGGCAAACTCTCTACCAAATAATCCACATCCCTAGTTCAAGAAGAATAGACTTACGCTCATCTGCCTGGATAACCATGCAATGCAATAAACAGACCTAGCATGTCATTCTGATGTTGTAATCCGCTCAGAAGTCTTTACTTTTATAATTACACTTGTTAACAGAGAGCCAGTGGACACACAGAACACTGTTGCCTCTAGAGATTGTCCCCCACGCCCCCCCTTTTTTTTTTCAGTTTTTCAAGACAGGGTTTCTCTGTGTAGCCCTGGCTGTCCTGGAACTCACTTTGTAGACCAGGCTAGCCTTGAACTCAGAAATCCACCTGCCTCTGCCTCCCAAGTGCTGGGAAAAGGGACCACTGCTTGGCGAATGTCCCTTTTCTAACAAGCGGCATCTTTTCACATCTCAAAAATTTTGTCGAGGATAAATTTTCAGGAATAGATAGATGCCAGCACTGCCTTGAAAGTAAGTGCATTGTTATCATGCAGAATTTTACCTATTCTCACTTCATAAAGCTCCAAGTGTTCTCCACCCAGAGGAGAGAGAAAAACGTATTAAAATCCAGGAGGCCTGGTTCTGAGAAGTGAATATGACTGTCCGTGGGCCTGGAGAGGTGGTTCAGTTGGTGAAGTGCTTCCCTGACATGCATGAAGCCCTGGGTCACCTCTTTCCCTCAGCATCAATCTGTGCATGGCAGAACAAGACTAATCCCAGAACCAGGGAGGTGTAGGCAGAGGATCAGAAGTTCAAGGGACTCACTGACTACATACCAAGATGCCAGCTTGGGCTACATACGATCCTGTCTTAGGGCAAAAGTGACGATGGCCTGCTATTTGTTGTAAATGGAGTACCATGCTTAGTGAGAGAAAGAGTGATAGAATGTAACATAGCAGAACTATAGACATAAAACATAAGAGTCTGGGCTGGATTAATAGTCCAACAATTAAAAGCAAATATTGCTCTCGAAAAGGACCCAAGTTTGGTTCCCAGCTACCATGTCAGGTACCTCACAACTACTTGTAATTCTATCTGAGACCTCTAGCCTCTGTGGGCACTGGCACTTGCATGCATTCACACACGCACACACACACACACACACACACACACACCAAACACCCACGCATGCACACACACTCGCATGCAAACAAGCTCACACAATAGACACACTGCATATAATTAAAAATAACTTTTTTAAAAGTAAGATTCTGCCTTTATGTAGAAAATGCAATACCCAGGTTGGATATACATAAGCCAGGGGAAGTCATGAGTAGACTCATATGCAAAGCCCTTGGCATGGCAGAGGATGGAGTGAACTGGGTCTACCTCAAACAGGTAACCCTAGGCTCTCAGAATGCTACCTTATCTAGGGACAGGGTAGGGAGAGGGTTTCCTAGAAGCAGCAAAATAAAATGAGGTCATTAAGGTTCATCCTAATCTAATATAATGGTGTTATTCTAAAAAGATGTGGCTGGATACATACAAGGGTCCATGTCTTTAATTCCAGCACTCAGGTGGTAGAGGCAGGTAGATCTCTGTGAATCTGAAGCAGCTGGTCTACACTGTGGAATCCAGGCCAGCCAGGAATACACAATGGGGAAAAAGAGGTAGGTGTGTGTGTGTGTGTGTGTGTGTGTGTGTGTGTTTTGGCACAGATATCAAAACACATCCAGAAATAAGACAAAGCAAAACAAACAAACTAAAAAATCACCTGAAAAGATACAGGGAAACAGCCATCTATAAACCATGTCAAAAGGTCTGGAATAGGGGCTGGTGAGATGGCTCAGTGGGTAAGAGCACCCGACTGCTCTTCCGAAGGTGATGAGTTCAGATCCCAGCATCCACATGGTGGCTCACAACCATCCGTAACGAGATCTGGTGCCCTCTTCTGGAGTGTCTGAGGACAGCTGCAGTGTACTTACATATAATAAATAAAATAAATCTTAAAAAAAAAAAAAGGTCTGGAATAAATTCTGCCCTCACAGTCTTCAGAAGCAGCTGCTGCTGGAATACTTCAATTTTAGACATTAGACTTTAACTCCAACAGAAGACATTTATGTTTGTTAAGCTCCTCGTTGGTAGCATTTTGTTATAGCAGTTGTAGAGTGCTGACAGATACCTCTGCTTATGATGAAATGATATCATAATTTCGCACTGGTAGTCAACAACAGCCTAAAGTGAAAGTGCTCCTAACACAAGTAATGGGCTGAGCAGCCGAGCTAAGCACATGATAGAAAGTCAAGAACTTCTCATAGCACAGCAGTCTCCTTGCTGTGGCCCAGCATCAAGAGGGAGATCCCACTGCACATGGCTTGTCCAAGAAAAGATCAAAAGTCTCCATTCCATGAATCCATTCCACTGAATATACACTGTTCTCAAACCACCATAAAGTGGGAAAACCCTAACTTGACTAATAAGTTGAAGGTGCCCTGTCTCCCTTAACTGTGGGGCGTGTAGACATGCAAAACCCACACGGGGTCTCAGAAAGGCAGAAGAGTGGACAGTAACACATGGCTTCCCATCCCAGCTCCTCTGCTAGAGTTCCCCACCCCTACCCCGTCTCTTCATCCACAACATGATTCACATGTACACCTCATAGGATCTTCAAAAGACAAAACACATCATTTAGGCAAGCACCAGGAATAGTACTTAGCCTTCAAAGTTATCCACAGCCTTATTCCCGGAACTTGTGACTGCTACCTTAGATGGCAAAAGGGGCTTTGCTAATATGATCATGGATTGAGAAGCGGAGACTATTCTGTATTTCCAAGTGGGCCCAATGCAACCACAAGAGAGACTGTAACAGGACAGAGTCAGAAGATCTGACGCAACCAAAAAACCAAGTGTCAGAGCCATGAAAGCCCATTGGCCAAGGCACCTGGAAAAGACAAGAGAACAAATTAACCCCTAGAACTTCTAGGACAAAAAAAAAAAAAAAATCTTGCAAACTCAAGCGGTGTAACCCTTTAATCCCAGCACCTGGGAAGCAGAGGCAGGCTGAGCGGTCAGAGTTCAAGGCCAGGCTAGTTTACATAGTGAGCTCCAGCTTAGTCAGGATTACACAGAGAAACCCCATCTTAAAAAACAAAACAACAACAAAAAATGTTACACCTCTAGGTGACAATATCAAACACCTTTTAAATTGGGAGTGGGGAGTAAATACATAAACCTTACATAATGTATATTTTTTTTCTCTTGCCAGGTTATCCAATGCGGTGGTTTCCCTGACAATGTTTTTGATGCCTGGGAATTTTTAGGCAAACCTAAACATTACCAGTGTATGTGATTTATGAAAGTAAATAATAATCTCAGGTTACTGCCTGGACCTACTTCTGGTTCTGTTCTGTTTCCTGGCCTAGTCAGCCCGGTGTAGAGATCCACCATGTGGTCCAGTCACCATGTGGTCCAGCCACCACGGAGCTGTGTCACCATGCCTCTAACACCATAAAACCCCAAATGCCCCTGGTGAGCCGGATTCAAATCTTCCTCCCGTAAGTTGTTCTGTCAGGTATTTGTCTAACTAACATGCATTCTCTACTTTGCAAGGTGGGAAAAGGTCATCTGAACATGAAAGGAAAGCTGTAAGGCTGATGCTGAGGTGAATGGACCAGTTCTGCTGCCTCAGAGAAAGGAGAATAGTGGAAGGCCAAGTGACTGAAGTTACACAGAGCTTGACCTGCAAGAACACATAGACTGTGGCAGTGGGAGACAAATGGCTTAGGGAAGGGAAGGGAAAGGAAATTACACTCAGAGAGAGAGAGAGAGAGAGAGAGATACAGGCAGTACAGACTTAGAGGGAAAAGGAGGGTGAGCCTCATTTCCTGCCTTTCGGCCCCACTGTTTCCTTCAGAGAATCTATAGAACTTCTCCCTCAGTAATGTTCCGGTCCCCAGGGACACTTTCAAAAAGGGAAGTTCCCGTAAAAAAGCCCCAGGCTCTTGTAATTTTGGAGCTGAAACATGTTCCTGCATTAGGGTGGAGGCTCTGGTTGAATGACAGAATGATGTTGCCAATTTCAGAGGGGCCCCAACACCAGTAGTTGGTTGGCAAACTACCAACGGGTCTAGAACAGTTCCCGGCACGCCTGCACTGTGATGCCCTTTGATCTTGGTGAACCACTGTGAGTCTGTGATGTTAGAGTGTCCAGGGATCAGGTCTGCCCTACTCCCCCGGCCCATCATACTCCATGCCCATCACACACACAGCTGAGTGCACACATAGCACCTGCATGCATGACTATGCTAAAACAGCATGACTGAGGGAAGTTAGGGCATGAACTGGAGGTAGAAGCCTGGACACAGGAACTGATGTGGAGGTCATGGAGGAGAGCTGCGAACTGGCCTGCTCCTGTGGTTTGCTTGGCCTCGTTGCTTACGTACCCTAGAACCACCTGCTGAGGGAATCACTGAGTGCAATCACCTGGGCCCTTCCACGTCAATCATCAATCAAAAAATGCACTACAGGCCGATTTTATGGAGGTGTTTTTTGATTATGATTCCTTCTTCCCAGATGACCCACCTTGTGTCAAGTTGACATAAAACTAGCCAGCACAATTGACCCCTTGTCAACTTCACACACAGACACACCACTTTAGCCATAACCTTTCCTTTCTTGATGTTCTCCGAATATCACGTTAACATGAATGTCACTATGTAAAACATTCCTATTTTTAAAAGTTCCACAATCTTTATACATTCCACACTTCAAAAGTTCAGTTTCTTTAAAACATCTCAAGTCTCTCTAAAACATTGAAACTCTCTTTAAAATATCCAACATCTCTGAGATATCCAAGGTCTCTCTAAATATCCAAAATCTTTGTAAGCTTTCAAAATATTTCTAAATTTCTGTACTGGCTGGTTTTGTGTTAACTTGACACAAGCTGGAGTTATCACAGAGAAAGGAGCTTCAGGTGAAGAAATGCCTCCATGAGATCCAGCTGTAAGGCATTTTCTCAATTAGTTATCAAGGGGGGAGGGCCCATTGTGGGTGGTGCCATCCCTGGACTGGTAGTCTTTGGTTCTATCAGAAGGCAAGCTAAGCAAACCAAGGAAAGCAAGCCAGTAACATCCCTTCATGGCCTCTGCTTCTGTTTCCTGACATGCTTGAGTTCCAATCCTGACTTCCTCTGGTGATAAACAGTAGTGTGGAAGTATAAGCTGAATAAACGCTTTCCTCCCCAACTTGCTTCTTGGTCATGATGTTTGTGCAGGAATAGAAACCCTGACTAAGACAATTTCCAAAGTCTCTTAATTGTAAGCTATTAAAACCCAAAATAAATTAAACTCTTTTTAGTTCCAAGAGCGAAGAACCAGGCACAGTTGCAATCAGATCAGAGCAAAACCAAAGTTCAACAGCGTGAAGTGCATTATCAGGCTTCTGGACCTCATGATCTTAGAATCGGCGGTGGCACTTCTGCATCTCTGCCATCCATAGCACATATAGCTTATCTCACAGGCTCAGGCTGGCTCCACGCCACAGCTACTGCTGTCCTTGGTGACCATCTCATTATCATACTCCAAATGATCTCCAAAATGCTGGGATCTCCTGCTGCAGATGGGCTGTGCCTTCACCAATGGCCTCTCCTACGCTCTCCTCAGGGACTCTGACCCTGACACATGGTGCCAAGCCGCACCCTCTTCATGACCCCTTCAGTCCTAGGGCTTCTACTACAACTGAGGTGCACCTTCACCAGTGGCCTCTCCAGGGTTCTTTTCAGGGACTCTAGCCTTACAATATAGTGTCAAGCCTCAGCTGCTCTCAAGGACCACTTCATGCCTTTAAAACCTGGATAACTCTTATACTACCAAAGTTAGCTTCCAGCATGAGATAGAGCCTCGACCCACACTGGACCACAGCTTCTGTGGAAACACCCACAGAAGATGTCTTCTCAGTGTTACTGGTCTTTTTTTAAAAATCACCACTAATTTCTCAGCTCCTGCTGACCAGGACTGATTACCTCAGCAAAGCAAAAGTTTCTTCACTTCAGTAGCTCTTAATTTAAAATACCACAAGAATGGCTTTGGTAGAGTCTTTAAGGGACTTTTAAACTTCCCTTTGGGATTTCATAAGCCAGGCCTCCATCATCTGCACTGCTCTTAACATTAGCTCCCAAACCAGGAGCTACAGAACAGCCCACTGAGCTCTGAGCACTCAACAGCTTTTCCTGTCCAGAGTTCAAAAGGTACCACAGTCCTCCCAAAGCACACAGGCAGGTCCATCACAGCGATACCTGTATCTGGTACCCATTTCTGTCTTAGTGTTTCTAAAACACACAGGCAGGTCTGTCACAGCAATACCTGTATCTGGTACCCATCTCTGTTTCTATTGCTGTGCTAAAACACCATGACCAAAACTTACTTGGGGTAGAAAAGTATTTTCTTTTATCCTACCTACCCTTCTGCATCACAGTTGGTCATCAATGGAAATTAGGACAACAACTGGAGGCAGGAACCTGGAAGCAGGAACTGATGCAGAGGCATGGAGGAGAGTTGCCGACTAGCTTGCTCCTCATGGCTTGCCCAGCCTTCTCTCTTATATACTCAAGGACTAACCTGCTCAGGGTGGCACCATCCACAACGGTCTGGTCCATCTCATATCAACCAAGATCATCCCCTACGGGTCTTCCTATAGGCCAGTCATTTTATTAAGAGGCCCTCTTTTCAGGTGACTCTACTTGTGTGACGTTGACAAAACAATCCAGCCAGTACACACACCCAGCACTGTCCAGCTCTATGAGAGCGATAGAGGTGAAACTTCTACACCACATCTAGCTTGATGTCTCTTTGTCCCATCAAAGTTTTGGTGTCTTCAGCAGTAAGGTCTGACCATCAGGTTCTGGGAGGTAACCAACAGCACTGGCAAGAGCCTTTAATAACACTAAAGACCTTTTTTTTTTTTTTAAGTCATATGGAAACCTACCTTCTACTATAAAAGCTTCCATAGATAGAGGGATTTAAAATAAGTTACTCTCTAACAGGATAGCAACACCTTTTTTAAGCACCGCAGGCTAACAAATAAAGAACCCAGTGCCAGCAATGGATAACGTCTTTTGGAGCTGTTAGCCACTGAGGTCCCATAGACCTCCAAACAGCACAGGCTACTATTGATCATGGATTCCTACCAGCTAAATCCATAGGGAAAACAAAGTTATGTTCTTTATAAAGTTAGCATGCCTCAAGAACTTCCTTATTAACAAAACCAAAGAAACAACAACAACAAAAACAAGCACAGGCCTGTTCATCTGCCATGGCCTCTTTTTTTGTTTGTTTGTTTGTTTGTTTGTTTTTCGAGACAGGGTTTCTCTGTGTAGCCCTGGCTGACCTGGAACTCACTGTAGACCAGGCTAGCCTCAAATTCAGAAATCCACCTGCCTCTGCCTCCCGTGTGCTGGGATTAAAAGCGTGAGCCACCAACGCCCTGCCGGCCATGGCCTTTTATAGGCTCTTTCAGAACTCCCATTACCATTATCAAAGTATACTGGGAAGTCCTTGGATGGCCCACGGGTCCTGAATGAAGTAGCTCCTTCCCCCTCAAGCTCTGCGACAGCTCCTTGCATCTCTTCCTAGTTCTTGGTCCACTCTGGGCCACAAGGGCCTCCTTGCTGTTCTGGAAGTCCAGTAGCCATGTTCCTGAGTTGCTTAGGATCTCCCCTTGCCTCTCTTCATCCTCATACCTTATATCCTCAGAAAGGCCGACCCTGATGTTACAGGAGAAAATGCGCTCCCTGCTAGAGTGAGGTGTTAAAGTCTTGGACCACCTCAACAGTGCCTCAGAACGAGATCAAATCTTTAAAGAGGCGATTAAATGCAGCTAGGCCTTCAGTCAACAACTGGCCCCAGAAGAAGGGATGGTGATAGAACTGCACGGACCAACTGAAGAAAAAGCATAATGTCTTCAAGATTGGGAGAAGGGCCTCAGATGAAACCAGGCCTGCCACCATCTTGACCTCTGTCTTAGGGTTTCTATGGCTGCAACACAACACTATAGTCAAAAAGCAAGTTGGGGAGGAAAGCGTTGTTACACTTTGGCTTACACACCACTGTTTATCATGGAAGGAAGCCAGGACAGGATCTCAGACAGGGACAGAAACCTGGAGGCAGGTACTGATGCAGAGGCCAATGAAGGGTGCTGCTTACCAATGGCTTGCTCAGCCTGCTTTATTATAGAACCCAGGACCACTAGACAAGGGATGGTACCACACACAATGGGCGGGGCCCTCCTCCACTGATCACTAAGAAAATGTCTTGTAGGCTTCTCGATAGTCCAATCTTATGCAGGCTCCTTCCTCTCTGATGACCTTAGCTTATACCAAGTTCACATAGAACTTAGCCAGCACAGCCTCTAACTTCTGGCCTTGGGGATTGCAGGAAGATACAATTCTGTCACTTTAAGCCACCCAAACGGCCACCTTGCCCTTTGCTCTGACCTCTGGCCTGCATGTGTCTTTTGCCTCCCCACATTATTCATCAGCTCCAGCACACGTCTTTGCTGTTTACTGCTTACAGTTTGGATCTCCAAAACATCATGTGAGCTCTATAAGGAGCTGGATTTTTCCTAAGATTAATTTATTTTATTCATATGAGCGTTGGCTTGCATGCATGTATGTGTGCCTTCAGCAATCCCCTGGAACTGAAGTTCCAAACTGGGAGTTGCCCCAGGAGAGCTGAGAACTGAACACAGAAACTCTGCAAGAGCAGCAAGTAAGTCTCAAAGGGCGAACTGTTCTCTAGCCTCCCCCAACCTTTTTTTCTTGACTCTGTATTCCAAGCACCTCCAGAAATCCGTGGCACCCCCAGTAGCTACACACAGGGTGGATCACTGTGAAGGCTCTGGTGCTTATACCCCTATTTCGAGACAGCAGCTATCTTCTGAGAGGAAATGAAGGATAAAGAGACTATGATTTCATGGGGCTGGCTGCAGGGGTACTATCAAAAAATAAAGGAGGAAGAATTTTTCTAAAATAATTTTCTGTCCTCACCATCTACCCTCCACTGTCCAGCCATCTCTGTTAGTAAGTGCTAGTCCTTACCCATTTAGACCTAAAATCAGAGAATGCCCCTAGACTTTTCCCTCCTCTGAACAAAGCTCACATGTCCTTTCTCAGTGTCCTTGACACAGCTCCTACACATATAGCCCCTACATGCAACCTACATGTACAGATATACATTCCCTACATACAGTTTTCACATACAGGGCTCTCTTCTTCCTTCTATGCACACACACACTCACACTCAGATAGGCTGGCTGACATAGCTCACTTTTATTATGCACACCTGTCGATACATGTAGGAAGGGGATCTGATAACCGTACGCATGCTCCAAACTTATTTATCTCTTTTTGTTGTTTGCTCTGGCTTTCGGTACTGTGTATCCCGAGGAACCGGTTTCACTTTGTTTCACTTTGTGGATCTCTGCCTCTCTCTAGGCCGGGATCCTGCACCTGCGGTGCTCTCACCTTGACCGAGACCCCTTTCCAGCTGCTGAAGGCATCGTAGGCGGCGCGCACAGCAGCGCGGGCCTCGGGTACCCCGCAGTCGGCCACGGTGCCCAGCTTGGCGCCGCTGGCCGGGTCGTACACCGGGAAGGTGGCGGGGGCTGGGAGCCAGCGACCGCCCACGAAGCTGTCCCCGCGGAGTAGGTCGGCGTGGAGGCCAGCGAGGCCGCTGGCGTAGCTGCGCCGCGGGGCTCCTGCGGGCTCGGGGCGGAGGCGGCCCGGAGGCGGCAACGCGGGACGCGCGGCCCAGAAGCTCCGCAGCAGAAAGCAGGTCGCCATGGCCCGGCAGTAGCGGCGACACCGGCAAGGGACAGGCAAGCGAGCAGCAGGATCTCAGGGGTCGCGGGAAAGCGGGAGCCCGGCGGCGGGGACGCGCGAGGCGGCGGGGACGCGCGGGGCGGCGGAGACACCGAGAGCGCCCTCTCTCTGAGCAGTTGAGATTGGAGCTGCGAGGAGACAGCCTGAACTGGTCTGTGTTCCCCGCGCGTCCTTCTCCAGGGACTGCGAATGGAAAGACTCCCAAGATGAATTCGTGCACATAAGTCACCTTTCTCATTGTCGGATGCTCACCTGTCATTTCTTTAGGCCTTAATTGTGACGGGAGCACATTCAGTTCCCCAGTTCCCCAGCCCCGGCAATCTGTACTCCGTCTAGAGATGGCACCAAAGGCCAAACCCCGCGGTTTCATATGCTCGGGCTACTGAGCATTGGAACTGGGGATCACTGTTCAGTGAGGGGTGACGTGTGGCTCAGTAAGCCGTTCCTTGCATGCTTTTCTGCATATCCCCTTCATGAATTCGGAGCACAGCGCTCCTGAGTACGGGGATTTGGGGCAACCGTTCCACTAGGGTCGAAGTGCGGCTTCCTCTTGCATGCTTTCTGTGTGTTTCCTCCGTTGGTCCTGAGCAGGGTGCTCCCAAGGCACTGCCCTTGGCTTCGTGACGTAGCTGCTGTACATCAAGCATCTAACAGAGCTGAAGTTTAGTAACTGGAAACAACCAACCTAGAAGTAATAAGCCCGGTGTTGGGACCTATGCCTTTAAAACCAGCACTTGGGAGGCTCTCGGTGAGTTCAAGGCTGAGACCCTGTTTTAAAAAAGACGTCAGCAGGGGTGTGAGGATTGAACATAGCACCATCACCTTAAACAACCTCTTCATCCTCCTGTTACATCTGGGCCCCAAACTCTGCAGAAAAAAGAAACCCTAAGTTTTAACTTGAATAAAAGAAATAGCAGGTTTGTGTTCAGAATATGTGGAGTCAAATGTTGTTGTTATTATTGAGAAAACATGTTACTATGTAGCCTAGGATTAACTACATCTTGCAGTCTTCCTTCCTAGAGTTCTGGGATTACAGGCCAGCACTACATACCCCAGTTAGAATATTGTATTTGCAAAATGCCTCGGATGTTCTTTTAATTGTTGGTTTTGTCTTCTGCTGAGTCAGAGCCTCCCAGTCACGTGCCAGATACATCTGGTAGAAATCTCAATAGCAGGGTTTAATTGTGTGTGCAGGTAGGTGTGCACATGTATGAGCTGTGTGTGTTCCAAACTTTGTTCGGTATTTTATTAAGGGAATTGGGGCGAGAAGGGGTGGAGTTAAGGAGGGCCTCTGGTGGCTTTCTTAGCTATCGCAAGCTGGCCGGCCTGGATGACTGCTGCCTGTAGGAGGCGCTCTGCTCATAGACCATTCTATCTTCTCTAGGCATTCCTCCAGATCTTAATCACTGTAGACCCCAAACTTGAAATCAGCTATGTGTCTCGGGATCCAATATAGAATCCACTGTCTCTTGTTCTCTCTCTCTCTCTCTCTCTCTCTCTCTCTTCCTCTCTTTTTCTTTTATTTCTGTAAAGATTCATCTTGAAAAAAAAAAACACCAGAAATAAAAGAAAAACATCTTGTTTGGTAACCAAAACCAAAGTCAAATTCACTATGTAGCCCAGGCTGGTCTTGAACTCAGGGAATCCACAGTGTCAGTCTTAGAGTATTCGAACAAGTCACCGCTCCTGGCTTGAGAAACTTTGTAAAAGCTCTGCCTACTCTCCTTTTCAGCTGAGTTGCCCTCCTTGTGCCCTAGGAGTATCAACGAAGCTTCGTAGCACTTTCACTGTTTCTTTGAAAGTGAGAAAAAAAATCCCTAAAAGCACACAATTTAGGTTTAGTCTTACTATTAATCTTCACAGCAATGCAGTAGTAAAGTCATGCTTTTACTTACTTGTTGAAGGAAGGAGCTCACCAAGGCAGCTGTCCCTATGGTCTGAGAAGCTCATTAAGTGGCACCTGAAACTTCCTACACTGATTCTTCCCCCCAGCAAGCCCCCATTTGGAGTGGAAACAATTCCCTCCAGCCTCTTCCCTGATGACTCCCGGATCTTGGATGGGTGTGCTCACTAGAACCCATAGGAGAAATGCATCCACGGGGAGACAGGAGCCTCTTCTATTCCCCTTGGGTTCCTGGGTACCATGAACTTCCAGTGCCTGGGTTTTAAAGCTTATTTATTTATGTGAAGAAGTGGAGGGTTGCCAGGATTGATTTTTTTTCCCCTTCTATCATGTGGGTCCCTGGGATTGGCCTTAGGTCAGAGCTATTATTATTCCTAACAGTGACATAGAAGGCTATGCTTTATTTTGAACACTAAAATTGTATATAAAGCTGGCCTTGGGGGCTCAGGCCTGCATTCCCAGCACAGAGATGGAGAGACAAAGAGATGGAGAATTCAAGGTAAGGGCTGGGAAGATGGGCCAGTGGGTAAAAGTGCTTGCCTTACAAGCCTAGTCACTGGAGTTCAGTCTGCAGAATCCATGTAAAAAGGTGGATGCAGTGGCCATATCTGCAGTTCCACTACTCCTATGGCAAGGTAGGAGGTAAAGACAGACGAATCTCCCAGATGCACCAGCTAGCCTGAAGTACTCTGAGAAGTAGAAACACGAAGAGAGACCTTGCCTCAAGCAGGTGTATGTGTGTGTGTGTACTGAAACTTGTCCTCTCATCTCCACAGGTGTGCCTGCACTCATGCACGCACTTAAATAAATCAAGGCATAACTCAGCTACATAGATGGTTTGAGGACAGCCTAAACCACATGCAGCTTTATACAAAAATATTGTATTTCATCATTTATCTGCATATGGAGACTAGCTTTCATTTCAGTTGAAATTGGCTTCATCCAATTTTGCTTTATACCCATATCTAATTTTTTTTAGAAATAATCTTATACTGACGAACCTGAATGCAAAGTCGAGTTTATCGATAGGAAAGAAATCAATAAATGGGTAGGGGATATAGCTCAATGTTAGAACACTTATCTAAACTGAAGGAAGCCCTGGATTTGATCCCCTGTGCCACAAAGCCCCAAACTAAACAAAAATCAACAAGGAAAATAAGAGAAGTCCTTGGTGAGTCTTTGGGTGGGGGAGTTTTCTTCTGAATGATAGTTGTGAAGGAATAGTGCACTTATGGTATACTGATCTCCACTTAAAATGCATTGTATATTGGCTCATCCGATATCCACAATGACCCATAAGGTGGAAACTATTATTACCTCTGAGTCACAGAGAAGCAGAAGCATATTTTAATAACTTGCACAAGGCTCCTCAGCCTGAAGCTAGCAGGATTGGTATGTAAATGAAGCACACGTTCTCACGGGCTCGTAGGATACCTGCACCCTTGCTTTTCAACTTGTGTTTGCATTTCAGAGAAGCTCCGGTGATGGAATCACACTGTCTCTTTATAACAAAGGCCTGCGTTAGCAAGGGGGATAGCAGTAGGGAAAAAAAAAACATATTTTCATAAACATGTGGGCATGTATGATATAGGGGTCAGAGGTTAACATCAGGTATCTTTCCCAATAGCTTTCCTCCACTTTATCTCTGAGATGGTCTTTCACCAAACCTGGAGCTCATTGATTTGGCTGGGCTGGCTGGCCAATGCACTCCAGGAATCTGCTCGCCTGTGCCTCCCCTGCCCTGGAGTTACAGGAGCACACTACTGTGCCTGGTTTTTAAATGCTGGTGAGGATGGGAATTTGGTCCTCATGCTTGTGATTTCGTGAGTAAAAGGCATCTCCCCAGCATTTCTCAAAAAATAATTTAAAAAAAGCAATATTATCGCATAACTACGTAACCTCCACATGGCACAAAGTGAGGAATTCCTTCGGATTTTGTTGCATTAACAAATATGGTCATTCTAAGCTTCGAATGTATAATATATGTAAGGAATCCGGGGTTAGTATTGGTTAGTAATGGAACCCGTTACCTTCTCTGGTGTTTTATGTGGCTTGGTTTTCTTATATCTGCCTAGATAGCTCTTTTAGGCAGGGTTTTCTCCTGGTGATCCTTGCCAGTCCTCTATCTGCTATCTTCTCATTGCTGTTTTAAGCTTTTTACTGCATTTATTTACTTGTGTATGCGGGTGGAGATTCAGTCCTCTCCTTCCACCGTGTGGATCCTGAGGACTAAACTCAGGTCATCAGTCAGGCTTGGCGGCAAGTATCTATCCACCGAGCCATCTTGCCCACACTATTGTTGTTCTCAAGAAAAGGTCCTAGTGTAGTCCAGGCCAGGCTCAAACTTCCATCAGCCATCCATTTTCAGCCTCTAGAGTTCTGGGACTACAGTAAATGCCATCATACCCAATTTTCTGTTATTGGCTGACTATTCTTGAGTGCTCCTAGGTCCTAACATATCATTATTATCATCTTACCTGCAGATTTTAGGAGGCCCAGTGGGAGAGGCAGGCCAACTGAGACTTCAGCAGGCAGAGTAGTACTGGGGGGACCCGCCACAGACTGTGGGTGGCTAGGACAAGAGAACACAGAGGGGAGCTTATTCATCCAAGGGACAGCTGGTTCCCCACTCTAGTTAGGTGTCATGTCACAGAGGGATGTCGGGTCAGGAAGTCATTTCTTTGGGGTTTTTATTTTGTTCTGTGTAGAGAGCTAAAATTCTAGATTTATACGTCAATTTTCTCACTTAACAAAAAGTTAAGTCTGGTCAGGTATGCTGGGCTCACACCTACCGTCCCAACACTGGGAGGTACAAGCAGGAGAATTTGGAATTTAAGGTCATCTTTGGCCCCATAAGAAAGACGGGGCTATAAAACAAAGTGATGTACGTTTATAAACACCCTGCTATCCAATTAAAAAACAAAACAACAAGCCAAAACAAAACAAAACAAACAAATCAAAACTTGTAGCCTGTGGCTTAAAGGCAGTTAGAAGCAGTCAGGACCAGTGCCCCTAGGTGGAGAGAACTACAGAAACCATGTCTTCGGGTTTGAATGGGGCTGAAGATTACATAACCGACTGCTGCCTGGCAGACAGCCGGCTCAAATTATCCCGTCTTTTGTTCATTCATCGCTTCCCCTTGCCTAGCCCGAGGATGAAGACTGTTTCCTCACAGTCTCCTGGGAGCACCCTGCTGCTTTGAGCACTGACAGTGCATCATTTGGGTGTTAAGAGCACCATCATTTATGTCCACGAATGACCTGGTTTATTTCCCTGTTTCTGATTGGCTACCTTATGATGAGTCTGTTCTGAGCCCAGCATTTTCCAGACCCTTGCCTCTTCGCCTTAATCTGCTTCCTGCCTCCACCTTCCAGGTGCAGTCAGTATCTTTGGGCCACAGGAATCCTTCCTTGCAACACATCTCGGGTAAGTCCTCTTGGAAGAGCCAGAGTAGAAGGCCAGGAGTGGCTGGGGTTGTGTAACGTGTTGAACTGGCAGTATCTGTTGCCAAATAACAAAAAGAGAAGCCGGTTCTAGGTGATCACCATAAAAGCTTTTCCCAGCATGCACTTGGGGCTTGGGAGGATGAGGAAACTGATAAGTGTGAGGTGAGGATATCGGAGATGCGGCTCATAGACAGCAAGTTAGTATCGGAGTGACCATCAACTGGTGTAGGTAAGTGTCTGGTTTGGAAAGCAAGTTGAAGGCAGCTTTGATTTGCCAAGCCAATTGCGTGTGGAGGGGAAATCTGGGTGGGTGGGATGATAAGGTGCCACCAGCCAAAGGCTTTCAGATCCCAACAGACTGCTTCCTCTCCCCTCCCAGGTGGACAGTTTGTTTGCTGTTCTGGAAAAGCTAAACAGTGGGTGATCTGTCGACTTCATTGGAAAACAGCATTATTTTGAAACGAGGCTTGGTTTCCTGGGTCAGTGACCTGTGCAGAGGGAACACACCGAGTCCGTGCCTGGATTTTAGAATCATAGATTGTCCCCACGTTAGCAGAGCAGCTGAGGAGGAATGACAACATGTCTGCAGGCAGGCTGTGGTCTAGCCTGCTGCTTCTGCTGCTTCTTTTCTGCTCTAGAAGTTCATCCTGTGGTCTCTCAACACATGTAGAAATAGGTAAGTACTGGACTGTGTGTGTGTGTTTGTGTGTGTGTGTGTGTGTGTGTGTCTATCTGTCTGTTTTACAGACAGGGTCTTCTGATATAGTTCTGGCTACCTTGGAGGTCACTGTGTAGAACGGGCTAGCCTCAAAGTTGAGATGACCTTCCAACCTCTCTCTCCTGAGTGCTGAGATTATGTGAATTCGACACCCATTCCTGCCCCCTTTGTGTGTTAGTTTTTGAAGATTATTTTTATTATTATTATTTTTTGGTGTGTGTGTGTGTGTGTGTGTGTGTGTGTGTGTGTGTGTAAGTGTATGCACATGAGTGCAGGTGCCCTTGGAAGTCAGAGGCATCAGAACTAAGGGTACAGGCAGGCATGAACGACCCAACATGGGTGCTTGTGATTAAATAATGTCCTGTCAAGAGCACTATGTACCCTTAACCGCTGAGCCATCTCGCCAACCCTCTTCGTGTTATTTTTTTTTTGAAGATTTATTTTATTTATTATATGTAAGTACACTGTAGCTGTCTTCAGACACTCCAGAAGAGGGCACCAGATCTCGTTACGGATGGTTGTGAGCCACCATGTGGATGCTGGGATTTGAACTTATCACCTTCGGAAGAGCAGTCGGGTGCTCTTACCCGCTGAGCCATCTCACCAGCCCCCTCTTCATGTTATTAAAAGGACAAGAACCCATCAATGAGATTGGGATAGCCCACATATTGATACAACTCTTTCTCCTTTGGGAAGTGGCCTGACAATGGAGAAGTGAGAGGAAGACTGGAAATATCCAGGGCTGGGAAATGGCAGGTGGGTGGGTGGGGGGATAGCTATTTGAGAGAGCTGAGGTCCCTTAGGCTCCTTTATGTGAGGCCACTGGATGTTCCTCGCAGGGGATAGTGAGGAACCGGAGAAAGTCCCAGAACTAGGAGAGAAGGAAGGCAGATGTCTATGGCAGGGGTGTGAGACTAGTTTTGTGCTTTTATACTTCCAAGGACAGGCATTTCTAGGTAGATGTAAAACGCCATGTGTGGCCATTGGAGCGAGTCCCTGAGTGGCTGTTAGTGGCTCTTATGGGTATGGCACATCATTTGAGCTTTAAGGTCACCCTAGTTTCCATCGCTGACCTAAATTGTTTCTCACGGGTTAAGTGCTACCTATTGGCCTTAGGATGCTTGGCTTCAGGGAGGTAGGAGAACCAGTGAGGCGGAGTGTTTGTTACCATTACAGGCGTCCAGCCTAGCATCATAGGAATTATGAGGAGGCTGCCTGACCTTAGGGGCAGTGGCTGAGTGATCTTGACTGTGCTGGTTAGTTCATGTCAACTAGACAAACCCGGGAAGAGGGAATCTCCGCTGAGGAACTGCCTCCATCAGATAAGCCTGTAGACAAGTCTGTGGGGGCATTTCCTTAATTCACGATGGATGGAGGAGGTTCAGCTCACTGTCAGCAGGAGATGTCTGGGTGTATACAAAAGCAGGCTGAGCCGGTATGAGAGAGCAAGCCAGTAAACAGCGCTCCTCTACGGTCTCTGCTTCAGTTCCTGCCTCCAGGTTCCTGCTTTGAGTTCCTGCCCTGATTCCCCTCAGTGAGGGCCTCTGATTGGGATGTGTAAGCCAATTAAATCTTTCCTCCCCAAAGTTGCTTTTGGTCATGGTGTTTATTTCAGCAATGAACATCAAACTAGGACATAGATAGTGGATTTAGATAAGTGAAAAGGGGGAGGGCTTTTTAAACTTATTTTTCTAAATAACGTATAACTGACAAAAATAAACTGTATGTATTTAAGGTATGTGATGTGATATGATATGTTGATAAGCTAATTAAAATGCTAATTACTTTGCATAGTTACCATCTTAAGCATATGTGGTAGGTCTCTCCTAACGAAGGGATTTGGTTCTTATGAAATATATTTGTGATTTTTTTTAATGTGTGAGGAATGTAAAGCAATTCATAATACAATTAAAGTAAGAGTACATTCTACAGTGATTTTAAGACTAATTTTAGGTATATTTAATATTCTGGGCTTTCTTTTGTTTCAATAAAGATGGTACTGTGTTATAGTATCAGTTACAAAGAGGGACTAGATTACAGATGTAATGGGAAAAGTTACCAGCATAAAGTAAATGTAGATTCTGAGCCATGGCAGGCAGGATCCTAAGATCATAGTTACCAGTGTAGAAAGATACAGGGGGCCTTGGCCCTGGCCCAGGCCTTCTAGTCTGCAGGGAAGGAAATGGATTCACTGTTTCAGACTCCCTGGTGGGTGGCCTGACCCAGAATGCTGTGTCCCCACAGTGAGTCAAGAGACAAAGGGAGAGGGACACAGACTGCAATTATTAGTCCTGCTGTAAACTAGACGTGTTGTTTTGAGAAACACATGGTGCCTGTAGCTGGGGTGAGGGTGGGGGAGGATGTAATGAATTCTTAGGGATCTTCCAACTCTAAGCTAAAATGACAGAAGCCCAAGGAGAACACACATGTAAATGAAAATATTCTTTTTCTTTTTCTTTTTCCTTTTCTTTTTCTTTTTCTTTTTCTTTTTCTTTTTCTTTTTCTTTTTTTAAATCCTTGGAGTAAAACAAAAATCCTTAGAGTTTCTGTGTTGGTTCCTGATGGATAGGTAAATCCTAATGGACATTTAAAAATGTCTAATCAGGGTGGGGTGGGCTTATACCCATATTCCAGCAGGAGGAGAGCTATGAGTTCCAGGCCAGCTTATATTACAGAGTGAAACCATTTCTTTTTAAACCTATGTTTATATAGATGAAATCAAATCTGCACAACTTCTAAGATTTTTTTTTGCATGAAAGGCAACTGAAATTCTACCTTGTGTTTAGTAACAACTTAGATGACATAGCTCTTTTATTTTTTGATTTCTTATGTGAGGCCTGAGTGGAAGATTGGTTCTTATGTCAAACCATTCTTAGAATTGTCCTCATTCAATCACTTGTGTTAGGAAAACACTGGGATCCTGAATCTGGATGCTTTGTATGTTTTGTGACTTCATTATTGGGGTATCAATGTATACAGTAGAGGAGAGGCTCTTTTGATGTTAAAAAAAAAAAAGACTATGATTCAGGGCTAGAGAGATGTTTTAGTAGTTAAGAAAACAGATTGCTTTCCCAGAGGACCTGGGTTTGATTCGGAGTACACCCACATGACAGCTAGCTACTATCTATAACTCCAGGAACCCAGTGTCCTCTTCTAGCCTCTGAAGGCACTGTCTGCATGTGGTGCATAGACGTGTATGTAGGCAGAACCCCCATGTACTTCAAACCAAAACTTAAAAAAAGAAAAAAAAAAAAGAATGTGATTCACAATAGAAATAGGTGTTGCTGTTCCTCGGGAGTTCCAGGGAGTATCAACCCTCCCACTTATGCTGAGATTCAGGTTGGATCTCTGCACGTCTGCAGGGGGGGTGGAGTACACAGCTTTCTAAGATGATTGTCCTTCCAAAGTACTTCAGTGATGAAGCACACCTGGGGACCATCGGTCAGCCATGCTTTAGGGCCTTTTATTTATTATTGTTTTGTATTGTGTTTAGAGTTCTCTACCCAGCTCTGAGGTAGATACCATGACAGTTTCTGTTTCCCAAGTTCCTCCCATATGACTGCCCCTGTGTCTTCGCTCAGTGTTTGCTTTATGTCGTCCTTTCAGCTAACCTGTGAGGTAGCGTTTTTTTTTTTTTTTTATTTTTTTTTTTTTTTTTTTTTTTTTTCATCTCACAGAGGAGGGAACCGAGGTCCACAGTGTTTAGGTAACTTGCCCAGGGTCATAGAGTGAGTTAAGCAGGACATTTAAATCGCCGTACAAATTTGATTTGTGTTCTAATAACATAAATATTTAAAATCGTGCCTGAGCCGGATGTGATGAAACAATGCCTTTAATCCTAACACTTTTGAGGAGGCAGGTGGAGCTCTGGGAGTTCCAGGCCAGCCTGGTCTACAAACTTCCATGCCTGCCAGGGCTACACAGAAGACGTTGTGTCAATCAATCACTCAACCAGTCAATCAATCAAACAAACAAAGCAGTTCTGCCTAAAGAAATCCTCTAGTGAGTGCAATCTTACTTTTTATCTCCTTTTCTCCGTAGTTTGCAACTAAAAAAATAAATGTGGTTTTCTTTTAAAAAAAAATCTGTGCAAGCTAGAGAGATGGTTCAGCAGGTAACAGTGCTTCATGTTCTTGCAGAGGAACCATGTTCATTTCTAAGTTCCCATGTTGGGCGGCTCACAAAGGAGTTATACTGTGCATTACTCCAGTTCCAAGGAGTAATGGCCTCTCTGGCCTCCATGGGTAACTGCACTTATGCACATATATGCACACATATACACAGACACATATTCACATAAGATAAAATGATCTCTGGTAAATACAGTTGAGCTTAGCTCATACGGTATTCATTTCTTGCAGGACACAGGGCTCTGGAGTTTCTTCAGCTTCAAGATGGACGCATTAACTACAAAGAGGTAGGGAGCTGGATATCTGTTGATGGTATTTACATTTTCCTCTGTGGATGTCAAACAAAGGTCTAGACAGATCCTTAAATTAATTATGAGTTATCTTTTTTTTTTTTTTTTTTTTTTTTTTTTTTTTTTTGCTTTTTGCAATATTTGTTGTAGAACCCAGGGCCTTGTGCATTCTAGGCAGTAGCTTTTCCAGTGAGCTACATCCCTGGCCTTTGAAATAATTTGTAAGTGATTTTATTTCGTTGTTGTTCTTATAAAGAGAGGTTGTGTTTGAGAGAAATCACTTACTTTCTACTTTTTATAACTATTTGTTGTACACATTTTATCATCAGGAGGAGCAGGGTCTCTCTCTCTCTCTCTCTCTCTCTCTCTCTCTCTCTCTCTCTCTCTGTGTGTGTGTGTGTGTGTGTGTGTGTGTGTGTATTTGCTGGAAACTGAAGCCAGGGCTATGCATGTAATAGATAAGAGTTCTAGCCTCAGCTTGAACTCAGGAGCCAGGGGTCTTTATGAGGAAATGTGCTATTTCTGTGTCTCCTCCCACCTGTAGGACTATATATATGATGGGTCACCTATCCCCATCTGTGCTGGCTAGTTTTGTGTCAACTTGACACAGCTGGGGTTATCACAGAGAAAGGAGCTTCAGTTGGGGAAGTACCTCCATGTGATCTAGCTGTGGGGTATTTTCTCAATTAGTGATCAAGGGGGAAAGGCCCCTTGTGGGTGGGCTGGCAGTCTTGGGTTCTATAAGAGAGCAGGCTGAGCAGGCCAGGGGAAGCAAGCCAGTAAAGAACATCCCTCCATGGCTTCTGCATCAGCTCCTGCTTCCTGACCTGCTTGAGTTCCAGTCCTGACTTCCTTCAGTGATGAACAGCAATGTGGAAGTGTAAGACGAATAAACCCTTTCCTCCCCCACTTGCTTCTTGGTCATGATGTTTGTGCAGGAATAGAACTCTGACTAAGACACCATCTTTACATCGCTTTAACCCATTGTGTTCCTATGTATTGTTCCTAGTTGGTATACTGCTGCTGCTGCTGTTCTACTACTACTACTACTATTCATGTGATATATAACACTATGTGGTAATGATGACTCTCAAAAACTGACTTTGGTGAGAGTGGTTGACAGTCTTTTGTGATGTCAGAAGTGACTCAGCCCATTGGTCTGATGGTGGCTCAGCAGGTAAAGATACTTGCTGCTCAGCCTGCCAACCTGAGTCATCCCTAGATCCCAGACAGTAGAAGGGGAAACAAACAAAGCAACAAACAAACTACTTCTGAATGTTGCTCTCTGACCTCTACATAGGAACCACCATGGCACACATACGCTACTACTGTTATACACATAGACACATTCGTATACACTGTATGTACTGCAGAGTCCAGACAAAACACAGTCTTGCTTTGGAAAGTGCAAATAGCTAAATGTAAAAAGAAGGACAGACAGACGCAGCAGCAAGTCCTGGAAAGGTCATGGGCGCAAACACTCCCTCCTCATTTGAATTGGGGCTTGCTAATCTCCAGGCTTCTCAATGAGCTCCTTAAATAATGTTTTTAACACTGCATTCATTTATCTATCCTGTGCGTGTTTTCTGTGTGTCTTTCTCTGGTTCAGGTGTGTCTGTTGTTTGCATTCCTGCAAGCTTCCTTGTGCCCAGCTGTCCCTAAACTGTAGCTTTGTCCTCAGGTATTCTATGGAGGTGTCATTGTGTGGGCTGAAGCTGGACAGCAACAGCAGAGTCTGATTTCAAGTTCCTGGCCAGGGTGGGGGAAGCCCAGTGAGAGGTCAGGTTGCTCAACCATCCTTCCCTACCAGACAAGATAAAGCCAGAGCATTTCTGGCTCAGGACAAAAAGGTCCCCCCTTTTAAGTTAGAGTTTCTGGGACCTGCCTGGGGCAGGGGAATTCTAGTTTTTACATTCCACTTTTGGAGGAAGATGTGAGACAGGAAGGCTTGGACAGAAACCATATTAATGCATATGTACTTCACAGCATACAATAAGCAACTAGCCTTAGTTACTCTTGTATTTTACTGGGAAAAAGTTGGATAAATATTCCGATTTGATAGAGCTTTTCCTTTCATAGTTTACTTTATATTCCTTTTCACCCTTGCCAATTTGGTAGATAAGCAGAATTGGGCTGGGCAGGGTGCTACATGCCTGTCATTTCTGACTTTGGGAGGCTGAGGCAGAAGGATCAGATAAAGGTCTTTCTTTACTATATGCTAATCTCAAAGCCCACCTAGATGATGAAAGACTCTGTCTCACAAAAGGTGTTTTTTCTCTAGGCTTAATGTGGTCTTTTAATTATTAACTTATTAATAAGGTTCAATATATTTCAAGAGGGTAGAAACACTTCCATTACCTCATCTGTTAATTGCCTATGTCTAATAATGGTTTATTATAATAACCCGTCTTTCTCTTGATATGAAAGGAAGGCTTAACATAAATCCAGCTACTAAAATGGAGGCTGCTAAGTGTATTTATGTTTTTTAGTGTGTGTGTGTGTGTGTGTGTGTGTGTATACCACAAGTGAGCATGTGCCCGTGGAGGGAAGCCATAAGAGGGTGTCAGACCTCCTGGAGCTGGAGTTATAGGCAATTCAGAGCTCCCTGATGTGGGTATTGGGAACTGAACTCTGGTCCTTTAGAATAGCAACCAATGCTCTTAAACACTGAACTGTTCCTCAAGCTTGTTATTTATGATTTTTTTTAAGTGACAAAAGTCCAACTCTCTGGCTGGTGATATGTCTCCATGGGTAAAGATCCTCTCTGTCAAAGCTGGTGACCCGAGTTCAAGCCCCAGAACCCACAGGGATGGAGGGAATTGCTCCTGACAGCTGCCCTCTGACCCCACACGTGCTGTAGCACACATTTATCACACAGGTACACATACACACACACCACACATCACACATGGATAATAATAATAAATATTTATTTTATTTTATTTTATTTTATTTTATTTTATTTTATTTATTATATGTAAGTACACTGTAGCTGTCTTCAGACACTCCAGAAGAGGGCGCCAGATCTCATTACGGATGGTTGTGAGCCACCATGTGGATGCTGGGATTTGAATTTATCACCTTCGGAAGAGCAGTCGGGTGATCTTACCCACTGAGCCATCTCACCAGCCCCAATAAATATTTTTTTTAAAAAAGAAAAGAATTGCACCACCAAACTTGACTGTAGGTTGTGTTCTTCGCCGTCCTTTTGCAGACCACAGAAGCTGTTGTAGAAATTATTTAATCTCAGTTTCAGTTTCTACTCCACCTTTCATCATTCTGTTCCAGGATAAAAGACACACAACTTTTATTAATATAATAAGCCTTAATCAGCACTAGAGCTGGGCAGATATTTACCCTCTAAGCTATTAGAATCTGCTTTCCCATCATTAACCCCGAGATTCTAATTCACTATATTCCATCAGGGCTGCTCTTAACTTCAGTTGGCCAGCCCTTGTGGTCATGCTTTCATCACTCACCTAACCCATGGCGTCTACCTTCTCTCTACCTTCTCTCTCTCTCCCCTCATGGTTCTCCTCAGACTCCAAGCCCAGAAACCCCAAACCCCACCTATCTCAATACTACCCACTATAGGTATCTTTATTCACTAATCAGGGATAACTTGGGGGTGGAGGTAAGATCATGTAGCATCATGTGGGTCTATGTGCAGAGTCTCTTGTCCTTGGGGGCAACCAGGCCTGAGGGCCAGTATTACAATACATAGCAAAAGACCAAACCTCAACAGAAGCTCTTGAGCTAGCTTATGCAGGGGGACTAATAGCCAGAAGCTAGAGAAGTGACTGTCACAATAAGAGCCCAAGGAGGAGCTCCAAGGTGTCTAGAAAGACCTCTAAGAACATGTAACAGTACTGAAAACTGTCTGTGTGCCAGTTGTTACAGCCACTGCCCTTGCTGGCTAGCCAAAGATTCAACAGACTTAATGCAGTCTTGCTTTGGAAAATACAAATCCATCTTGACTGCTAGTTCCAGCCCTTATAACCTCAGCCCGTGCTCCCAGTGAACCTGATGGGGGTGCTCTGCCTGCAAGCACTTGGTTGCTGGTGCCCCACGAGGAGCCCCACGTCTCTGCTGCAGAAAACTCTCAGGCTTCCAGGCTAGTAGGAGAAGCGGGAGGGCTCTGTGGTAGACGTAGGGTGGAGTCCAGTGCTCTAGAGACTCAGTTTCTGTTTCCCAGCCTGAGGTCTCAGCTAGCCACACCATTAGAGTCAACAAAGACCGGAGTCAGTAAGTTCCACAGAGACCATCCTAGAGAAAAGGCCTGCTATCCATTGTTACCTCATTTTTAAGGGGAAAAAGATGTTTTTGAAACCGTTTGAAGCACAAGGGAAAATGAGAGGGGGAGGGGAGGTAAAGCCCAAGGGGTGTAACCTTGCACACTCACACAGTTGTTGTTGCTACCTATACATTTGTGTTAAATCGTGTGTGTGTGTGTGTGTGTGTGTGTATGTATCTATATATTTCTCATTTCACAGTAGATCATTGAAAAGCTTGTCATAAACCAATTTTGGATCAGCTGACTAGCCTTAGAGAAGGCCAGGTATGGTGATATGTACAAGCCTGTAACTCCAGCACTCCAGAGGTGGATCAGGAGTTCAAGGTCAGCTTTGAGTACATAGGAACTTCAGGCCAGTTGTGCTACAGGAGGTCTTGTGTCAGAAAACAAAAACACATAAAGAAGTAAAAAAATTTAAAATAGCCGTAGCAGAATTCTACTCCATTAGAAAAACAAAAATAGAAAATGAAAGATAGTAAAATCTAAACAGGTGGGTTTTGCTATTTTTTAAACTTGCCTGTTACACAGGAAAGACCCTGAAGTTATTGTATATACTGTATGCTGATGAAATATGTATGGGGTTTTAACAGTTACCCTTGCCTGCCTTCTCCCTTCATCTGTTGATGTCTGGTGTAGTTCTAATCCTTCATAGCTAGAAACCCCTGGGGCCAATTCTCCCAGCCCTGACTCTGGCCCTCTAATTTCTGCATTCTCTTGTTTGTCAGTTGCTCTTAGAGCACCAGGACGCATATCAGGCTGGGACGGTGTTTCCTGACGCCTTTTATCCTAGCATCTGCAAAAGAGGTAAGGGGAGTGTTTTCAGAGGGAGTGATGTTGAATTTGCTGGTTGACGGAAATTTAAAAAAAATGTGTATTTCGTAAGCTGGAGAGACAGCTTAGTGGTGAGAAGTATATACTGCTCTTGCAGAATATGAGGTTTTAGCTCCTTGCACCGATGTTGGGTGACTCATAACCACCTGGAACTTGGGCTTCAGGGCATCTGACACCTTTCTGGCCTCTGCAGGCACCTGCACCCTCATGCGCATCCTTCACAGACAAACGCATGCACAGAATCAAAAATAGAACATATATCTGTAAAAGTGTTCACCGATGACTGTAACTGCTTGGGCATAGAAATTCTGGGGATTTTGCTTTGTGGTGGTGTCTGGTCTGTATGTCTCTGCTTGCTTTACTGCTTGGTGGCAGTCCCTTCTGTTTGTCAGCATGTGACTCTCAAAAGGTTTCCTACAGTCTCAGTTCTGTGTCTGTGCTACAGCAACCTCCCCCCCTGGGCTGTTATTGATATTAATGAGGCCACTGCCCAGTCCCATGAAAGTCTAAGTTAGCTGAGTACTTTGAGGGGAATTTAATGAGAGCACCGTTCCTAAAGGTGTGGACAGGATATAAGGGGTCACCACAGATGATGCAGGGGAATGATTACATCATTGTGCTGGGGAGGCCTTCATGGTGGGGACCACTTGACAGGAGTGGAATTTGTAGCTAAGGGTTATAGCCAGCCTCCTTCCATTCTACAGCAGAGGAACTGGGAATATAAACCCTTAGACTTCCCATTCCCTCCTTTTTTCTTCTCTCATTATTGATTCTGTTGAGTGGCCAATCCCAACCCCAACTAAACCCAACCAAAGCCAGGGTACAAAGAAGCCAGCAGAAATGCCTGAGTACTGGTATTAAAGGGCGTGCACCACCACTGGCTAAACCCCATTGCTTACCAATCTGGTTTAACAACAGTGAACTGCTGAGCTGCCCCTGTCTCCTGTACTCAGGATCTCAAGCGCTTGCCCTCGCACGCGTGCCTTACATAGTCAAGCACATAAATCCTTAAGCTAAGCTTGGTATTTCTTGAGTTTATAAGCAATTTTTTTTCTGTTTTCTTCTCTGTCATTTTCCAATACTACTGCTGTTGCCTGTGGGTCATAACTCTTCCCTCTAACCTACCATTTCTCATTTGGCAAATCCTCAGCAGCATTCAGTGAGTCCTACTGTCCCTTGATCCTCTGACAGTCCCTTGAAACATTAATAAAAACATATAGAGAAAAAAAGGAATATTTTGATCACTTAATCTAAGAAGTACTGCTCAATATGTGCTGGCCTTCAAAGTAGACAAAACACACAACACTCTACACTAAGAAGTGCAGATTATCTATCTATCTATCTATCTATCTATCTATCTATCTATCTATCTATCTACATTCTTTCCCTCCCTCCCTCCCTCCCTCCCTCCCTGCCTCTTCCCTCCATCCTTCCTTCCTTCCCTCCCTACTTCTCTCCCTCCACTTTCTTTTGTGATAAAGTCTCCTGTAGCCAAGGTATGGCCTCAAATTCACCATGTAGCTGTGGATGAATTTAAACCCCTAATCCTCCTGCCTCTGCCTCCACCTTCTGAGTGTTGGGATAACAAGTATGCGCCAGCATGCTTGGCTATCCACATTTGCATAAGCCAGTTTATGCTCTCCTATGTGGTATAAAGATTAGGACCAGAATATGACAGAGAAAGGTCACCTAAAATGAATAATAGGGAGGGTGTGTGTGAGAGATGGCCCAGTGAGTTGAATGTGCTTGCTTCCAGGTCTGATGACCTGAGTTTCATCCCTGGGACTTACATAGTGGAAGGAGAAAACGGATTCCTGCAAGTTGTTCTTTGATTTCTATATGAGTCTTGCTATGCAGGTGTGCGTGTACACACAGACATACCTACCACAAACAAATGTAACACCACCAACAACAATGGTAGAAGTAAATTAGAGGAGAGTGGCGACATGGGGTAAGATATCAAAAATATAGCACATTGTTATGGAAGGATCCTTTGAGTGACTCTTACATTTTGTCCTTCTGCTCCTGAGGTGTCCTTGGAGCCAGAACAGAGGAACTAAGGATTGGAGGGAGCCAGCAGCACAGAGGGTGATCATGGGAAATTTGAGGAGGCTCTCAACACTTTAGGCTCCACAGCCAAACTTTTTTGTTTTATCAGGAAAATATCATGACATTTCCGAAAGGACTCACTGGACTCCATTTCTTAACGCCAGCATCCATTATATTCGGGAGAACTACCCTCTGCCCTGGGAGAAGGTAGGCATGCACTCCCACCTCTATGGATTCACCACTGCACGGCCAAGTACTGCTGGGCCCACTCCATTTGGCATCTCTGTTCCCCAGAGGAGGATAGCTCATTGCCTCTCGACCTGCAGTGCCGTGCACACACCAGCAGGGATGCAGCAGATGCCTAGTCAATCCTTAAAGTTATCAGAGAAAAGCTTGGAGATTTTTACTTGGCCATTTAGCTCTGATGCCTAATGAATCTGAAAACCTTCCAAGACACTACACAGTATTCCAGAAATTCTGGTGTACTTTCCTGACTCCAGAAGCTACGTGATTCACCTGCTTCTAGTTCCTAATTAATTTATGTTTGTTAAAGCCTTCCAGGGAATCATCATATTAACACAACACACAAGACTTGAATTTGCTTTTTTCCCCAGGACACAGAGAAGTTGGTGGCTTTCTTGTTTGGAATCACCTCTCACATGGTCGCTGATGTCAGCTGGCACAGCCTGGGTATTGAACAAGGGTTCCTCAGGACAATGGGAGCTGTGAGTACTTGTCACCATGAGAGTGCCTCTATCACACCCTGACCAACACACCGGGTAGGGTGAGCAGGCAGTATCTCAGAGATAGAGCGCTTGCTTAACACGCAAAGGCCTGGATTTGATCCCCAAACCTGCAAACAAGTCTGGATTATTTCAAGAAACCCTTAGCTTGTCCACATATCCTGTGAACATCTGGCTAGAGTTTTTCTTTTAAAAAACGTTGTTATTTTAATTCCTTTCATTGTTACCGCCTTTAAAGACACACCCACAAGAATGAAATGGACTAAGGGGCTGCAAACAGGGGCAGATGTGTCCCTGCAGTATCTTTGAGGCTGTGTGTCTGATTAAGGAAAGGATTGATTGCGACTTGGCTCTGTTCAAAATAGCTCCCAAACAGAGGCTGCAGTATCTCCTAATAGCTAGGCTGAAAGACCCTATTGGCTATGAGTTGTTGTATTTGACTTTTGGCATTTTTAATTAAGATTTTAATCTTCACTTTTATGTGTGTGGATGTGTGCGTGCATGTCTATGCAGCATGTATACACAATGCTTGCAGAGGTCAGAAGAGGGCATTGGATCTCTCTGGGACTGGAGTTACAGACAGTTGTGAGCTGTCATGTGGGGCTGGGGATCAAACTCAGGTCTTCTGGGAGGGTGACCAGTGCTCTTAACTACTGAACCATCTCTCCATAGCATATAAGATAATGGGTTTTGTCATGATGGTTCATACACACACACACACACACACACACACACACACACACACACACATATACACACACACACACATACATACATACATGTCAGTGAACCTTGCTCATATTTATGCCTTTTATCATCCTCGACCCACGTTAGTCACGTTAGTTGCTACCAACTCTACTCTATTGGACCTGTAATCTGGACTCCATTTGAAAAGTTGCTCACCCCAGGGAGACACAATTGTCTGTAGCGGTGTTGTTATCCAGCTCAGTGGACAAAACAGACAAGAGGGAGAATGTTAGTGTGAAGACCAAACACCAAGATACACTTCTGCAGTTCCCCAGGAGAGCCTGTCACCTCCCCTTGTGGCATGTCTGATTTGGGGTGACATTCTGGGTCACAGCCCACGTCATTCACCACGTACTTCTCTTTGTTCCTCAGATTGATTTTTACGACTCTTACTCGGACGCTCATTCGGCTGGTGATTTTGGTACTGTCTATTCATTCTTCTCCTATGTCAATTACTTTTCTTAATTTATTTGTTAGTGTGCATGCAAGTGTGTGTGTGTGTTTGAGCATCTGTATCGTCATGTACATGATGTGCCTGTGTGTGTCATGTGAGCCACAGGGTGTAAAGGGAGGGTCAAAGGACCTCTTCTTATGAAGAGGTTCCTTCCACTTTTCTGTGGGTTCTGGGAATTGAATTCAGGTCGCCAGCCTTACATACAAGCACTTTTACCTATTGAACCATCCTGCCAACCTTATATGTTAAATATTTTTCTAATTTTAATGCTAAGGTTCACTAGAACATAACACTGCAATTCAACATGGAGATACATTTCTTTTCTTTCCTTTTTTGGGGACAGGGTTTCTATGTGTTGTTCTGGCTGTTGTGGAACTCTAGCTTTGAACTCACAGAGATCTTCCTGCCTCTGCCTCCAAGTGTTGGGACTAAAGGCATGTGCCACCACCACAAGCTAAGGGGCCAGATTTCTTCTTCTTCTTCTTTTTTTTTTTTTTGGTTTTTCGAGACAGGGTTTCTCTGTAACCCTGGCTGTTCTGGAACTCACTTTGTAGACCAGGCTGGCCTTGAACTCAGAAATCTGCCTGCCTCTGCCTCCCAAGTGCTGGGATTAAAGGTGTGCGCCACCACACCCAGCGGGGCTAGATTTCTAAGTGGGTATTAATGTTTTCTTGTTGTTTAAAAATATGTATTTTGTTGTTGATATAACTTTATGAGAAAATTTTACTTATATGTTGGATTAAACTCCATCTGCTAGATTAGTCATAGTCACCTGTATTTCAGCTTCAAATTGCTGAACTCCTTTTTCCTGTAGTAATTTTCCTTAAATGTACATGTTAGTATTTATTTGAATAGGCTTGTATGGTCTATCTTAAAGTAAAATAAAATAAGTTCAAAGCTGGGTGTGGTGGCACACACCTGTAATTCCAGCAGTTGGGGAGCTGAGACAGGAGGATTCCTATAAGTTGAAGGGCAGCATTAAGCAGAGTGGACGCAGGCCAGCCAAGGCTATGCAGTGAGATCCTGTTAAAACAAGCAAAAAGATAGCAAACAGAATTATTTCACTATGCTTTCATAATTCATTCATGTCACTAGCTAAGATTTTGTTTGTTTGTTTGCTTTTTGTTTTTGTTTTTGTTTTTGTTTTTGTTTTGGTTTTATGAGACAGGGTTTCTCTGTGTAACCTGGCTGTCCTGGAACTCACTCTGTAGACCAGGCTGGCCTCGAACTCAGAAATTCATCTGCTTCTTGCCTTCCAAGTGCTGGGATTAAAGGCCTGCGCCACCATGCCCGGCTACTAGCTAAGATTTTTTAAAAGAGAGCTTTTCCTTCAAGACAGGTCTGAAACAAAATGAGTAGCCACGAGTATAGTCTGGTTTGTGGGAATGTGGGCTGGAAGAGGCTGTCTTGTCACTAACCCACAGATTGTAAATATTTTTCTCTTGCCGTAGGAGGAGATGTGTTGAGCCAGTTTGAATTTAATTTTAGTTACCTCTCACGGCGCTGGTAAGACCAACTTTCTTTTAAATACGTGGTACCAAAATAGAATTTATGACTTGCTGGATTTGTTTTTTAGTTTCTAGCTTATTTTCCTACTGGTTTGTCTTCTCTCTCTCTCTCTCTCTCTCTCTCTCTCTCTCTCTCTCTCTCTCTCTCTCTGTGTGTGTGTGTGTGTGCACATGTGCACGTGCGTAGGTGTGTGTAATTTTATCCTTGTTACTAGCTAATGAACCTAGGGCTTTCTGGATGTTAGGCAACTACTTTGTTACTTTGCTAAGTCTTTAGCTTCTTTCTTTCTTTCTTTCTTTCTTTCTTTCTTTCTTTCTTTCTTTCTTTCTTTCTTTCTTTCTTTCTTTCTTTCACAGTGTTTAAAAATTTGAGACAGGGTCTAACTGAGTGTCTCAGGTTTTGACCTTGGGGCCTCTCTAGCTTCAGTCTCTTAAGCAGCCTGGGTTACTGGCCTGCGTTACCACTTCTGGCTTTGCCAGTGTTTTTGACTAGTGTTCTGAATATATAGCTTCTACTATCTCACCATTTTGTCAAATTACTTCTTCAATTATGTTTGTGCACTTTGTAGTGTGTATTAACACTTAGGGTGTATTTTATTCATTATTGGAGTTTTTGTTTGTTTTTTTCAGTTTTTAGAGACAGGGTTTCTCTGTGTAGCTCTGGCTGTCCTGGAACTCACTCTGCAGACCAGACTGGCCTAAAACTCAGAGATCTGCCTGCCTTTGCCTCCCAAGGGCTGGGATTGAAGGCTGACTAATAGAATATGTTAATACATAGTAGATGACTATATCAGTTCTCCTTGGTTATGTATGCTTCTGATGTCTTTTAAAAGAAATAGTCTACCTTTCAGGCATGATTCTATGTAGTCTTCTAAAACTTTTTAAAGTTTTACATATGGCTTTAAAAAAGATTTATTTGTGTGTGTGTGTGTGTGTGTGTGTGCGCGCGCGCGCACGCGCGCGTGCGTGTGTGCACGTGCGCTTGCCTGTGTGTGTAACACTTACATGCAGTTGTTTGTTAAGGCTGTGAGTGAGCTGGATACCCTGAAAGTAGAGCTACAGGTGGTTGTGAGTTGTCTGATGTTTGGAAACAAACATGGGTATTCTGGGAGATCAGGAAGACTTTTTACATTTAATTCATCTGGACATTTTTTTGTAAGCTGAATTATAAATTTAATTTAACTTCCCCATCGAGGTGGTTGGGTGTTCTAGAACGAGTTTCTCATTAGTTTACTCTTTCCTCTCTGGTCTGCAGCAAGCCAGTGTGCTTTCCTCTCTCTCCTCTTGGCCAGAGTAACTGTCCCTCAGGAACACTGCTTCTTTCTGTGCCTGTGGCTTTACTGTACGTCAGCTTCTAGAAGGGCAGAGCTACCTCTTTGTCTTCTGTCTTAGTGACCATTGAATTGTTGTGAAGAGACACCATGACCAAGGTAACTTAGAAAAGAAAATATTTAACTGGGGGCTTTCTTACAGTGTCAGAGTCCATGACTGTCATGGTGGGGAGTGCGGTGGCAGAGAGAAAGACAGAGAGACAGACAGACACAGAGAGATACACACTCAGAGAAAGAGGAGAGGTAAAGAGACAGACAGACAGACAGACAGACAGAGCCACAGAGAGCCAGAGCCAGAGAGGCAGACAGACACTGGGTCTGGACTAGAACCACACATTCAAGTATATGAGCCTACTGGGGCCATTTTCATTCAAATGATCTCCCTTCTTTAATGTGTTTCAGGAAAAAACTTGTTGGAATGTTGATGAAAGTTTATTGACTGTAGCACAGCTCTGCCTCAGCAGAGAGACATGCTGCTCAAAGGGAAGAGAGTGAGTGCTATGAAGTGACCATGTCCCATGTCGTGCATGAGACATCTGTATCACTCAAACCAAGATTCAGGGACCTTCTGAGAAGAGGGTGTGGGAAGACTGTAAGAGCCAGAGGCTGGGGAGGACTCTCTAGGATGAATGCATGCACAGACTCATAGCATCTATGGTTGCCTGCACAAGAGCAAGCCAGTCAGCATTCCAGCATGGAGGACGGAGGGACTCGTGGGCTGCCACTCACTGCGGAGGAGTCATTGGCAGTTGATGGCTGCTAGGGGAATTTTCTTTAGGGACACGGTCCCTAGCAGGTTGACCACACTCTGGTGGATGGCCCCGTGTCCATGTGTATCTATCTGCTTCCTACTATCAAACTGCTGTAGCTTCTGAGGCTCAGCAGACACCAGCAGAGTGAAGCTGGCTCTCATCCCCCCTTGCTTCCAAAGATTCCATTTTCTATTTGGGTTTGGACTTTGGAATTATTATTACTTTTTATTACTTTCTTGCTTGCTTAGTGATTCATTAAAATAAATATTTTTGTTATGTCTTTTTGCCTGTTAAGTCATTTTTATTGAAAAGGTCATTGGTGTTCTTTTTTTTTTTAAAGATTTATTTTATTTATTATATGTAAGTACACTGTAGCTGTCTTCAGACACTCCAGAAGAGGGCACCAGATCTCGTTATGGATGGTTGTGAGCCACCATGTGGATGCTGGGATTTGAACTTATCACCTCGGAAGAGCAGTCGGGTGCTCTTACCCGCTGAGCCATCTCACCAGCCCCCATTGGTGTTCTTATAAGCTAAAAGTGGGCTTCTTGATTCCTTCTTTCTTGTTAACACACATAAATCAATTTTAATCTCATTTTTAAAATTTTTTTGTATCTTTCATTTTATTATGGAAATCAGATTTTATCAGTTGTTATATTCTTGCTTAGTCTGAGGCTTTTGAGACTGAAATAAAAATGACTCTATAAATCTGATTTTAAAATGCTGCTCTCCTTCCAACTAAATAGTTAATGTCTGTCAGCTAAAAACTGGGTCCAGAGTTCTTTCTCTGGCTTTCTTCTGTGCATCTAAATTAGCACATCCAAGAGGGGAGCCATATCTGGTGCTCAGGCCTCTAATTACAACACTCAGGATGCTGAGGCAGGAGAACTGCTGTGAGTTTGAAAACAGCCTGGGATACACAGACAGTTCTAGTCCATCCTTGGTTACAGAGTAAGACACTACTTAAAAAAACCCAAATACACCCTTGCTCCACACATATCCAAATACAACCCTGCACCCCCCCCCACACGCACACATACATACACATGCTCATGTACCCACACACACATATATATTAGTGATTCATGAGACTAATTTTCATGAACTCTGAATTCACAAAATTGAACACTTTTTGTTTGTTTGTTTGTTTGTTTGTTTGTTTTTCGAGACAGGGTTTCTCTGTATAGCCCTGGCTGTCCTGGAACTCACTTTGTAGACCAGGCTGGCCTCTAACTCAGAAATTTGCCTGCCTCTGCCTCCAAAGTGCTGGGAGTAAAGGCATGCGCCACCATGCCTGGATGAACACTTTTTTTTAATACTTGATAATTTGATAATTTCTGATATTTATATATCTTTTCATAAATATTTGACTAAGGCACCTATTCTTTTTTTGTTGTTTGCCACAAACTGGGCCTAGTCGGGGCCCCCCTCAATCTGTGGGAATCAGGGCTTCCGGCAGATGGGTGTGGAGTCGGTGGAAGTGGGGTGACAAACAGACACGACACATGGGAGTGTGGATCTGAATGTAATGTGTCAAATTGAGCATCAGACTTTTTATACAGAAGAAAATAGGGAAGTTAGGTGACACACTGGCAAGATTCAAAGAGGTTACTAGAGGTTACTGGATTCTTACACAAAACAGAGGAATGCAAACATGGAAGAACTGGGATAAAATTCAATGTTAACAACTGGGATCAAAAACAACTCCACCAACAGTCAGCTTAAACTTAGAAGCCAGGGGCAAGGGCTTCCTGCCCTTACCATAGTCCACCTTCCCTCTAGGCCATTGTAAATACTTGTATATGGGTGTAACTCAGCTAGCTATAGTTCTAAGTATCTACTCTCGTTCCTCCTCGGGTCACAAACTTCCTTCTTCCTAGATAATGGTGAATTCCTGTGTAGTACAGTGACTTTAAGTATATACTTTGCTAAGCTTGCCCTGAGATTTCTAACACTTATGTAGTTCCTTGCCTGGGTAAGACTGGCTATAGTCCCTAGTAAACATTCTGCAGACCAGCCCTGAGCTACTCTGGCTCTGTTCTTTGTAATTCCTAATTAGTTTCCCTGTCTCTAGATTCCTACTGAATACAAGGATATACTAGGACATTGGAACACTGGCAGAAGGCTTAGCTAGGTCAGAATTCAATCTTTAAAAGCACTATAATAAAATCCTACTAAATGAGAGCATGTGGATCTATATACCAGACTAACTCGGGGATAAACGGGTAGTGAGAATGTCTTCCCAGGAGATGAGTTCCTTTTGAAACTCTGTGTCTCGTGAGCGCTTTCAAGTTTTTCAACTTGTCAAGCAGCTTCATTGGGATGTGTGTAACAGTTGTTGTTCTCCATCATTGGGAAAATTACTTACTGTCCCTGTGAGACTCAGTTTCCTTTTATATAAAATGGGAATATGATGGTATCAATCCCTAAGTACCACTGGCAAAGTTAAATGACCGGTGCTGGTGCTGGCGAAGACTGAATTTGTGACACACAAAATCAATCATGGGACACTGGGAGCTTGTGCAGCTCCTGCAGTTATTCCTGTTGTCATCAATGTCAGAACCCAAACCATCTCCCTTTCATTTTAACTTAGGTACGTGCCCATCAAGGATCTTCTGAGAATTTATGATAATCTCTATGGCCGGAAAGTCATCACCAAAAATGTCATTGTTGATTGCACGTACCTTCAGTTCCTGGAGATGTAAGTATGGACCAGAAGGGACCTCTCTGAGGTTCCAGGGGTGCATTTCAAATTTATGGATTTTGCTTCTGTCAAGGCAGTTGAATGGTAGAAGATGCACATGGCTGGGCTGTCTCTTCATTATTTGCTTCAATTTTCTATAGACACTGCAGCTCATGAAGATTCTTATTTGTGTTGCAGGCACGGGGAGATGTTAGCTGTTTCCAAGGTAAAGAAAGATGTAATTTTTCTGAATCTTGGCTAAAGGATTGTATGTAGACGGTACAGTGCCTTACTTCCCTGCCTCCTGCTGCAGCTCTATTCCACGTACTCTACAAAGTCCCCATTTCTGGTGGAACAGTTCCAAGACTATTTCCTCGGAGGTCTGGATGACATGGCGTTCTGGTCCACAAACATTTACCGTTTGACCAGCTTTATGCTGGAGAATGGGACCAGGTGAGTTTTGCCTTGCTAGATTTCCCTACACAAAGCTCAGTGTCTTCAGTAGATGAAACAAAAATCAATGGAACACAATCTCGGAAGTGTTGTCTGAAGCCATTTGGGGAGAAAACAATGGAAACTATGAACTCTCTAAAACCTGACTGGGGGGGGGGGCACCTGGTTGACTTGGTAAATGCCAAATGCCATTCTAGTAACGTTCTAGTGGATGGTTTGTAGAGCACAGGCTCTGGAGGAGATGGATGGAGGGTATAGGTGGGATTGGTGCGTAGCCTCTCCTGGAAGAGCATCACCTTCATTTTGTCATCTTCAGGACCAGAGCTACTCAGAGACCAAACACAGAGCATACAGGGAGTTAGATCTTTAGGAAGAACTACCCCTAGTCCTGGGAAGCCACTGTTGATCAGAGAAACCGTACAGCATCAGCATTGGGCACACAGCACCCCCCCCCACAACCCCTGCCCCTGGCTGAGCTGCTGGGATGCTGGGGGGTAAGAAAGAAAGGAAACTTTGATGAAGCCCCTGCTTCAGAGAAGGCGTGGCACTTGAAGCTTGACTGGTCGTGCAGAGCCAGCAGTGGAGACACAGGCTCTCTGTGCAAGAGCTATTCCCCAGAGCTGGTTCCAGGTCAGGAACTTGGAGTGTGGGTGTTGATAGATTGATAAGAATAATATGTGATGTGTTCCTAAAAACATTTGCAATATTCACATATTATTAACCATAATTACATTGTTGACTTGAAATGAAATTCTCTTAAGTGCTAAGATTGACTTCTGCTTAATCCATGCAGATTGGCTTGGAAGACTCAGGAAGGGATGATTTGGTAGGGATTAGCAATCTAATATAAATTCTATTGAATTTAACCTGTTCTGTTCTGTGCCGTGCATCCCTGTGGGTAGGCATGTTTGCATGTGTGTGCACGTGCATGCATGAGGAGATCTGAGGTTGACGTGGGTGTCTTCCACTGTTCCTCTCACCTTGTGACAGGGTCCCTTGCTGAACTGTCAGCTCTCTTACTGCAGATTATCTGACTAGCTAGCTCATTTGGAGATCTCATATCTCCACCCTCTGAGCATTGACACTTTAGGTTGGCTCACCTTTCATTTATGTGAGTTCTGGAGATCCAAACCCTTATCTCCACACTTAGACAGCAAGTGTTCCACCCTCGGAGTGATCTCCCCAGCTCCAAAGTCTTATTTCAATAGTGAGCAAAATCTCAAGTCAGACCTCAAAGCCCTTGCAGTGGAGTTTGGTAGTGTGTGTGTGTGTGTGTGTGTGTGTACATTCTGAAGTCAGAATGCTCTCCTTTGTTTTTCTGAGACAGGGTCTGTTATTGATCTGGATCTTGGTGATTAGGCCAGGCAGCTAGGCAGGCTGGCCTTGGAGCTCCTGAGGTCTGCTTGACTCTGCAAGCCTCCATGCCAGCCATGGGTTCTGGGAATCAAACACAGGTCCTCATGTTTGCATCCATCTCCCTGGCCTGGATGAGAGTGTTTAGGTTCATGCAGCCTAGATGTAAAGAGGGCAGGGTTTGGAACTGGAGACATCTCCTTCTTAGCACTGAGTTTTATGTCACGGGTTGCTAAACCTCCTAAGCTCTGAGTTCCTGTTAAATGGGGATGCTCACCATCCTGTCTTGATGAGGCCACGAGGAGTCGGTGAGAACCCTCATGCAGAGCGGTGGGTTTAACAGGCAAATGCTTACTAAGTTCTGGCTCCATGATCATGGCTGCTGTTAGGTAGAAGTCAAGGTTATATTGGTCAAACTCAGAATGGCCAGCCAGTCATACTAGAGTGAGTGACCTCCATTTCTTCATCCTCCCTCCCTCCTTGTTTTCCTCCTTCCCTTCCTCACCACATGCAACAGTCCTCAAGCCCAGCCCCACTTCTGGGTGACTTTGGACCATTTCTGTAGTTAGCTAAGGAAAGACAGGTAGGAAGAAGCAGCAGAGGAGCACAGTTCTAGCACACAGAGGGGTGGGGGAGGTGGAGGGGAAGAGGGGGAGATATCAGAATTCAGAATTTATGGGAAATTTAAAAGAAGGTTCTAGAAACAAAAAAAGAACCACAAAAGAAGAAATGTATTTGTTTTTATTTACCAGCCTCATTCCAGCTCGCTAGGAGTACTTACCTTTTTAAAATGCACTTTAAATGCATTCATGGTATTTGAAGCATACAGTAGTAGGCTTTCCTGAAGAAACAGTGAAATGACAGTTACGCCCCAGCTGGAGCTGGCCACATTGCCTTTCAACTCCAGCGGTGGAGCAAGGGGACTCACAGAGAAAGCCTTTTCCTCAGCTCGGAGCTGGCATGATGGGTCCGGAAAACATGCGTGTGCACACACAGTGAGCCTACTCAGCAGGAAAAATGGGATCACAGCATCCGTAGGAAGATGGAGCTGAGGATGATCATATTAGCTAAAATGAGCCAGGCTCAAAACAGGAAGCTTTTTCTCATGTGTAGAACCTAGAAAACACAGAAACCATGCAACATAAGGAGGAGCAGGGTTTGTGAGAGGGAGAAGGGAAGTGGGGAGATGGAAGTGGATGGTGATTATGGTCTCAGTATGTGATGTATATGAATTGAAGTGTCGCTATGAGACCACTCACTTTACACAATGAACAAATCCTCCAGAAAGGGAGGGAGCTGGGTTGTAGCTCGCTCGGTGGGATGCATGAGGAAAGCTTGCTGCAGGCTCCTCCTCACTGTCCCCCATTTCCCTTCCCAGCCCTCAGGCATCTCCTAGTCTCCTCCAGTGGCCTCCACAGATGCGCTTCAAAGTCCTGTTCCTTCCACAGCATTCACACCCACTCCCATAAAATCTCTTTTTGAATGATGTCATCCCTTACATTTTCCAAAGCCTTCTCACTTATAGAAGAGATACCTGATTTCCTACTTAATTGCTAAATCTGAGGAATTTTATAACTGGGACCGAGTTCGCATCATATTCTCAGACTCTAGGCATTTTATGTTTACCTGCAAGCTTGGCAGAGGAGCCAGGAGGGCAGAGGGATGCTTGGCTAGAGAGACTCGGGATGTCCATCCAAAACGGCCAGGCAGTGAACTCTTTGAGCCTATGGAAGTGGTTTAAAGGTGCCTCCATTGTCACAATGGATAGATGGCACATTGGACTCATAGTGACAAGAATGATTTAAAGCACATCACTGATCACCTATTAAAATCAGACTTGGAGGGAAGGAAGAAAAGTGCCTAACTCCTTCCACTGTTTCCCCAGTGACTGCAACCTGCCTGAGAACCCCCTGTTCATCTCCTGTGATGGCAGGAGGAACCACACCCTCAGGTAAGTGGGACCAGAAGAGTGCCTCTCTAGATGGGCCGCGGTGGAGACAGTGGAGCCTGGGGTCTTCAGACCAGTGGATGTAGGTTCCTAGTCCAGCCAAGCCGTTTACAGCCAGGTGACTTTTAAACACGGTGACGATTGTTTTTGAGCTACAACTTTTCTTTCTGACAATGAAGAAAAGACATCTACAGTCCTGGAATACTGACATGGACTACAGATGGTAGCAGTCGTAAGGCAGATTCGGGCAGTGAGTTGCTCACTAAGAGCTCATTGGTAGTTTTATGACTATCTCATGAACCTTACCTAGATTCCATCCTAAAAAAGCATTTTCCTGACAAGGTGAAGAGAAGTGCTCTGGGTGGAAATTTCTGAGGAATAGGCCTGGTGTATATTGTTAGAGGTGGTATCTCCCGTCAAAGCCAGGTACCAACCTCCAAATCATGATGCTTTCAATAGAAAGGGACACCATCTGTTATTAATAAAATAAAACAATAGCATAAATAATAATAACACTGGAGATAGTTGTTGTACCAGGAACGTGGAGCGCATGGCCTGAGAGCTGTCTTTGTACTGAACATGTCATTGTAAACATGGCTGAGCAATGGAGTGCAAAGGGCTGGCTGCTCTGAGAATTTACTACAGTGGCCCAACCAGGGCCCAGGGGAGTCTCCCTCCTTGAAGAACCAATGAGATGTTTAAGAGGAAAACCTCCTAAATAATCTAGATTAGTAAAGTGAGGGCCTTCCTGTGAAACATCCTAAGGCGATTTGGTGTGTTGTAAGAATTAACAGGTGAGGGAAAGGTTCTATAAGGCCTTATTGTTTAATTCATTTAAAGTAATTAACTCCAGTCATATATATATATATATATATATATATATATATATATATATATATATATATATATATATATTCTTTATGATTGTTGTGATCTATCTATCTATCTATATATATAGCATCTTTAGGTTAAGCTTACTGTCTGTGGCTGTTAGAGTCCCTCCTCCTCTGGTGTCCCCCTAGGCCTTACTGTTCCCTTACCCTTAAGCATCCTGAAGTGGCTTTTCTAGGTACCTGTGGCATAGGCTGTCTAAGATATGTGACAGCATTTTTTTTTAAAAGACAGCTTCTCATGTAGTCCAGGCTGGCCTTGAACTCACTGTGTAGCTCAGGCTGGCCTTGAACTCCTTATTTTTCCTATCTCCTTTCCCCTAAGTGCTAGCATTACAGGCATGTGCCACTGAATCCAGTTCAGGATCTCTGAACTAGAAAAATTATTT
This sequence comes from Mus minutoides, assembly GCA_902729485.2. NCBI lineage: Eukaryota > Metazoa > Chordata > Mammalia > Rodentia > Muridae > Mus > Mus minutoides. Next base: position 891,790 of record LR749687.1, on the reverse strand, counting down.
ATTTATTTTTAAAACAGGATTTCTTTTTTTTTTTTTTTTTTTCGGTTTTTCGAGACAGAGTTTCTCTGTATAGCCCTGGCTGTCCTGGAACTCACTTTGTAGACCAGGCTGGCCTCGAACTCAGAAATCCGCCTGCCTCTGCCTCCCAAGTGCTGGGATTAAAGGCGTGCACCACCACGCCTGCCTAGGATTTCTTTCTATAGCTTGGTTGTCTTGGAACTCACTATGTAGACCAGGCTGGACTTGAACTCAAAAAGCTCTGCCTGCCTCTACCTCCTGAGTGCTGGGATTAAAGGTGAACACCACAGACAGACTAGAAAATATATTTTAATGAGATAACTGATTATAGCTCATGTCTGCCTGCATGCTGCCATCCTAAGAGAGAGCTGTCTTGACCTCTTCAGTGAAACATGCAACACATTTATTTATAGTGTGGTATTCTAGAAGTACTTTTACTCCTACTGTGAAATCTCCTCCTCCTCCTCCCCCTCCTCCTCTTCCTCTCCCTCCTCTTCATCCTCCTCTTCATCCTCCTCCTTCTCCCTCCTCTTCCTCCTCCTCTTCCTCCTCCTTCTCTTTCTTCTCTTCCTTCTCCTTCTCCTTCATCTCCTCCTCTTTCTCCTCCTTCTCCTCCTCCTCCTCCCCTTTCTCCTTCCTTCCTCCTCTTCCTCCCTCCTCCCTTTCCCCCCTCTTCCCTCCGTTTTCTCCTCCTCCTTGTTTTTAATGTTGGGTGTTGAACCCAGAGCCCATGAACATGCCAAACACACATTCTACTATACACACAGCCCCAGACACATCAAGTTTTGTTAGGGCTGGCTTCTAAGTCTTAGAAATATACTCACCAAAAGATTTTGTGGAATGAAGGTTTTTCTAAAGGTATGTTTTCTGACTCTCCATCTTCTCGATGTTAAAATCCCAGGATCTCAACAAGTATTACTGTGTTTTATTATTTTATCGTTCTCTCTTTCCAGTGGCTCAAAAGTACAGAAAAATGATTTCCACAGGAATTTGACCATGTTCATAAGCAGAGACATCAGGAAAAACCTCAACTACACAGAAAGAGGCGTATTCTACAGCACAGGCTCCTGGGCCCCGGTGAGAATTTCCTGTTAATTTTGAAGGAGGGTGGACCACTTCTCTCAACAGCTTGGCTGTAAAGTCCTTGCGTACTGCTGTCCACACGAGCATCTTGGCTTGTGCCAGGGCACAGGGTTCTTGGTCTCTAAATATGGTGCATTCCAGAGATTTCCTAAGACACGAAAATGGTCCAGTTACAGAAGCTCTGGACATCTAGGCTGGTCCTGCTTTGACCCTAGGCAAAGACTTTCTACATAGTTCCATGCTGACAGACACCATTGCATGTGAAATGTATCCATAGGGCCATTTCCCCCCTGCTCAGATAAAAATCTTACTTCATAGTTAAGGCTGGCCTCAAACTTGTGGAATTCTAGGTCCTCCTGCCTCAGCTTTCTGGGTGCTGGGATTACAGGCATGTGCTACCATGTCCCCATCACATGGGATCTTTAAGGTCATGTTACTGTGGAGATGAAAATGGAAGGGAAATGGAAAGAGACTTGATCTTTGGTAAATGTTGGCCTAATAGGATCAACAAAAGCAGACACAGCTCTTCCGTGGGTGTGTGGTAAAAGCTGTGCCGGGTTGGCAGCAGGCTAGGAGAGAGGTCTTTCTTACCTCAGAGGTCATGGGGAAGGCATCATGAAGAAGTGGCACTGAGGAAAACCTTAATGGTGGCTAGCATTCCATTGGCAGAAGAACGCACTGCTGGTGGTGAGCTGGGGAGATTTCAGGATGTTTGGAGAGTCGAGTAGTTGCGTTTGCCTGGAACCTAGGACGCGGTTCCAAGACTTGGAAATAGGTTGGCACTGGCTTATGGTTGTTCTCAAGACCAGGAGGGTTTAGACAACAATGTAAATGTCACACACCAGGAGTGGGAGGAGGGAGTGAGGAGGGCCAGCTTCCTGAAGGTCAGCCTGCCCAGTCACGTGGGATAGTCCCTCTCCAGGTCTGAGAAAAGAATCCATGCTTGGTTTCCTACTCTGCTGTCGTGGCCTTAAAAATTCTTTAAATTTTTTTTTTTGTTTTGTTTTTTGTTTTTTGTTTTTTGTTTTTCGAGACAGGGTTTTTCTGTATAGCCCTGGCTGTCCTGGAACTTACTTTGTAGACCAGGCTGGCCTGGAACTCAGAAATCCGCCTGCCTCTTTCTCCCCAATGCTGGAATTAAAGGCGTGCACCACCACCGCATAAGCAGGTGAACAAAAGATGAGCCTCCGAGCTTTAATTTTGCACTGGGCTCCACAAGTCTGCACGTTACGTAACTGGCCCCCCAAGCTTGGGAACTCCTGCCAATGAACCAAGTGCAGATATTTTTGCATGTGTGTGTGTGTGCTTGTATTTGTCTCCTAAGGGGAAAATGTCTACGCAGGAAGTGCACTAGTTATCTCTCTTGTTGCTGGGGTAAATACCTGGAAAAAAGCCCCTCAAGGAAAGGATGGCTTGTTTTGATTCACTCTCGGAGCAGACGTCTTACTGCAGTGAGAAAATATGGCAGCTATGGCAGTGGGGGCGTGGGGCTGCGTGCTCACCTCTTCCCAGTCTGACAGGAACCTGAGGCTGGGGCTCAGTTCACTCCCTCCTTTTTATTGAAATAAATGAGTCCTCAGTAGATAGGATAGTGCTGCCTGCATCCTGAGTAAGTCTTCCCTCCCCAGTTAAACTTCCCTGGCCTCACAGACTGCCCGTGCCCAGAGCTGGGTCTACTAGGTGATTCTAAAGCAATGGAGATTAACATTGCAGAGAGTTGGTATTCCCGGTATCTGTCCTGAGGGTTGATAGCTTGCTATAGATGATGCAGGGTTTTTCTGCATGAATGCACAAGCCAGAGCTGAGCATTAGTCTAAGCGGTTTGTGTGCAGCCTGCTGGCAGGATGGTGGTAGGGAGGACAGAGGACATGTTGCTTGTCTGCAAGTCCTTACTTACATCATGCTTGTCTTGAGCTGGGGCTTTCTGGCCTGCCTTCATGTTCTTAGCTCTATCTGTTTTGTTGTACTCTGCTGGAGGCTAGGAAGTCTTCCTTGGTCTTATGTCAGTCACCCTTTGGTGAATTTAGAATTGTGCTCCCTTGACTTGGATGGATCAAGGGTTTATTCAGCTTGCTAAGGACCACCCTGGTTTGTGCGTGTGTCTTTGTACTTCAAGACAATTAGGACAATTAGGTAGTTCTATGTGGTGCCCATACTGGTGATCCCACCACTTGAGATGCCAAGGCAGGAGGATTACTGGGAGTTGAGGATAACCGTGGCTATACAATGAGATGTTGTCTTCAGACAAAAACAAAACTAAATAAAAGAAAAAGGGAAGTTTAGAATCCCAGGCTTGGTGGCCGGTTGTCCCCAGGTTCCCTGGTACAGGTCTGCAGCTCTGTGAAGGTCCTCTCCTGTTCTTCAGGTACATTGAGAATCAAAGCAAATAGCGTCTCACTGTGGGTGTGGCTCATAGCAGTGGCTCTCAACCTTCCTAAGGCTGCAGCCCTTTAATACAGTTCCTCATGTTGCAGTGACCCTCAACGGTAATTTTTTGTTGTTGTTGATGCTACTTCATAACTATAATTTTGCTACTGTTATAAATTGTAATGTAAATATTCTAGGAGGTAGAGGTTTGCCAAAACAGTCATGACTCACAGGTTGAGAACCACTGGTTTAGAAGGTAGGAATTTTTGGACTCCAAGTGTTTCAGTTCATTTTTTTGAGGAAAATGAACCATCTATTTACAAACATAATTCTGATTCTAGAATGGACAAGCTTGCCTTTCCTAAAGAATCTGGTCTGTAAAAAAATCCTCTTGTTGGCCAGCTGTGCCTTTAGTCCCAGCACTCGGGAAGCAGAGCCAGGCAGCTCTCCTTGAGGTCTACACAGTGAGTGCTGGGCCAAAAGAGCCTTGCAGTGAGATGATCTTTTATTGGATATGAATCTTCAAATCAATGCAGAGGCAAGCTTTGAGGAAATTCTAGCCAACTCTTCTCCTGTAGCCCATTCTCTCAGGCTGTAGCCCTGCCATCATTTTTTGGACCATCTCAGTGTGACTTTGCTGTCCCTATTGCCTGGTCTGAGCTAACACCCTGATATGAAGGTCTGTCTTCTTTGTCAGTGCCTGTGTCCCATGGCTCCTGTGGATGATGCTGTGCGTCTAACACAACCTTTCGTTCCAGGAATCTGTCACCTTTATGTACCAGACTCTGGAGAGGAACCTGAGGTTGATGCTAGCTGGCAGCTCTCATACATCTCTGAAGCATGTCTCCAGCCCCTCTGCCTCCTACACCCTGTCTGTCCCCTATGCCAGGCTCGGCTGGTAAGAATGAGCTCGTTAGACTGGGAATATTGACTCCCATTCAGCCCTTCGTCAGCTTTGGGGAGGCATCATTTGTGTTAACCAGGCACACAGGCCTGGAAATCTTAATTTCCCTGTATTTTTTAGAAGAAATTAGAAAGCAGAACATGGATTTATTTCAGGTTTGGGTGGACTGGAAGACAGAAAGAAATCTAATGCACTTCTGTCTTAGTTAGGGTTTTACTGCTGTGAACAGACACCAGGACCACAGCAACTCTTATAAGGACAACATTTAATTGGGGATGGCTTACAAGGTTCAGTCTATTATCATCAAAGCTGGGACATGGCAGCATCCAGACTGGCATGGTGTGGGAGGAACTGAGAGTTCTACATCTTCATCTGAAGGCTGCTAGGAGAAGACTGACTCCCATGTGCTTAGGAGGAGGGCTCATTACACATGCCCACAGTGACATACTTTCCTCCAACAAGGCCACACCTCCTAATAGTGCCACTCCCTGGGCCAAGCATATTTAAACCACCATACCTTCCTACTGAACTGTGGCTGTCTTACAGTTACAGAAGGTTGGGGGGCCTCCATTTTGTTAGAGAGATTTTTGTGTAAGTCCAGACTGAGGAAAAATAGAGTCTGCCTTGGCTTGTGATCTACCGCTGTGATAAAACACCACAACCAAAAGCAACTTGGAGAAGAAAGTGTTTGTCCAGATCCCAGTCCATCATCAATGAAAACCAAGGCAGGGACTGAAACAGGGTAGGAACCTGGAGGTAAGAACTGAGTCAGAGGCAGGGACTGAAACAGGGTGGGAACCTGGAGGTAGGAACCGAGTCAGAGGTTACGGAGGAAGCTGCTTACTGGCTTTTCCTTCATGGCGTGCTCAGCCTGCTTTCTTATGGAATCTAGTACCTCCTGCTGAGGGATGGTACTGCCCAAAGCACGCTGGACCGCCCCCCCCCCCATCCATCCGAAATTGAGAAAATGCCTCAGGCATGTGTCTATAGGCCAGTCTGATGGATGCAGTTTTCCCAACTGAAGTCCCCTCTTTCCAGATGAGTCTGGTTTATATCAAGCTGGCAAAACCCCCAAAAAACCAACAACAACAACAAAAAACACCCCCACCAAACCAAAAAAAAAAATCAAAACCAAAAACAAACAAACAAAAAACTAACCAGCACAGGGTTATTTATTTTTTTTTAAATGTTTTTAAGACTTTTTTTAAAAGTATGTATTTGAGTGTTTTATCTGAATGTATGTTATGTACACCATGTGTGTGCTTGGTGCCCTTGAAGGCGTCATATTTCCTGTAACTCTAGTTACAGATAGTTATAAGCCACCATGTGGGCGCCCAGAGCAAATGCTCTTAATTACTGAGCCATCTCTCCAGCCCCAGAAAGTTGGTTTGTAAACACCTCCATTTTTGAAAGAGAAAAGAATTATGTTTGGTGCAGTGAAGTGCAAGGTCCCCAGGCTGGCAGAGCTCTTTGTCAGGAGTCCCATTCTTTACAGAGGTATAGAGTTGGAAGCCTTTTTGTGTTATTTTTTTGAAAGTAACTCATTTCCTCAATGCCTCTTAAACACACTAATATTATAAGTGCAAAAGGGTAATCTGGAAGGCCAAAGAGAGTGGCATACTCTCTAGGATATCTCCTCTTCAACAGGGCTCCAGCAGAGGACCCTGGTTGAGTTAGAACACATTTTTATTTCTATAATGTAGACACTCAGAAAGGCCGAGGCAGATGTATCTCTGACTTTGAGGCCAACCTGGTATATATAGTGAGTTCCCGGACATCCAGGGTTACGTAGAGAGATCCTGTCTCAAAACAAGCAAATGAAGAAACCCACCCAAAACTAATAAAAAAGGAACTCAAATCCTATTTTCTAATTAGTTCATCATCAGAAAAAATCACTAATTTCATGGCTAAGCTATATAAGTTTCAACAGCTCTTTATAGTCAGCGAAATTATTTAAGCACCAGGATCTTTCATTTTTGCTAAGTAACTGCAACAACCAAGTGTCATTTTGTAGAATTTCTTCCAGGCCCCAGTGTTCTTGGGGACTTATTATCATGGGCTTCCCTGAGTAGTGCAATGATGTTCCAAGAATGCAAGCAGAGAGGCAGGATGGTCTGAACACTGTTGCTTCTGGTGAGAGCCTGGTACCCAGGGATCACTTTATAGAGGGAATTGGGGATTCTTCTGATTTTGAACGTAGCCAGGTAATGAAAGTGACTATTCTGGATGATTTGGCAACACTGATATGTCTTCTCAGAGTAGTTTCTGAAGTAATAGTATTTAAAAAAAAAAAAAAGTCCTGTCGTGGGGTTTCTACCCACCTTAGACTCTTTATATCCCCAGACGAAACACATACACAGCCTTTATATTTTTAAATATGCCTTAATCGGCACAATAGCTGGGCAGCTGCCTACCTTCCATGCTGTTAGAATTCATTTCCCTATGGATAATACCAAAAAAGTATTACTTACTATTTACTCTGTTTCATCTGGGCTGCTCTTAACTCCAACTGGCCAGCCCTCATGACCACGTTCTTTTTACTCCTATCCCATGGTGGCTCTGGCTCGCTCTCTTCCTCCTGGGCATTCTTCTCCTTCCATGGTAGCTTCTTTCTTCTCTCTTCCCTTCTCATGGTCTCCTCTCTCTAACCAACTGTCCCCATCTCCCTTCTGCCCAGCTATTCGCTGCCAGCGTCACCAGTCAGAATTAACTTGGACCAGGGTCCCAGAGACCACGTGCTGACTCCAGATCTTGGAGGCCAGCACCTAGCATTACAATAAACAGTGAAAGACAAAACCTCATCAGGATTCCAATGGCCCTGTATTTGAGGGTTACACTGATACCTGCAGCAAGCACCAGGGGCTGGGAGGTGAAATCTGCCTCTCTACTGCCATCCGAGTGTGAGTGAAGGTTCTTCTTAGCCACCTCCTCAAAAGAGCCAAAGGCAGGAATGGCAGCCACAACCAGCAGGGCCTTACCTACTGGCTAGCCTTAGCTCCTGGGGCTATGCACTGGCTTTTGCCTTTCTGCAGGCACCTTAGAAAGGGCTTTTGTTCTTTCCTCTGTGACATGTTATTTGTTCTTTCCATGGCCACGTTAACTAGAATAAGCAAAACTTTTGCTCTTTTCAGCCCTGGGGTCACACGTGGACCATTAACTGTCATCTCTGTAACCAGTGAGTTACAGGTGCCACTTATTTACTTGATTCAAACACACAGTTCTCATCCCCAAGATAGAGTTTATTCTGGAGCCAACTGAGTGACCATGGTCTAAGAACACGGGTTCAGGTTGCTGCCAATACTGTGTTCCAATGTGGTAACAATTTCATGAAGTTTTTATAATGACATAACACAGAAAGTTATAAATCAGGACACTTTAAAATATATATTGGTAGGGCCACGTATGGTGGTATATTGCTTTAGTCCCAGCACTTGGTAGGAAGAGGCAGGAGGATCTATAAGTTCTGGATCAGCCTGGTCTATAGAGTGAGTTCCAGGTTAGCTTAGGCCACATAGGGAGACCCTGTCTCAAAACAAACAAACAAACAAACACAAACTATATTGGTAGGAACACCAAGCAGGCTGGTTAGATTATAATGGCTGCCACAGACCTCACATAGTATCTATAACATTCTTAGCTTTGTCTGCTAATACATCCCCAAAGGATATCCCTGATCACCTCAAGAATTTGAGGTCAGACATAGGTGGGCAATGAATGGCCACTGAGATGCCAAAGACAGTCCGAGATAATTTGGCTCCAGATCTGCAGCATTTTAACTCTCTGCAACCAGGAACTTCCCATCAGCCTTTAGGAATATCAGTTCACCACTAACGATGTTGGCTACCTAATTTAATGCCGTAAAAACTGGGCTGTGTTGGTAGCATAGAAGCCAACCATGAATTTGATTAGGAAGCAATGGACCTCAGTGGCTGCTTGTTGGACAGCTCTATGAGGCTATTTTTTATCTTCTCTGGTTCTGTGGTCCAGAAAGACCCAGGAGCCTCTAGCTGTCCATTTTATTTGGTTTGCTCTTGTAGAGTGACTCTGAGTCTCACAAGTGATACAGCCCCGCGTTTCCCCATATGAATGTCCCCAGAAGTCGTGCAGAGCCAGCCGGGAAAGCTAAGTGGCTGGGTTCTAGAGAGGAGAGCAAGCGGTGTGACTGTAGCCCTCAGCCCTCTCCTTCTCTAAGGGTCATGACCTCAGCTGACCTCAACCAGGATGGGCACGGCGACCTCGTGGTGGGTGCACCAGGCTACAGCCACCCTGGCCGCTTCCAGATTGGGCGGGTGTACATCATCTATGGCAACGATTTGGGCCTGCCACCCATCGACCTGGACTTAGACAAGGAGGCCCATGGGATCCTGGAGGGCTTCCAGGTGAGACGCTCTATCACATCTTCCCTCTCTTAGTGGGGAAGTGAGCCACTGATGACATTTTGAAATGTTTTCATTGCTTTTGTTTTTCTGGTACTGGGGATTAAACCCAAGGCTTCATGCATGACTGACAAGTGCTCTACTTCAGGGCTTACCCTCATTCAGGCTACTAGACAAGCGCTCTTGCTGAGCCCCCTGCCCACAGCTCCTCACTGAGGGTACTAGGCAAGCATTGAACATCTGAGTGCCCCCCATCCCCTCACTGAGGGGTACTGTAAGGCAGTATAGTACTACTGAGTACAATACAATACTCTTTACTGAGCCCTACCCCAGCTCTTCAATGGGGGTATAGACAAGTACTCTACCGCTGATCATCTCCACCCCTAAATTAGAGGACTCTGGGTTACCATTCTACCCAATAAACTCAGCATAGTGAGGTATACTCCCAGCCCTTCTCTTGGGGAGTGTAGTGTTCTACCACTGAGCCATGCTCAAGCCTCTCAGTGAGATACTCTAGGTAGGTGTTATATCACTGAATGACCCCTCAACCTATTGCTGGAAGATTCTAGGCCATTATTTTATCACTTAGCGATCCTCTCAGCCTGTCACTGGATTACAGGCAGGTGCTCTATCTCTGAGCCATACCCTCAGCCCCCTCATTGCAGGGGTTCTAGGGTAGCGTTCTACTGCTGAGCCACTGCCCCCACCCCCCGTCATATGTGACACATCTTGAGGTATGCTCTCCAGCTGAGCCACTAGTAAGGAAAATAATTATAGTAACAGTTGGCAGCCTACACCCATGCAATGTCATTCATCGTTAGAGTCACCTTCATTGCACTGGGCTCCATCTGTTACTAACTTCGAATGTAAAATACAGTGCCTTCACCAAACACACAAGCTACTTGCAACAGCTTCAAGTAGGCATTCTAGATTTGAGTTCCTTTCTATTTTAAGAGCCATCTCAGGCTGGAGAGATGGCTCAGTGGTTAAGAGCTCTGGCTGCTCTTCCAGAGGTCATGCATTCAATTCCCAGCAACCACATGGTGGCTCACAACCATCTGTGATGCAATCTGATGCTCTCTTCTGAGGTGTCAGTGACAGCATGCTCATATACATAAAATAAATAAATCAGAGAGAGAGAGAGAGAGAGAGAGCGAGCTCCAGCCTCACACTGTAGCCCAGGCTGCCCTAGAATTCACTATGTAGCTCCCTGGGTTGGCCTTGAACTCCTAAATGCCTGTTCTTCCAAGGGCTGGGGTTGGTAATGTGAAGAGCTGTAGTTTCTTCATGCCACAGTGCATGGTAAAGACAGAATTCCTAATGCTCTTCAGCATTCCCCCCTCCCCACCCCGTGTAACTGTCTTCTGTAGTTACGGAGCAACCATAAAGTAAAAAGCCACCGTGGGCCTTGCTCTGAGCTCCAGGCTCTGCTTGCATTTCATGGCTTTGCTTCAAGAAGTTTTTCATCAGGAGGGAAAACCCAGTCACTACTGATGTTTATTACAGAATTGGAGGGTTCGTTCATCTTGGGAACACTTAGGGCCCTGGCTGATATTACACAGACATAGAAGGCATTTGCCATCTTAGTAGCAAGGAGGGACACCAAGCCTTACTGCTAGTCACAAAAGAGGCTTTGGTGGCATTGGCCTGGCCCTGAATCTCTGAGTGTCAAGTGCCTGGGATTAGCAACCTAGATTTGGGGGATCAACGGTGGCTCTCTGACTGGGCGAGCTATTTCTCCATTGCTAGTTCTTCATGCTGTGGGGAGAAAAGACATCATCACACCCATCTGTGAAGACAAATGAAAAGCTCACAGGGTTTGGGATCTAGCTTAGGCTCTGATGAAGCTGCCCCGGCCCTGCCATGTGGAAGTGAGTCGCCTGTCCAGGGTATGGGGTCACCCTATAAAGGCTGTTCCATCTGATGGAGTCTTCTGACATCACATGATATCTTTCCAAACTAAGTCTCTCCTACTGCTGCGCAGTCACTGCTGTTAAACCAGCAGGTAAAGTCTAAAATTCTGGGCAGTGGCTTCCTACATGATAAACTCTCTCAAAGTCCACATGGAAGAGGAGGCAATGGTTCCACAGTGTCCTCCTCCCCATGCGACCTTTGGCAGCTTGGACGATGGCCAGAAGAAGGCATGACCTAGACTTTGGAAGCCCGTGGCCAGCCCTGTGTCATCATGAGCCTCCCCGTGTCCTGGGCTACCATGGGGGATTAGGAGTGCTGTTTCAAAACTACTCTGTGCTTTGCTGTGAGGCTGAATCTCAGAAGGGCCACAGCACAGCTGCTGGAGATGACACAGTCCTTCTGCAGAGGGCAAGGCTTAGCTCATCACAGGTCCCCACCCTCCATTCCTGGAGCAGTCCTCTGTTCTTAGTCATGTTTCTGGGTCATCATCAAAAGGCCAGATGCCACAGATACCATTGCACACACCACAGGAGTTAGTCAATCGACAATATATGGGGCACTGGGCCATATGTGACGTGGCAACATTACCGTTGCCAGATGGTTCCCTGTGGTATAAGCTGTGGAGAACACAGAGAAGTTGTGAGTTAAATTTAGGCTGGTTTTAGACAAGGAGGAAGAAAATATACATAGAGAAAAATCTATGTTGGGAACAAACTGTGTTAAAATAGAACCAGTTTTTTCTCTTATGAATGGGGTGTGAGGTTAATAACCACAGCACCCCACTTAATCCACAGCAGAATTTCCTGTCACCACGGGCAGGTGCCACAGCTGTTGAGGACCATTGGAAATGGATGCTTGCATATGCGAAATGGGGCCATTGCAGCTGGGAGACTGGTTTTGTATTGTTTTCTTTAAATGGAAATATAGTAGCCGTCTTAGGCTGGCAGCCACCACGCCAGGCAGTGTGGCTCTGAGTGTTCAACAGAAGTCAGCTGCTGGTGCTGGCGCTTGGTGACTGTTACTTAGATACTCTCAGCTGGACTTGGTGGCATAGGCATGACAACCTAGTTACTCAGGAAGCTGAGACAGAAGGGAGGGTCACAAGTTCAAGGTCTGCCCAAGTTACAAAGTGAGATCAAGGCCAGCTTGGGCAATTTAGTAAGACCCTGTCTTAAAATGGAAACACACACACACACATACACACACACACACACACACACACACACACACACACACACACACACACACACACACAGGGGATACTGTAGTGTGGGTTGAAGTACACAAAACATCTCTACAAATTTACAGCTCCCAAGAACTGACTGCTTTCTTATACTTCACCTTCTCAAGATAGACAGGCTTACCCAAAGTCCGCCTATGGCAGAGCTACCAGGATATGTCCCATATATGCTACAGACACTGAGGTTTGGGGCCTTGGCCTATGGGCTGTAGGTGGGGGCCCAGGCTCTCCATGCTGGGAGTCTGACGGCTATGCTTAGCCCAGGGAAGTAACTTGTGTTTCCTCAGCCTTCAGGTCGCTTTGGCTCAGCTTTGGCCGTGCTGGACTTCAACCAGGATGGGCTGCCTGACCTGGCTGTGGGTGCTCCCTCCGTGGGCTCAGGGCAGCTCACCTACAATGTAAGGCTGGTTTTGTATTGTTTTCTTTAAACGGAAATATAGTAGCCATCTTAGGCTGGCAGCCCCCACGCCAGGCAGTGTGGCTTTGAGTGTTCAACAGAAGTCATCTTAAGTGTTCAACAGAAGTCAGCTGCTGGTGCTGGGAGGAAGGCAGAAGTGGAGAGGAGGCCTGGGGTGTGGAGCAGTGTGCCTGGAAGGAAGGTGACAGGAACTGAGAGGGAGCACGCTCCGGGGAGGAGTTGGGTCAGGTCCTTTGCCACACACAGCCGAGACTGGGAGACAAGGATGCAAATGGCCTCCCCCTCCCCTGCTTTGAGGGCTCTTTTAAGTTTCATGAAAGTGAAGATTTAAAGAAAACATAGCTAGGCATGGTGATATAGGCCAGTAATCCCTGCCAGGAGGCAAAAGCAGAAGGACTGCCATGAGTTCAAGGCCAGTATAGAATAAATACATAGCAAAACTTGTGTTAAACAAACAGCAATGCTAAATGCCAGTTTCCAGACTGTGTTTCTGGGACTAGTGAGTCAGTCCTCTCTGTTTGGCTGTATTTTAGGGTTTAGGGTTCTCGGTACCATGAAAGCATTATGGTTTGTTGCTGCTTGTTTAGGGCTCTGTGTATGTCTACTATGGTTCCCAGCAAGGGAGGCTGTCTTCTTCCCCTAACATCACCATCTCCTGCAAGGTATGTTTCTGCCTTGTGTCTGGGCCTCGCTCAGCTGCTGCCCCACAGCCTCTGGGGCTGATGGCTTGTGCTTTCCCGTCTTCCTCCTAAGGACACCTACTGTAACTTGGGCTGGACCCTCTTGGCAACAGATGCAGACGGAGATGGCCGGGACGATCTGGTCATCAGCTCCCCTTTCGCCCCAGGTGGAGGGAAGCAGAGAGGGATTGTGGCTGCCTTTTATTCTCACCCCAGATGGACCGACAAAGGTAGACGCTGGTCAGGGGAGGGGCAGAGATCACGGCTTGACTGTGGCTGCCATGACATCTCTTGCATGTGGGCCTGTGTGCTATAATGTCACTTGCTAACAGACAGGCTCTCATGCTGACAGAGGTCGTGGCAAAAGATGGGGAGAGAAATGCCAATGAGGGCAGGTGACATGGCTCAGTGGGTAAGTGGCTTCCTGCTATGGCTGACAACCTGAGTTCAATCTCCAGAACCCATATGGTGGAGAGAACTGATTCCTGAAATGTTGTTCTTTGACCTCCACATGTATGTCATGGCATGTGGTACACACACACACACACACACACACACACACACACACACACACCATAAATAAATGTTTAATAAATAATAATCACCGAATATCCAACGGGTCACCTGGTTTCTTGGTTCACATACAAAGGGACAAGAGGTTATTCTCACAGCTTCAAAGAGTGAGACAGAGATGCCGTGAAGGCTGAGGGCCAGAGCCAACTCAGTTGCTCCAAGTGCCCTGAGAAGGCTTTTCTACGTAGTATCCTTACCCTTTGGAAATGGGCTCCTGAAACACACTTCGTGTCTGAAGTGTGACATCTGCAAATAGTGCTGGGGCCCTGGGATCCATATATAACAAACAAGGTCTGCAAAATCTCAGAAAGGACCTGGTTCTCATATGCTCATTAACAGGACTCTGTCCCTTCTATTCCATATTCCAGGTCCTCCCTCAGAAGAGGAATAAGTATCACCCAGTCACTCATATAGAGGGTTGGTTTTAAGACAGGCTCTCATACTACCAGGCTAATAACCTCAAACTGCATAGAGCCAAGGATGACCTTGAACTCTTGATCCTTCCACCTCCACATCCTAAATTCTGAGATTCTAAACATGTGCCCCATGCCTAGAACACACCTTTCTTTTTTTTTTTTTAAAGATTTATTTTATTTATTATATGTAAGTACACTGTAGCTGTCTTCAGACATTCCAGAAGAGGGCACCAGATCTCGTTACGGATGGTTGTGAGCCACCATGTGGATGTTGGGATTTGAAGTTATCACCTTTGGAAGAGCAGTCGGGTGCTCTTACCCGCTGAGCCATCTCACCAGCCCGAACACACCTTTCTTTGCTCCTTTCATGTCCGTTTATTGGGACTGGGTTTCTTGGCTGATGGAGCCTGGTGTTCTTTAGAATTGCTGACGCTGGAGGAAGCTGACTGGAAGGTGAACGGGGAGGAGGACTTCTCGTGGTTTGGATACTCCCTTCACGGGGTCACAGTGGCAAACAGAAGCCTGTTGCTGATTGGGAGCCCGACCTGGAAGAATGTCAGCAGGTCAGTGTTGACATTGGGATCATGATACACGTAGGAGCAGGTGCCAGGTATTGGGGACCTCATGTGTGAGGTATGAAGAAGGGGGTGAATGGTTATTGCCCTTAGAAGGAACAGCTCTGGAGGGAGGCCGAAGGCTTACAAGAACCACCACAATGAAGCCTCAGATCAAAGTGGGGGCAAGGTTCTGCCTCTGTTTGGCTTACCTACAGCCATCTTTGTTAAGAGTCATCCCTGAGGCCATACCAGTGCCTGGCAAACACGGAAGTGGTTGCTCACAGTCAGCTATTAGTTGGAACACAGGACTCCCAAGGAAGGAGCTAGATAGAGAAGGTACCCAAGGAGCTGAAGGGGTCTTTAACCCTATAGGTAGAAGAATAACATGAACTAACTAGTTTCCCCTGTGCTCATGTCTCTAGCTGCATATATGGAAGAAGATGGCCTAGTTGGCCATCATTGGGAGGAGAGGCCCCTTGGTCATACAGACTTTATATACCCCAGTACAGGGGAACGCCAGGGCCATTATGTGGGAGGGCGTGGGTAGGGGAGCGGGGCGGGGATGCGGGAGGGTAAGGGGAAATTTCTGGATAACTTTCGAAATGTAAATGAAGAAAATATCTAATAAAGAGAAAAAAAATACTTACAAAAGCACAAAACTGTGGAAAAACTTATCATCAGCTGTTGTTCAGGCAGATAGAAGCATGGAACTCCACAAAGGACAAAATAAGTAATAAAATGTCTTTTTCCTTATTTAAAAAAAAAAAGAGTCATCCCTGAAAGACACAGCACTCTTCAAAGGAAATAAGAAATAGCTTATTCTTTTTGAAAATCTTTGTATACAAGGCCCTCAGAGGCTAGAAGAGGGTGTGAGATTTCCCTGGAATGGAGTTACAGCCAGTTGTGAGGCACCATGTAGGTGCTGGAAATCAAACCCGAATCCCGTGGAAGAGCAACCAGTGCTCTTAACAGCTGAGCCATCTCTCCAGCCCCAGAAATAGTTTATTCTTCAGCCACATATGACTGACTGGGGCACAGGGACACAAATTTAAGTTGTTCAAATAACACGTTCAAATGCAGAAACGGTTTCATGAAATTATGCGTTAGTGACAGAACAAAAGAAAGCAAAAAAACCAAAGCATTTTTCCCCCAAATAAGTTGGTGGAAACAATCAGGTAGGTTACAGAAGCTCAAGGACTCGCTGCTAGCTTCAGAGGCTTCCTGAAGATGTTTAGCCTGGAGTTAGTGGGAGATAGTTGCCTATGGCTTTCAAAGGGTTCTAACTAAGAGTCATGGAGATGCTAGGTGAGATACAGAGATGGGCAGTTGAGTGCATGAGTGGCAGCTTTTAAAGGAAGCGGGAGACCACTTGGCTCTGGATCTGCAGCATCACAACAGTCAGGAAGCAAGCCAATCATTGGCCATGGAGAGGCTGACGGGGGTGGTTTCCCTGACCTCCACCCTGGGATGCTCACAGCCCTCTGGTGTCAGTGTACTAATCTGGATATATAATCTAATATAAGGACTGCGTACTATTTGATTATGGTTCTCCCCAGTGTTCCTTCTCACTCAATGATCCTTTTAAAGACATTGCCTCCAGCACAGTCTGATTCAGAAGTCCTGGCAGTCAGGATTTCCCCTAGGACACCAGCAGTGGGGTGGGCCGTGAGTATGAACCAACCACTGGTAGAAGGCGTCTCTGCTTTGGCTGCAGAGAGGAGGTGGGGGGGGGGTTGATGCGAGACCTGGGAGTCTCCATGCTAGTGAGATTAACTTCACAGGAGCCAATGTTCAGGATCACAGGACAGAGCCCAAGGGTCTGCATAGTAGGGCAAGGCTCCTTTCCAGGACACTGAACCCGTTGGGGACCAGCATCCTGCATCTGCCACTAACCACTGTCTTCTCCCCAGGATGGCACGCTCAAGCCACAAAAAGAGCCAAGAGAAAAATAGCCTGGGAAAGGTGTATGGCTACTTTCTCCCAAACCGCCAGAGCACAATCACTATCTCAGGAGATAAGGTACAGCAGCTTCCCTTTCCAGTACAGTGTGCTGTAGGCTTGATCCATAACAACCAATTGTTCTTTGCAGGCGATGGGAAAGCTGGGTACCTCCCTGTCCAGTGGCTATGTGAGAGTAAATGGGACCCTAACCCAAGTCCTGCTGGTTGGAGCCCCTACTCACGGTAGGTCACCCACATCCCACGAGGCTCTTTGACCATACTGTCTAGACAGAAAGTCATGGGAACTTGCCAGGCACAAGTGGACTTAAGTGCTTCCAGTTTAAAGGTCATGAGTAGTAAGTTGTGTATTTATCCTCTCTGAACTTGTATATCATCATTTACAAAATGACGATAGTATCGATACTTCAAAGGTTGTTGAAATGATGCAGGAAAGTGAGTTTAAAGTCCCCCCACTCTGACCCCAGAGCTAGAGAAGGGGCTGCTTTGGTTTGTTTTACTTCTGTTTTTGTCATTGAGATACTATTTAGCCCAGGCTCACCAGAAACTTGGAGTTGACTCCCGCAGGCCAAGCGGAGGCAGGAGGATCAGAGGGGTTCAAGGCCAGCCTCTGCTATGTAGTGAGTTTGAGAGTAGCCCGGGCTACATGAGACTGTCTCAACAAATACACCCCAAAATTCTGGGATAGACAGATGACACCGTTCTAGTGCCCATGGTGTCATGTGGCTTACAATGCCCGTAACTCCAACTCCAGGGGACCCAGTGCCACCTGCTGGCTCCTGTGGGCACTCGCTCATGTACATAAGATACACATACACAGAATAAACATTTAAAAAGTGTAACTCGTATTTTTTTTAAAAATTAAAAATTATTATTATTATTATTTTTTTAATTTTTAGTTTTAGGGTAGTCAAGTCCTTTAATAACGCTGGCCACTTGAAGCGTGTGGGGGTTGGGAGAGTGGGATAGAAGGCCTACCAGCAACTTCCTCATGTGCTTTTCTTTCTTAACCAGAAAATGTGTTCATATCTTATCCTAAGCATGTTCTATGTCAAATACTCTTCAAGAATACGGTTTTTCTTACATATTTAGCGCTTCTCTCCCTTGTATCTGCCACTGTGCTTCGAGGGAAACAGTCGGGAGGGAAATGTTTTCACATTGTTCTGGAGGAGGGGCTGAGCCTTAGGCACAGAACCCAGACCTGGGGAAATTATGGGCTACTTTTCTGATACAATGGGTATCAGGGAGATTCCTAGTCTAGAGGAGCCAGTGTTCTGGCACCCTTCCTGCATAGTGCCAAACCATTTCCCAGAATGCTTGCTTCCTGTAAGCGGGGAAGAGACTTGAATAGTAAACCTGTATCTGGCAAAGGTTTGGCTGCGTGTCACCGCACGGTTGGGGACGGGACAGTGTGAGAAAGTGCTGCATTTGAAGCGCACGTACCTGGGCACAAATGGGAACACTGGTGGGGTCCTCTCTCCACTCTTGCGATGCTAGGAGGCCCTGTGGCTTGTTTCAGATGACGTGTCTAAAATGGCATTCCTAACCATGACCCTGCACCAGGGTGGAGCCACTCGGATGTATGAGCTAGCCCCTGAGAAGACACAGCCTGCTTTGCTCAGCACCTTCAGTGGAGACCGACGCTTTTCTCGATTTGGTAGTGTTCTACACCTGACTGACCTGGATGATGATGGCTTAGGTAAGGCTTTAGCTAAAGCTAACTCCCTTCATACTCAATAGACCTGTGTCCCAGCTATATGGACTAGCTTCTGCCTCCTTATTAATAGTCTAGTGGCCCAAGAGACATTTTTTTTTTTTTAAAGACACCACTTCACTTAGTTCAGGTTTGCTTCTAACTCCGAGTGCAGCCAAGGCTGATTTTTCAATTATTGATCCTCCTGCCTTTATCTCCCAAGCGGTGGCACTGCACGCATGTGCCACGCCCGGCTTCCAGGGCTTCTATAGACCCGAACTCAGAGGCACACAAGCAAGCTGCATTTCCTAAAGACTTAGTGGGAGGGTCACCAGGTCCGTTATTTATGGATGACAAAGTGGGAAACAAAGGCCTTTCACTGAGTTTGGAGGCAGCCACGGCAGACTGAAGGGCATCCTGGTTACCTGAGGGAGGTAGGCTCAGGATCCAGAGGTGGAGGAGGGAAGGCTGAGAGGGGTCTAATGCTTCTTTTCCACTTTTTGTTAACAGATGAAATCATCATGGCTGCCCCGCTGAGGATAACAGATGTCACTTCCGGACTGCTCGGGGGAGAAGATGGGCGAGTGTACATCTATAATGGCATGTATACCACCTTAGGTGACGTGACAGGCAAGTGCAAGACCTGGATGACTCCATGTCCGGAGGAGAAGGTAAGGGAGGCCTGCAGAGTCCGTGACGGGCAAGGTGTACTGCCTAGTCATCTGGCAGGGGTTGCTGCTCAGCTGCCCATGTGCCTACAGCTGTGCTGGCTGCCTCTAGAGCTGGAACCTGGTTGGACTTGGTCCTTGTTCACAGCTGGCCATGCAGGGAGCTAAAGGAGGTTCTGGCCACATTGGAACTTCACTAAAAACTGTAGCCTTTTGATTTTTTGTGTATTGCTTCTTTACTCCTTTCTCTGATGGGTTTCCTTACGTCTCTAAGCATTTAGCTTGACTATTGTTATTTGTTATTACTATTTACTGTTATCTTTTTTAAGTTTGAAAATTAAGGTGTAGTGGCATACACCTTTGGCCCGAGCACCCAGGACACAGAGACATTTGGGTCTCTGTGAGTTTGAGGCCAGCCTGGTCTACATAGTAAGTTCTCTGCCAGGGATACAAAGCGGGAGCTTGTCTTAAAAACAAACAAAAATGATTTTTTAAATGGTAAAATGAAAGTTTAGTGTGAAAAATGTAGAAACTACAGAAACACAAAGAGTGTTAAAATCAACCTACTTAGAATTCTACAGAGCTTTTCCCTGTTAATCAGAGTGTATAATCTTCTAACAGGCAGGAGGCAGGGTCTTGCCATGTAGGCCTGTTTGGCCTGGGCTTGTGGTAGTCTCCCTGCGTCTGCCTCGCTGGTGCGGGGATCGCAGACTAGCAGTACCATATCCTACTTAGTGTGCACACAATAAAGCACTGTGTGCAGCTGAATCCACATCAAAGCTATGAAGCTATTTTGATGCCAATGACAGACAAAGAGCCTGAAGGACAGAGGGCTTCTGTTCAAGACACGCTGCAGATGGCAGCCAAGGACCTACGCTAAGACCTCTTTCTAACACTTGTTAACCAATAGGATCCCAACGTGCATGTTTTGTTCACAAAGTAACTTGATTTTTTTTTTAAAGGTATAGTCTAGGCTGGCCTCAAACTTCCCACTTCTACCTCCCAAGTGCTAGGTTTTAATCAAACAGTATGCAAGCTGAGCATCCCCAGGCTAAAATCTAAAATACTGCAAAAGCAAAGACTTCTCATGATCTGACATGATACTGCAAATGGAAACTCTACAGCAGGGCACTGGTCTTGTATACAGTCATTAGCATACTGTATAGAACTCTCAGTCTGTGGGTCTGTCAGATATAGCTCCTGCTTAGTCTCAGACCCATCCTCTGGACACCCCACTATGTATGTATCTGTAGATACTTCACATGCAGAAAGATCCCAAATCTAAACTCTGGAGCCAGGCATTCTGGATGAGGAGTATTCACCTCATATTGAGGACATTGTTGGGCCAGTGAGGTGGCTCAGTGTCTAAAGGAGCTTGCTGCCAAGCCGGAGGGCCTAGGACCCACATGGTAGAAGAGAACCTACTCTCAGGCTGCCCCTTGACTTCCACGTGCATGTCTTGGCACACATGTATGCACACACAACCCAAGTCAAATAAGTAGAAGGTGTGAAGAGGAAAGCAAAAAGGATAGCAGCCTAGAGCCTGGATTTTATGGAAAAGTACACATTGTTCTAGAGGGATGTAGATGTGCTGGTAATGGCTGTAACTCTACTACCCCAAAGGTAGAAGCAGGAGGACTAGGAATTCAAGGACAGCCTTGTCTATATAATAAGTTTGTGACCAGCCTGCATTACATTAGATCCTGCTAAGAAGGGTTAGGGAGGGGGGTTCTGGAATAAACCCATTTAACTGACTTACCAGAAGTGGTGATCGCTAGTCATTGTAGCTGATTCTATTATACACCACAGGGCAAACATTCCCATGGAAACGATTCCTTACAACAGACTAGGTTTTAGGATCTAGGCTTCTGTAAATGAAATTTCTAGGTTACAGGGCATACTTGGAAGAATCTGGAAACACTGAAATATGAGCATGAAGCTGTCAGACTGGCTCAAAGCTCTGCAAGAGTAGTAATTACGTAACCATGCTAAAGGTCTCCCCACTGCTTTTTTCCAGGCACAGTATGTACTAACTTCTCCAGAGGTAAGTACCCTAAGGTCTGACATCCTCACCCCAGCCCCTTGTACTTATGTCAACTGTTGAACAAACCATGGTGTGTGTGTTTTACAGGCAAGTTCAAGGTTTGGGAGTTCCCTCGTGTCTGTGCGGTCTAAGGGAAGGGTGAGTACAGGGCCTGCGCTTTGACACCGGGTCTGACAATCCCTTCTTAGTTTAGAAAGGAAACAGGAACTTACCCCCACTATTTTTTAAGTGTGAGACACTCCCCCCCCCATGCCCTCCCTCTGTTGCTCTACAGAAGGGCTTAGCAGGGCCTGTGGGCCAACTATATTTGACTTTTAAAAAGTATTTTAAATAGCTGAAAGAATATTTGCTGACATGAGGTTTTTATGACGTTGGATGTCAGGGTCCATGACTCCAGGGTGTTTGCATGTGGTGCTGAGGACATGCTTCATCCCTGCTGTCTATGGCTGTACACACTGCAGCACAGCTTCTGAGACAGTTCTCACATAGCCTCCGGCATCCCCTGGCACTTTACGGCATTTGCAGAGCACTGCAATGACAATGTCCAGACTGCTGATTTTTAAAACATGTTTATTTGTGTGTTACAAGTATGTTGATGTGCTACAGTACACTTGTGGTGCTCAGAGGGGCAGGGGGGAGCTTTAGTTCTCTCTTCCCACCATTTGTGGGTCCCAGAGACTGAATTCAGGCTGTCAGGCTGGCCAGCAACCTCATGGGTGACGTCCTGGGTGCCTGGTCAGTCTTCTAATGAGTCTAGACCAGTGGTCCTCAGTCTTCCTAATGCTGCAATCCTCTAATACAGTTCCTCATGCTGTGGTGACCCCTCAACTATAAAATTATGGTTGTTGCTATTTCATAACTGTAATTTTGCTACTATTATGAACTGTAATATAAACATCTGTATTTTCTGATAGTCTTAGGCAACCCCCGTGAAAGGGTCATTCGATCCCCAAAGAGGTCACAACCCACAGGTTGAGAACTGCTGGTCTAGACAGACACGTACATCATGGCTACACTCTTATGCACCTTTGTTTCCTTTCAAATAAGTACTTCCCAATAGTTACACAATACTTTATTTTTTGGACAGTCCATAATTCAGTTAAATTACACTCTTTTAAGAATTATTTATTTATTTATTTATTTATTTAATGTATACGAGTACATTGTTGATGTCTTCAGACACAGCAGAAGAGGGCATCAGATCCCATTACAGATGGTTGTGAGCCATCATGTGGGTACTGGGAATTGAACTCACGACCTTCAGAAGAGCAGTCAGTGCTCTTAACTGCTGAGCCGTCTCTCCAGCCCCTAAATTACAATCTTATATTTATGTTTTTTCCATTTTTTTTATTATCGAAGATAGTGAACATTCTGCATTTTTACATAATTATGCAAATATCCTTGTAGGCAAGAAACACAGCAGTAGGACTCCTAAAGTTTCCCTATATTTAATATTTCAATAAATATAGATTTAAGAAATTTACTTTAATATATACTTCTAAAGAGCCAGGTGTGATGACTCATGCCTGTAATCCCAGCACTTGAGAATCTGAGGTAGGCATCTTCGGCCAGCGTGGGACTCAAGAGTTGCAAGTTAACTGAGCTAGAGACCCCCGAGTCAAAACAAAAGGAAACCACACTAACCCACAAAAGCATTTGTTTATCTCAGGACTGGTACTGTAGGACTGTGCCAGGCTGTTAACAAAGGTAGGATGCTGACTGCTCGTGTAGACACACACAGGTCTGTGAGACTGGCACAGGACCAACAGCTGAGGGACAACGTGAGCAGGAGACCCAAGTGTGGGCAGTCCTAAGCTGGTGATGACAGCAATCTGGTAAAGGCTTTTGAGGTGCTTGGCACACTCACAGTGAAGCTGCCCTCTGGTGGCCAACAGCTCTCACTGACAGACCATGACGTTTAGGAAGTTCAGGGTTAGCTACTAGAAACAGCAGTTATTAAGCTTATGGAAGGATTCACTAAAGGATATGCTTGGTTTCTACTTACAATTTTATGCATTTTCAAAAAATTAGACATTGTCAGGAACACTGACCAAAGGTAGCAGAGATCAAGGTCATCTGAAAGGATTTTAGAGTTAACTCTGGTTAACTCCACAAGTTAGCCTTCCTAAGTGCAGTTGACCCACGGCAGTATTAACATCACCACTTTCCCAGCTCATAACTGAGGGTATTCAAGCTCTGTGGCCTTTCCCTGAAACCTGAGGTAGGACTCTCAAGATAGGCTTCCTTCCTGGGACACATGAGCCTGCTGGGACTGGCAGCCTGGAGACGTGCGTAAGGAACACTGCCACTGTCTCTGTGGCCATGTCAGCTGGTGAGCCTCAGCAGGACATTAACTCTGCTTCACTGGACAGTGGAGAAGAGAGAGCAGTGCAACACGGCCTAGCCTCCTGCTTACAGCTTAGACCAAAGGATAAAATGCAGCTAAGACCTTTGGCATCAACGTTTAATGACGCAGGGATACAGACAGTGGCTGTCTATGCAGAACTTGTGGTTCTGAGATGGTTAGACCAGGGAGGAGCATGGTTTGACCAGGAAATAGAAAGGAGACTTAGAATATAGCCAAAGTAAAAGCACATTTAGTAAATTAGTAATTACATAAACAATGAAAGAGAAGAAACTACCTTTTTGCCAATTGAAAAAGATTATTTTTCTCTTGTGTTGACTGACCCTGGGGTATTATTAAGAGGTGCCAGCAAGGGCCCCACCTAGAATCCTGACACAAGGTCAGGGCATAATATATTGCTGCCATTATCATCATTTTGGGATTGCTAATGTTAAAATGCAACCAACAAGATAAATGTCACAGCCTGTTGTCTATCAGCCAGCATAATCAGCTATACTTGACTCAACAACAAACATCTAAAATAACTTTTGGCAATTCCCCAAAATCAGTAAAGATTTGCCATTACTACAATGTTTCAGTCTGCAGCAGACTTTGGAGACAATTCTGAAAGTGAGCTTGAAAACAGCTTAGGCAGCAGGGAAGTTTTGTGAAGGTGGCCCGTGCAGTGCAAGCCCCGTCACTCCAGATGTGGTCACATGCACCGACCATAGTGAGGTTCTGGGATCCACTTGTACAACAGTGGGGTTTGGTGGCGTCTGAACAAAGGGAGAGACTCAAGTTGTGGCTGTGGGGTGTGGCCAGCATTGCTTTTCTGTGCACTTCAGAGCACAGTATGACGTCTGCTTCATGGTGGGAATGTCACTAGTGCTGTCTGTATTGTGTCCTCCACAGAACCAAGTGGTTGTTGCTGCTGGAAGGAGTTCTTGGGGAGCCAGGCTCTCTGGGGCACTTCACATCTACAGCCTCAGCTCAGACTGAAGACGTCACTCTTCTATTCAGCCCCTCTCTCTTGAGCCAAGTCATCTATCTCCAGGATGGACAAAGTAGTTCTCTGGTGGAGCTATGGTGAAACCTGGGACAGCCAGGCTGCCTAGAAATATGGTCAACTATGTGTGGACACCGTCCGATAGGGAGCAGCAGGCTGTGAGGTCAAGTCCCCTCTCAAGCTATTTTGAATCCTCTGAGTTTGTTGCCTGTGCTGGGGACTTTACCAACCCACCTCCTTTTCTGTGGGAATACCTGTCTCTCTTGCCTAGAAAGGTGTAGTTAGCTCTTAACACTTTCCATATAATTGCTCCTATAAAAATCCTTGGTAGTGGTGGCTGGTCCTATTTGGATCTTAAATGTGCCCCAAATCTCCTATGTTGAAGGCTTGATCCTCAGCTTAAAGAAGGTAGGGCCTCTGGAGTAGGACTGCTGGGGAGAGTTATGTACTGGGGTGTATCAGGACCCCTGGGCCTTCCTTGCCTCTCTGCTGCCAGCTGAGCTGCCATGACCTGGGCAGCTCCCCTCTGCCACAGCATACTGCTTCTTTCCCAGCCCCAAAGCAACAGGGCCAAGCACCTTGGAGCTGACATGGCTGAAAACTGTGAGCCCAAATAAACATTTCCTCTTTTTAAGCTGTTTATCTTGGGTATTTTGTCATAAGTCCAGTTAAAACCTACTGGGAAGAGGAAAGAGGGGTGTGGGGGAGGGGCTACACTGGTCCCTCCTCACTGCTGATCTACAGACACTAAGGAAGGAAGGCACAGCTCTGAGTATATACTCTACAGCCCCCTAAGGCACAGCAGGAAGCAAAAAAGGGACATTTGGTTTAATTAGTGGTTCAACCTATTTAAAGAGCACAGCAGCAGAAGAGCCATTGTTTTGGTACAGGGACAGCAATTAGCAAGTGTAAATGGCAAAGCGAACCCCAGGGCCTTGTGCACAGCAGGCAGGGACTCCCTCAACCCAGGCTGATCCTCTAGTCACACAGTGAGTGCCAGTGATTTTGCTCTGTAATGGATGAACAAGAGCCTGTCTAAACATGGCCCCAGTTGGCCAGAGGATTGGTCTTCTGGTCAGTGTCTGAGCATAGCATATAACAGGCATCAGGTAAAGAAAACCTAAAGCTTACAGAAATCCAAACATCTTCAAGTTGGCAGGATACTTAATATATTGACTCCTCTGTGAGAAAGTAAATGATACACCCCCTTTTGGATCCTTCTATTAGAACCTCTTTGGCCATTACTGAAGTTATCACACTAAAATTCAAATGTAGCTTCACTGTGGCGATTCTGAGAACTGAAGCTGAACGCAGTTCCTGGATCCCACCACCAGCAGCCCGTCAGTGTGAGCTGTTTAGCCTATTCCACAGTCTGCTGTCAGGAATCACCTCACAGGATGACTTCTGCCTACATCGGCTCAGAGGCTCTGAATGAAGGACAGAACATATCCCACCTCTTTGCTCCACCTGATGTGTGACTGCTTGTTCAATCATTAGACTCAGCATTTGCTATTTTACATTTCCTTTAAGGAGCACTTTCACTCAAAAACCCTACCTGACCTAGTCACCTTGAAAAATTTTACAAACTGCCAGTTCCGTCCTTTTATGGGAGCACTTCTTCATTATTCCCACCCTGTAGGCTTAGAGTTGCTCTGGCCTTACTATAGTCTTATAAGTGCACTACTTTGGGAAGCACACTTTTTGGTTATTGTAATGGTCTAGCACACAACTGTATGAAACCTTCTGAGATCACACAAGTCCAGGCTGAATGGTTATTAGAACAACAGCTTTCAAACTCACAGGTCTGAGCAGCCTGTCTCTTCCCGTGCAGTTAGAGGGCTGATCCCACAGCTCTGCTCGGCTGGGCGGGCGAGCGAGCACTCTACAATGAACAGCACTCATGGTCCCACTTCAGATGGTGCTTTGAGAGACAGTCAGTCTTACTTATAGTCCAGGTGGGCCTGGAACTCACGCCATAACCTTCACTGGCCTAGAACGTACTCTGTAGCCCAGGCTAGCCTCAAACTCTCTGTAGTCTTCCTGCTGCAGCCTCTCAAGGACTGGAGGCACACACAGCTGGTGGACCACCATGTCCTGCTTTGCCATTTATTTTAAACGAGAGCTTCTGACTGGGGAGATAACGTTTCCACAGTTCTTGCATTAGCTATGTTCTTGTTTGAAAAGCCCATCTACTAACTTCTGAGAGGTAGGTAACACATTAGCTGGCTGTATATATTTTCTCTTGTGGAGGGGGCAGCAGGACACTTCTTAAATCAGGCAATCATCAAGACAGCTATAATATTGTAAGAGAATAAACAAACTCTTTAAACCCAACTCCCATGGTTCTATTTATAACTAATCAAAAAAAAATAGTAAGAATCTGATTAACTGGAATCCACATATGCTGACATTAAATTATAACACCTCCTTCCATTCATCTTATATATAAAAGAGAGCAAGTGCCTGGAAGTAAAGGTCTACCACGAAGCGACACTCCTGCAGAGTGGGCTACAAGGTTCACAGATTCATCAGCTTTCTTTCCTGAGGAGGGAGAAGCTGCTAGGAGTGTGGGTCCCTCGCTGTGCGAGGAAGTGAGCTCTCTGCGCTCGGGAACTACGGCTCTGGATTCTGTCAGCACGAAGCTGCACTCTTCTTGAGATGTAGAATGGCGCTGAATCTACATAAGTCTACCTCACAATAAATTAATCTATACTTTTTGTTTTGTTTTGCTTTGCTTTTGTTTTGTTTTTAGAGGCAGGGTTTCTCTGTGTAGCCCTGGCTGTCCTGGAACTCACTCTGTAGACCAGGCTGGCCTTGAACTCAGAAATCCGCCTGCCTCTGCCTCCCAAGTGCTGGGATTTAATCTATACTTTAAAAAGCCCATAAAAACAGTATTTCAAAAGTTGGTAGGACTCAGGATTTTGGCCTTTTACAAAGAAACCTCTTCTTTGTCTCAAAGAATCCTGAAGATGTGATCAAGTTTAGTATTGTGAATGCCACAGTATTTTTAGTCAGACATAATTTAAACACCAGTTGTCTTTTTCCCCAGAAAGTGATAATAGCTTCAGAAGTATACAAATCTTTGTCTGTCAGGCTGCTGCTAGCGGCTTGCTAGGACAGTCCTGCTTGCTCCAAGTCCTTCCGGCCTGAGGCTGCTTTTCACATCCATCCTTCTATCTGCCAGAAGGGTCTTTTTAGGTAAGGAGGCCATCTAAATAAAGCAGGAAAGGAATTTCAGTTTGTGTCTTTCTTAGAAGCTACTAGCCAGATGGTAAGGGGAAACTGGGCAGGTCAGCGCCTGCGCACTTTCTCCAGCAATGCTGACTCCACTCACAGAGGAGGAAGGAGGGGCAGCCGCCAGGCTCATGAGAGCAGCACAGCTAGCTGCATTTCAGTACAGCTACAGGAAAGCCCTGCAGAGCATCTGTCTCAGTGTAGGATTCCTGCCAGTGTTCTACAGAAACCAAGTCATTTCCAACTGATTCACTGTGCTGGACTCTGCTAAGCATCTCACCTTACTTACCTATCTACAGCCTAGGAAGCACATGGTGTGGACTGCATTAATAGAAGGGAAACTGAGGAGAACTTGCACAGGGTTACAAAGCCTGTGACCACTGAAACCCAGCCTGCCTGACTCTTGGCCCAGGTCTGCAGAGAGCCCAGCAGTGCTGCCAGGAACCCCAAGTCCATACCATAGGGGGCATAGGAGCTTCCAGCTGTCTTCCAAGGAATGAGAGCAACCTCCTCCAGATGAGACCACTTCCCATAAACATAATCCCTGTAACCAGCCAAAACACACGATGGTCCTGAAAGAAATGAGTTTATTCCAGTCACAAAAGGTCAGGCTCCTCACAGACAAACTCCTCGCCATTGGAAGAGCTCTCCATAGAAAGCAGCTAGGAACAAGGCCTGCAGTAAAGCCCAAACACTAGGGCTGGGGCAGGGTGACTCCTCAGTCTCCTCACACCTGGGTCTTCTGCACCCGGGACTGTGTATAATGAATGCAACTATCAGAAAATGCTGTAAAGGCAAGGCTTTGTTCTACAGCCCAAGCTGGCCCTGAATTCCTGGGCTGCAGAGATCCTACTGCACCACCACACCAGGATGAGAAAGGATTTCATCTCTGGGTTGGAATCCTTGTTTTATAGATCTGCAACTTTAGTTTCCTGAGGCTCTCATCTACAAAGTAGGGGAAATATGTCTCTTTTATAGAGTTGTGGTAACTGTATCAAACAAGCCCTATATATGTAAACTCCCAGTTACAGAGCCAGATAACACAATAAATAAAATCCCTTATTACCACTGCCTTACAGTGTGGCTGTGTTAGTCAGTGTCTCCTGTGTACTTCCATGTTCTAGGAAATCACACACAGGGGCCACCGGTAACTGCCCGACTTCTAAGCCTATACTCATGTGACATCTTTATTGTCAGCTTGACTAGATTTGGAACCCCTCAGTAGTCAAATTCTGGGAGGGTATCTCCAGAGGGGGAGAGCTCCCTGCTCCTGACTGTGGATCACGTGACCAGATGCCTCCTGCTTTGCCACTTTGCCCCCCCACCCCCATGATAGACCGTGACTCCTTTAAACTGTGAGCCAAAACCAGCCTTTAGCATCTTGTGTTGCCTTTGCCAGGGATTTTGTCACAGCAATGAGAGAATGAATATACCTCAAACAAATCTGACCATTTAAACATTATAAAATAAAATCCTGTGAGCTATTTAAAGAGTTGCATTCTTACCTCTTCAAGGGAAGATTCCAAATTCATGCCAAAAGCAACTCCCATCAGACCAAAGAGTGAAAGGGAGAAGGTTCCCATGGTCAGCTGGAGATTTAGCCTCATCATCACATTGCGATGGCTGCAGAGAAAACATCCCACTTAGACCAGCACACACCCAGATCCAGCAGCACAGAGAGAAGGCCTATGGGGGCTGTGGCGGGGGTGGGGGGTGGAGGGGGGTCACTCTTCACCTTCAAAAGGAACCCCTGTGTGGTTAATACTGTAACTTGACAAAGTTTGGAATCACCATAGGAACAAACCTCTTAACTGAGGTGGGAAGACCCACCCTTGCCATAGGTAGCACACCCCCTGGCTGGGGAGCTGGATAGCGTTCAAAGGGACATGAGCACAGCAGAGCACTCCCCTCACTGGCTCCTGACTAGGACATGTGACAGCTACTTCAAGTTTCCCTCAACTGTGAGTCCACAAACCCCATGCCTCCTTCAGTGCTTTAGCCAGGCCTTAGGTAACCAATGAAGCCCACTACTACTATGGAGTAGTCCCAGATGTGATGGTGTGATTTGTTCCAAATACCATTTTTTAAAAAAGTGCTTCTTCATTCCTAACCGCAGTGCTTACCCCCTCTGTAGGGCATCCTCACCTGTCTAGGTTGATGAAGATAATGCTCTGCGAATCGTCAATCAGGACCCGCAGCTCCCGCGCCTCATTGGAGAGGTCCTCTGCTAAGCGGTAGTAGTTCTCCAGCAGCAGCTCCATCTCCTCTGCGTGGTCAATCCCAGTGCTGCTCTTCTCACTTCAATACAGTCAACAGTCAGCAAACCCGACGTTGTGCAGCGCATACTGACCCCCAACATCAGCCACCAGGGAGAGAGCTAGCCTTGTCTCACCTGTTGTGAGAAGCTTTGTCAACTGATCCTAAGCATACGCACTCAGCCCTTCTCAGAGGAGTTCAAATCACTGTGCCCATGCCCTCAATCCAAAAGACTCATGTAAACACATCGTTAGTGACTGGGAAATGCAGATGTGAATACTGAGGAGATAGTGCAGACACTAGGGCACTATGGAGCACAAGAGAACCCAGATTAACTTGAAGAGCATTTCCTGGGGCTGGAAGATGTCTCAGTGGTTACGGGTCTTCCAGATGACCTGGGTTTGATTTCTAGCACCCACATGGTAGCTCACAACCATCTGTAATCTGAGAATCTCCAATTCTCAGAGATATGATGCCCACTTCTGGCCTCTGTAGACATGGAACATACAAGTGGTACCTAGACATACATGCAGGCAAGATACCTATGCACATTAAAAAAAAAAAGCAAGCCGGGCGTGGTGGCGCACGCCTTTAATCCCAGCACTCGGGAGGCAGAGGCAGGCGGATTACTGAGTTCGAGGCCAGCCTGGTCTACAAAGTGAGTTCCAGGACAGCCAGGGCTATACAGAGAAACCCTGTCTCGAAAAAACCAAAAAAAAAAAAAAAAAAAAAAAAAAAAAAAAAAAAAAAAAAAAAAAAAAAGCATGTCCCTTTCAATACAATCAAGTAGAGCAATAGCTGATTTCATCCTCCCTGGATGAGTGAGCAGAGGGAAGCAGGTTATAACTGCTGTTATCTGCTTCCCTGAACACATCATATTAACAGTGTGAAGTTCTAGCCTGTGTGGATACCACAGGTCTGACTGTGGTCTGAGACAGTGAAGTCCTCTAAGGCATCGCCTTTCCTGCAGGATAGATTTGGTGAAAGTGAATTGCATTGGCATGTTTGTATGATTAAATGTTAGGAAGAGTGGGATGTATATTTTGTCTTGGGAGAGTTAAAAAAAGAGAAAGTACCTGTTTCTGTTTATGGTGTGCGAGTGACGTGGGAGTCAGAGGACAGCGTGCGGTTGCACCCTCCTTTCCGTTTCCCATGGACTGACTCCAGGCATCCTGCTCAGGTCGGCATGCTCGCACAGACACTTGCACGCCCCTTTGCTTGCTCTTAGCTAGTGAGGAGCCAGAGCACTTACCACTGCGCCTCTGTCTGATAGAGCGCATTTCTCTACAGGCTCTGGGCCCACTACTGGAGGAGACTCGAGTCTCCAATGACTTTTAAATGCACTGCCAAGTATTAAAGATCAGACAGTGAGCTTCATACTTTTGTGTATGGACCTGCTTTTAGCAGTTTCTAAAAAAAACCAAATTATTTCTAGGTCTATGAATCAGAAAAAGTGTGTAAGCTATGTGTTTATAACAGACGAGGCTTCCCCTTCTTAACAGGCAACTGTTGCCCTTTGCTTCTTAGGGAACTTATTTCATTGTACGTATGTTGCTTAGTGATCCATTCCCTGGGGACAACTGCGATATATTTATGTTCTCTTCAGCCCAGCAGCTGGAATGCAATGTATACTCAATGCAGCCTCACTGAGCTGGGACCTGTGCAACACACAGTGTCTAAAGATGAAAAACACCTAGGAAAATACAGGCTCACCGGAAGGGAGAAACAACACAAGGTTCCACTTACAAGACATGTGGGTCGCTCCACTTGGTTAGACAGAGTTCTTCCAGCATCTCCTCCTCATCCAAGAGCTCCAAAATCGACTCTTTGAAAATTTTAATGTCTGTTTCTAACTCAGAGAGACTGTAAGAATAGTTACACAGCAGAGATTAGCACCATAAACGTGCATCATTTCACTGTAAGTGTGTAGGACAACTTGTAAGTAAGTAATCCACCTATCAGTGTACACAGTAAGAGACATTTCACTAATAACGCAAATTAACCATTCCCAAACTCAAACAAATTAGTAAAATTATACAACTCTATATACATCTTCGGTGGTTTTAAAGGTTATGCATTCTAGAGACTTAAGGCTAAGGTAAAACACGCGGGCATTACGTTTAACTAAGGAGTCTACGATGAATCAGGTCAGAGGATGGCTGAAGAGGTGCACCGAGGAGGTCTGTAGGAGGTAGGTTACAGGGAAGAAGAAGAAGCAGCAGCCAGAGAAGTGGTTTTAGTCTTGTTTGTGAGCCATGCAGGAAGGGGATGGACAGACCATTCAGTTTTTATGTATAGTTCTGAAGGGTGAATCAAGGGCCTCGTTCACGACGGGCAAAGGCTCTTTCAGATTACTCACACCCTTGGCCTACCCCTTTTTGAGAGAGGGTATCACTCTGTAGCTTAGGCTAGCATCCAACTTGAGACAATCCTCCTGCTTTAGACTGCTGAGTGCTGGGATTACATGTGAGGTACCATACCTAGCTTTGCACATTCTCTTAAAAAATTACTTATATTTATGTGTCTGTGTGTGCCTATGCCATGTGTCCTATTGGGTGCCAACTGAGGCCAGAGGGTTGGCTTCTTGGAGCTGGAGTTTCAGGTGGTTGTGGGCCACCTGATATGGGTGCTGGGAATGGAACTCAGGACCTCTGAAAGAGCATTATATTAGCCACTGTACCATCTCTCCAGCCTGGAGCTCAGATTATTCTTAACTGATAAAAGTACTCTAGCACTGGATTAACAACACAAACAACAACGCCTTTTAAATTTCTAACCGAGAATGGAGGCTTGAGGGATAGACGGCCGAGCAGTTCAGGTCACTTGGTATTCTTACAGAGAATCCAAGTTTGGTTCCTAGCACCCATATGATGGCTCATAATCATCTGTAACTCAACTCCTAGGGATCTGATGTCTTCTGAACTTCTCAGGCACCAAGCACACACACGGTACACATTTAAGTATATGCAGGCAAAACAACCATACATATTAAATAAATAAATAAATAAATAAATAAATAAATATTAACTTTAGTTTTAAACTAGGGCCAGGAAGAAGGGTCAAGAAAGCCAGGGTGCTATTGGAAAACCTGATGGCCCATGTTTAATTCACAGGATTTACACGGTGGAAGGAGAGAACCAATTCTAACCAGCTTTCCTGACTTCCACACATATGCACATATTCTCCCACCAATACAATTTTAATAAAAATGAATATATATGTATAAATTTTGTTTGTTTTTCTGAGCTGGTGAGATGGCTTGGCAAGCAAAGGTGCTTAGCACCAAACCTAACCACCTAAGTTAATTTGTATCATAATTTAAATAAATATACTCTGAGATTTGTATTCTCCAACTTTTCTTGAAAGTTTTGTTAAATGCTGTGTCTACTGCTTACCTGGTGTGTATGAGGCTTAGGGTTCAATCCTCAGCACCACAAAAAAATATTCAAAACACCGACAGCTAAAACCTGACATGGGGAAGGAGTGTGGTTGTCAGAGAGAGGCCCAGTGGTTAAGGACACACACTGCTGTCCCAGAGAACCTCAGTTTAGGTCTCTGCACTTAGGACGTGACAGGGTATGTGCAAAAGGAGCGGGGGTGGGAGCATGAGAGAGGTGCACTTAACCACTATGCCAGCTCTGACAATCACAACCTTCCCACTCATAGCAAATTTTAACATGGTGCTGGGGCCTTACTCATGAGGAAGGTATGTACCACTAAGCCAGCCGCAGCCACAGCCACAGCCGCAGCCACAACGCTTAGCTGTTACATTTTTCAATGACAGTAGGAGAGTACAATTCTCAGAGTATATTTATTTAAACTGTGACACAAATTGATTAAGACAAAATTTAAATTCTTGAATAAGTTATGATTTTAGAAAATGAACATGGGCTTTAGAGTAGGGGATACGTGAATCTGAATTTAGATCAATGAATTTGCTATCAAAATAAAGATAGCATTAACAACTGAATGGGATGAGAGATGGGCTGGAAACAATGCTTTGTGCAGCATCTTTCTGAACAATAGTAGACTGTGTGCTCCTTTTGGTTCAATCTTCCACCAATAACACTTAGAAAAATAAACACACTATTTTCATATAAAAACTAAATCCCAGCATTGAGGGGGCTAAGGCAGGAGACAGCAGCAAGTCCAAGCTTCCCTGAGGTCAAGGTCGGAAGGGGGTATGTAATAAAGCAGGTCTCATCCTCCCTGGAGTCCCCTCCCACAAAAGAAAACAAAGTATGGCGATGCTGACAGCCTGCATACAGTGTGGAAAGCTGTTATCATTTATAAACAGGAACCACACTAGTTTCACATGTGAATTTACCTCAGCATCTCTCTGTAGACATCACAGAGACAGAAGCTGAAGGTATCTGTCTCTAACTCCCAGCTCGCCAAGCCACCCGGATTTACCTTTTGCCATTCTGGAGTAGCACATGCAGCTTGCTTCTGTCCACAGAGGAGTGCTTGGGGTCCACTAATGCATCCAGGGTCTCAAGGATCAATGGCTGCAGGATGCTTAGCTTCCCCTGAAGGGTGCTGATCTAGATAACAACATGGCCTTTCATAAGAATTAAAACAACCTTTTTAGAACTTAGGATCAGTGAAGCCTCTGATTAAACACAGACATTTGTACTATCAAAAAGACCTGACAGCATTTCAGAACATGGCCCCTGCTGGAACACCTATCTATATATAGATGACTCAAAAGCCACATCTCCTGGTTAGAAGAGCAACATGTAAAGCTGTCATCGGCTCTGGATTAATTCACAATAGTCTTCCTCTATAGACAGCTGCTAGGAAAGGACTAGGGAACGATTTGTTAAAACAAAATTCTCATATCCTGGGGACTGCAGAGATACCTCAGGGGTTAAGAGCATTTCCTGCTTTTCCTGAAGACCAGAATTTGGTGCCAATAGCTCATGTTCAGCAGCTCACAACTGTGTAACTCTGACTCCAGATCCAATGCCCCTGGCCTCTACTGGCACCTACACACACTTAGCTATACAAATACACACACAATAAATACAAAATAAATCTGAAATCCCATGTCAAAGCATGCATTTCACATCGGTTATAGCTAAGTCTTCTGTAAACAGAGCACAGTTCAAAATTGATATGGACCACAGTCTTTCAACAACTGAAACTTCGACTAGAGACCCACAGCACTGAATAAACTGGATATATTGTCATGTGCCTCTAATTCCAGGCCTGGGAAGGGGGAGGGAAGATGAAGTGTCACTTGGACTTTAAAAAGACACATTAAATCACTGTAAAGTCCAAAGTCTACTTTTCTTAAGCTAACACAAGCATGACTGATGATTCACAGGAATGAACTGATAATAGGATAATGGTTAAGATCAAAATACCTCCACACCAACAGGCAAATGACACAATACTAGCGGGATTAAGTAGCAGAATTAAGACTATAAATGGGACTACATGATGTTTTAACTCAGAAACACAAGTCATCTGACTTGGAGCTGCGGCCAAGAATCAGGGTTTACATCAGCTTGCTACAGACCCTTTTATTCTCTATTACAGGATCGAGTTCTAGATTCAGAAGACCCAGAGTGGGAAATTAAGGCAGACCTACTGCTTCATTATGCTAAGAGACACCAACCCTCTGGCCAGCCAGGGCTGGACTTCGTGTGGCTGGGAGGCTAGGATCCCCCTCCAGGTCCTTGTGAAGTCTCTAGCTCCTATGTGTCATGGTCCAAGTGGGTTGAGGGGACTCCCCTTTATTTGAATGGATCCCCTGAGGAGGTGGCTGGCTTGATACTGTAGTGCTCTTTCAGAAAAAAGAGGGGAGCCCATGTCACAGGCCAGAACTTTTACAGTAGGTGGCTGAGCTCCCCCTAGCTGACAACATCTGTCCGTATACTATGTATGCCGTCCTGAGTCAGCCCGGCCTGTCCTGCACCATCTGCACTGTGCTGCTGCTCCTGCAGCCCCAGCAGAGAGGACACCATCTCCCGAGCATTTCGGAATCCAGTGACTATTGATGTATGGGGCAGGGGTCATTAGAAGAACTGTGGTTCCTGTGAGTCTTGGTACCAAACAAGAGGCATCTCCTTGAACTCTTTCAAACAGAGGACCATGTGACCAATGTTCACGTGAGAGCACTTGTATTATACAGTTTAATTTGAAGAATGGAGCAAAAGGTGCTCAGAGATCGACATACATCCT
This sequence comes from Mus minutoides, assembly GCA_902729485.2. Classification (NCBI taxonomy): domain Eukaryota; kingdom Metazoa; phylum Chordata; class Mammalia; order Rodentia; family Muridae; genus Mus; species Mus minutoides. The sequence goes on along the minus strand of LR749687.1, from coordinate 855,852 downwards.
AACTAAGGTTTCCTGCATATTCATCCCATGATACGGTTTTGAAAGTGCAGACAGGTGTGGTGCTACACACCTGTAAGGCCAGCACTAGAGGATGAAGCAGGTGGACCACCTTAGTTCAAGGCTGGCATGCTATATATACAACAGGATCCAACAAACAAAAAAGTAAAAGACATAGATGTGTATAGAAGGGAGCCAATGTGAAATGTCCTTCTCCTCTTAAGAGCCGTTAGAGAGAGGGTATAAGGGACTTTCGGGATAGCATTTGAAATGTAAATGAAGAAAATGTCTAATAAAAATTGGAAAAAAAAAGCCTTTAGTCCTACTGGCTTGGGTCATAAAGTTGGAAAATGAATGTCTGTCCTTGGAGGAGCCTTACAAGTGATTCTAATGTGGCTGGAGAAATTGGCTTTGTAGTAATCAAACTTGCCTTTGAAGGGACTCTGGCCATGCTCAGGAGAGCAAGGCTCTGGTAGAACTTACCCTTCTCTTCCATTCCCCCTGCCTTAATAGAAACTGTTAGATTACAACCCTAAATCTAGCCACCAAGGCCCATTCCCTTACTTGGCCACTACCAAGGTCCAGCTATCAAGGTACTGAAGTTCAGCAGTCAAAAGCCCCCTTTGGCTCATCTAATTAACATGTCCAATTAAAATTAAACACCTCATCCTAACACAGGGTTTCCCCTTTTCCCTTTATAAAATACTGCCATTTTTCTATGTGCCATGTCTGTCTCCTCTCTAGCCACAGGCAGTCCTTTGACCTTCTCCTGCACAAATACCCCTCCTCCCTCTCCCTTGAACCCTCCCCCTTCTCCTTTGCCTCTATCTCCCATTTTTGTCTCTTATTCCCTGTCTTCTGAACCTCTGGGCAAATAAATCTCCTCTGTGCTGAGAATTTGGTCTCGGGGGTTCTGAGCTGATGCTTTTCCTAACAGTCTTCACACTGCAATCATTTGAAACTACACCAAGCTCCAGAAAACACATCAGCTCAGGCTTACCCAGTACTGCAGGAGTGCTTCAATAGCTCTGAACTCAAATGGTAACGGGTATGTGACGAGCTGACCTTCTCCAGCCAGCTGTGATGGCAGTTCCCGGAACAGCCAGTGCTCCAAGTTTAGATTCCGATAATCTAGTATCAGAAGACACTCTGGAGTTATCACAGCCTTCAAATACTAGAAAAGCGAGAGAAAGAATGCATATGTACACACATATACACACATTCATACAGATGCAGGCTATCAAGCTGGAGGAATAAGCAAATTCACAAAACTGAGTTCATTTTACTAATTTTGGAGTAAAACTAAACCAAATCAATGCTCATTTGGCTTTCAATAAATAAATAATAATAAAATTAAGGGATATTTTTTATAAAGGAAGAAAATTCAAATGATGTAAGCCTCAATAATTCTAAGCTGCTCTCAGAAGATCTAGGATTATACAGATTAGATATTAAGACTCCAACCTGGGCCAGGTGTGGTGGCACACGCCTTTAATGCCAGCACTCAGGAGACAGAGGCAGGCGGATTTCTGAGTTCGAGGCCAGCCTGGTCTACAAAGTGAGTTCCAGGACAGCCAGGGCTACACAGAGAAACCCTGTCTCAAAAAACCAAAAAAAAAAGACTCAAACCTGGTATGGCACAGATGTATATCCACAATCCCAGCAGTTGTTCAAGGACATGGTCAGCTACAGAGCAAGTTCAAAGCCAGCCTGGTGTACATGAAACCATCTCAAAAAACATCCAACCCCAAAGCAAGACATCTGCCAGGACATGCATGAGAAACTAGGGAAAGAGTGAAAGATAAAGGGCCCTAAAACAATCTCGCGGGTGGCTCAGCGAGGGAGAGGCCAGTGCTTGCATGCCAGTACTCAGGAGCTGAGGTGTGAAGACTGCTATCTGAAGAGAACAACAACAAAGAACCCCTGCAGATCCCATCACTAAGCCTGTGGCTTAGAAGAGCTGACTCCATAATATAACTTTCCTTCCCACTTCTATCTTTTATGTGGATACCAGCCCAAACCATAGAGGCCTGCTTGCTCCTACTCTGGACGTCCTCACTCTCTCTGAATCCTCCTACCCAGCCCCTGAATACAGCTGCTTTGCACAGCTCCGGCTGGCCTACTTGCTTTTCTGGGCTCCAACTCAGACTTATTCATTTTACTTATGTGTGTTTTGTCTGAGTGTACATATATGTACCACCTGTGTGCTTGGTGTCTGTGGAAGTCGGAAGAGGGCATCAGATCCCCTGGAACGTGAATTTTGGATGGTTGTTAACCACTCTATGGGTGCTGGAAATCAAACCCTGTCCTATGCAGGAGCGACAAGTGTTCTAATCCCTGAGCCACTTCTCGATGTGTGCATCCCCTCATTCTGACATCTGCTCTGCTGTTTTCTCCTCTTGAAAACCATAAAATTGTTCCTGAACGTTAAATGTAACTCCAGTTATCTGATGCCCTCAATTGGCCTCTGAGGGCACTATCTGTGGTACACAGATATATATGCAGGGAAAACACCCTTACATATAAAACAAAAATTAAAAGTTACAAAAAAATTTTGAAAATCTAAAAAAAAAAAGTGTGGGAAGAAAAAGAAAGATTTGATAGTTTGTGACTTTTCACGACACAGGATTTGATAGTTTGTGACTATTTGATAGTTTGTGACTATTTGATAGTTTGTGACTTTCCACAACACAGGTATTTGGATTGATCTTCCAACATTTAACTATGAAATATTCATACAAAAAGTTGAGAGGTTATATAGTGTTACATATCTATCTACTTACATATTGATTTGTGTAATATAGTCTTCTATCTCTCTACCTATTTATCTTACTATATATCCATCCATCCATCCATCCATCCATCCATCCATCCATCCATCCATCCGTGTAGTGTAGCATATCCACCATTTGGGTCGCACAGTGTAACATCCTGTTTAACTTACTTTATCACACGTGCACTTCAGAGATACTGTTAAGAAGCATTCTTAATAACGAGAGCAAGGAGTATTTTCTAGAGAAAAAAAATCATTTGGGAGCAGATTGCTTCTGTTGTGTTAATTTTGATTAAAGGACAAAAAATCTGACCTAAGACAAATGTAAAAAGGAGTACACGCACACTTCAGGGCTCGGCACCACTGATGGCCTCTCATTTATTTCAGGACCACTCGCTCTCACAGGTCCAACCAATGGAGGGCCACGTTAACTGACTCACTAAAGAAGTTGAATACATTCAGTGTCTTCTGAACAGGCAGGTGAAGTGTGATGGTTTTAGAAAGTGTTAGATACAGACGTAAACCAAGGTTTTAAGATTCAACAGACATTCCTAGTGTCCACGAAAAAGCACATGCTTCTTGGCAGCTAAGGCTCTACTGTGACTGTACCTCACAGGAAACTAATGGAACCATCTCTGAGCTGCGGTGGCAGCCTGCACCTATGACTTCAGCACTGGGGAGGCAGAGGCAGTATGATCAGGGGATCAGCCTCATCCTCAGCTACACAGCAAGTTTAAGTGACCACATAACCAGCCTGTCTTTATGAATAAATAAATATCAAGCTTGTGAGATATCAGAAACTACAGCTGAAATTCAAAGGCCAATGAAGACCACAGTCAGAATTTTCCCCAACCCAAAAGAGAGCAACATCACGCCAGCTGAACACACAACCCAATCCATGCAAAATGAGCTCTCCCCTTACAATGCATTCAGTAACAAAAATCCCACATCCTCCCAATGCTTGTCTGTCTGTCTGTCTGTCTGTCTGTCTTTCCTCTCTTGAAACAGAGTTTCTTTATATAGCCCCAGTTGTCCTGGAACTTGCTATGTAGACCAAGCTGGCCTCGAACTCAAGAGATCTGCCTGCCTCTGTGTGTGTGTGTGTGTGTGTGTATGTAGGGGGGGGGGGAATTAAAGGCGTGCACCACACTCCCAGCTCTGCAGTTTCTTGTAACCCACATACTGACCATGTAGCCAGGACTCTGGTGATCACAGCAGCGTAGCCCTTACCTCCATCCTCATGATGATCCTGTTGTTTCTAGTAGTGATGCTCATCACGTGCTGAAACCTCAAGTCTCTGGCCTGGAGTGCTAACTCATGGTATAATTCAGTTTTCTTCCTCTCTATAAGAGAAAGAGAATGGGTGAAACTACAAACCTAAGGAGCGTGGGCTGCTGCAGTGTCCCCCGCCTGACCAGTGCAGTGTTACTAACCTAAGGAGCATGGGCTGCTGCAGTGTCCCCCGCCTGACCAGTGCAGTGTTACTAACCTAAGGAGCATGGGCTGCTGCAGTGTCCCCCGCCTGACCAGTGCAGTGTTACTAACCTAAGGAGCGTGGGCTGCTGCAGTGTCCCCCGCCTCACCAGTGCAGTGTTACTAACCTAAGGAGCATGGGCTGCTGCAGTGTCCCCCGCCTCACCAGTGCAGTTTCTATCACTATCTCACAGAGGCCAGGAGAGACTTTAATGCCCACTCTAACCGTAAAAGCAGATTCTTGCGAACTCAAGTTCCCCCTCTCTTTTTTTCTGTAATATTTCACTGTGCTCAACAGCCCACTGGGGATCAATATAAAAACCACAACCAAGTATGAGAAGAACCTATAGCAGCAATTTTTGCCTCTGGACACAGCCTCCTTCTCTGACAGAATGTCACACATCCCAGGCTGGCCTTAACTCCTTAAAAATCCTTAAAAATTGAAGAAAGAACTTAAACTCACACAGTTATTTCTGGAACTATGAGTCTAGGTATTCCTGTATTTTTGGCAAGCTCTCTAGCAACTTAGCTACATCTCTAGCCCGTAGTCATTTTTGTCCTGAACATAAATTTTATCAACTAGTTTTTTTTAGATTTATTTCTATATATGAGTGTTGGTACCTGTGAAGGCCAGAATACTACACTGGATCCCCTGGAACTAAAGTTACTAATGGTTGTGAGCTACTGTGTGGATGCTAAGAATTAAACCTGGGTTCTTTTTAAGAGCAATGAGTGCTTTTAATTGCTAGGACATTTCTCTAGCCCCTATATTTTCTGTTTTTACCACTATCACATCATATTTAGGGCTTTTTTTGTTTTTGTTTTTGCGAGACAGGGTTTCTCTGTATAGCCCTGGCTGTCCTGGAACTAGACCAGGCTGGCCTCGAACTCAGAAATCCACCTGCCTCTGCCTCCCAAGTGCTGGGATTAAAGGCGTGCACCATCACGTCCGGCTATATTTAGGGTTTTGAATCTGTGAATAAGTTGAATTTGGTAATTTGTTATTGGACAAATAAAAACTAAGAAAAGTCAACATTCACAGCAGATCCTCCTATCTGAAAACTAAATTTACTAGCTAAGAATATAGTAGATGAGAGAAACTTGTGATAGGCTGGGGACAGTAGTATGTGTATTTTTGTGTCAAACCATACCTCCAACAAGAAAAGCAGAAAAGCGTAGGAAAGAGGCTCTGGGAGAAACACCAGGACATGAGCAAGGGTGAACAGGACCACAGGGCTACAGGGAGAGGTGAAACTGGAGTCTTAAGCCACTCAGTGACCCACACTTCCATCTTTCTTCTTCAATGATGGGGTGGGGGTGGTGTGGTGTGTAATTCTCCTTTAAACCTGTTTAGAATGAACAGGACTTGGAGAGTTGTAGAAGGGAGACTGACAGAAGAATCAAGAGGAAAGACAGCAGGGCTCTATTGCAAACACTCTGTAAGTATCCTGGGAGTCCAAGTGGCTCCTACCAGAAGGAAGTAATGCAGGAGAACTGTGCTCAGCGGCTGACAGTCCCAAGAGTGCTGGTGAACAAACATTGAGGAGAAACCTCCTTTAACACAGCAGCAATCATGAAGAACACTATAATTTCTAATTTTTCCACAAAATTCACTAATCCATTGATAAAGATACTCACCAAAAGAGGTAACGTTTCCTTCTTTGTCAAACTTTGTCTAAAGATAGATCATAAAAACAAGTATTAATTTAATCTCAACTTAGTGTATGTGCTGAGAAATACCCTTAAAACCTTGACATGCAATTTTAAGTCATATCTGTAAAAGTCAGAAGAAAAATCCCTACTTTTGATTCCCTTGCTAATATAAACTTGATAGACTAACTTTCTATCTTGGTTCCTCAAGAAACCCACTCATGGAGAATGAGTTCTGTCTCTAGGCAACCTTGCTTTGGGTACCAATGGCCTTGTGAGTGGATGGCACTGGGCTGGACATCATCTTAAGCCTTGCCATGCTCACCGTGGGGGCCCTGGAAGTGAGACATGGGGACTGTGAGCCATGGACCTCACATGCACTTCTGCAAATTCACCTGCACCTGAGTTATCAGTTAGCAGGCTAGGGAAGGCTCTCTGGCTGGGAAAGGACTTGACGATGGTCCCTGGGTTGGGGATGTCACTCAGTGGAAACATGACGCTGCTTTGGCCATGCTGCTGAGTGTGGCTGTCTCACAAACCTAAATGTCTTCTCGGAGTTAAGAAAGTTTCTGGAAGGCACTGCAGAAGGAACTGAGACGTACAGAAGAGGTGCCTGCAGCAGTCCCAGCATGCACCGGGCCACGTTAGCTTTGCTCAGGAGAGGAACACTTTCTGTATGCTAGTGCAGTCATGGTTGCAGGTGTCAAGTGTGAACACACGGGCTGTCCCGCTTAAGAAACTAAACACAACCTAAGCATGGGTCTTGGTGACACACAGATACTAGGTTACTGCTTTGGAAACAATTTATGCTATGATAGCAGAATTAAAATAAACCCTACTACTCACACTTCAGCCTGCTTCCTCTGAGAAAGCTCTCATCCACAGGACTGAAGCAGCAGGAAACACCACGGTCAAGGTTTTTTCTTTCTTTTCTTTTTCCTTTTTTTTTTTTTTTTTTTTTGGTTTTTTCGAGACAGGGTTTCTCTGTATAACCCTGGCCGTCCTGGAACTCACTTTGTAGACCAGGCTGGCCTCGAACTCAGAGATCCGCCTGCCTCTGCCTCCCGAGTGCTGGGATTAAAGGCGTGCGCCACCACGCCCAGCTCTTTTTCCTTTTTTTGAGTCAGGGTTTCTCTGTGTGTAGCCCTGGCTGTTCTGGAACTCCCTTTATAGACCAAGGTGGCCTTGAACTCACAGGAATCTGCCTGCCTCAGCCTCCTGAGTACTGGGATTACGTGTACCACCATGCTCCGGAGTCAACTTTTATTAAAAGCTTTGTATCTGTGTAAAACCTACAGACTGGCTTGCCTCAGATTGATTTCTGAAACACATATACTCACTGCAGAAAATATGGAAAGTTGTAAAACGACAGAAATCACACAATTTGACAAAATTTTAGAGAAAACTATGCCAATAACAACTTACAAGGTGTCTTCCAGTGTTCCTGTAAGTCAGACCTCTACCAAAACATATTAAGTGGTTTTACATTTTGATATCTATGCATCATTTTTCTTTAGTAAGATCCTTTTTCTAAAAGACATCATATAAACCAACATTTAAAATGGTTACTTTGTAACTGCCTCACTTTTGCAACTCATTCTTTTCAATGGAATCAGTTGATTATTAGTGGTCTTGGGAGAAATTTATTTTGCCTACAAAGAACTTTCTTCGAGTCACCATCTGACTTTGTATCCTTTTGTGGAGGGGGTGGTGGTGGTTAATGACTGTGTGGTCCAGGCTGCCCTCACACTCACATCCTTTTGCCTTGGTCTCCTGCCTACCTGAGAACCAGTTGATTCTATTGGGGAACTGAACAACTGCAGAAAACTAAGAGTAAGTACTTTCCGAGTAATCCTGCACAAACTGGCAGGGTGCCTTGNGGTCTTCATGAAGCTAATAATAACTAAACCCAGATTATCTGTAAAGAACAACATGCGCTGGATGGTCACTGTATCTGAGGCACCGTTCTCGGGGTTTTGTGAGTTTTCATTTTCAGTAAAAAGTAGGTGATTTAACTTTTTTGTTTTCATTTCTATGAACGTGTTTGTGTGTGTTTATATATGTTCTGGGGCACAGAAGAAGGTGTCGGACCCCTGGAGCTGTGCTAATGTGGTTGTGAGCCAGCAGGTGTGGGTGCTTAGCCATCTCCTCAGCCCCTAGATCATGTTCACAAATGAGCATAGTAACACACAGTGATGCTATCTCAGCTTGGTACTCTAATCCTCATAATGACCTAAGGCAATTCCTAGATATTAATGAGAAAACCAAGGCACAAAACGTCACAATAACTTGTCTTAAGTCCCCCTATGGAAAGAGAGCACACTGAGTTTAAACTTAGGAACTTTTTTTGGAAACCATAAAAGCTTACAAAATGAGGTGAAAAACCATTTACAATTTTCCTTAGGTTATTTATGGCTAACACTTTGTCACCAAGGGCCTAATTTCATAAGTGCACACGCAGACCACAGGAGATGTGTTATGAATTCACCCAGTTCTCCGTGAATCATTTCACAGTTTTAGAGCTCATAGCCACCCTTCCCGACACGCATGCAAACGCTGCCCGCAGCTGCCTTCCTAGCCTCTTCCACGCCTCTCAATGGCTTCCAGGGGATTCTAAACAGCCTCACATAAAATACGAAGTGCTCACTAAGGAAGCTTTGGGGCTGGGGATGTGGCTCAGTCGGGAGAGTGCTTGTCTGGCACACAAAAAGCCCTGGGATCAATAACCAGGGCTGCATAAAGTAGGTGTGGTGGTGCACTAAGACGTAGGATAGTGAGGCACACCGCAATGCTACAACTTGAGAGGACAGAGCCAGGGGGACAAGTTCAAGATCACCCTAGACCACATAGCATGTCTGAAGTGAGCTAAGTTACATTAGACTAGTTCTCTCTCCAACCCCTTCTCCCCCGCCCCCTGGGGGGGGGGAAGAAAAGAACTTGGCTTCTGGTGGAAGCCTTTAACATGTACTACAAAAACACCTTAATTCTATTGAAAAGGGGAAAATTTCTGAGTTGTCATTGGAACAGCCTGTTCTGTATAGCCAGAACCCCAGTCATCAGTAAAGCTTCAAGAGTACCTCTAGACCAATCTCTCAGGAGCTTGGGTCGCTGGCCAAACACAGCACAAAGGCAAATACCTCCTCCGACCCCAACCCTGTGAACTGGCAAGTTACTGGACGCTGGGTACTCACCACAGCAAACACCTGGGCCACGCTGGCTAAAGTGGCTTGAGAGGCATCCGAGGTTCTAAACCGGAGCACATCACCTGAGAACAAAGGAGAGAATGAGTGGCCGGTGCTAACCCATTTTCCTGGAGGGGAAACTGCAGCTCTAACAGTCCATGGAGCCTTAACAAGACACTTGTTCGGTTAGGCTTCCAGCTAATCATTCTATCCTTCTTCTTACCCACCACTTCCATGTACTCAATTCACACAACTTGTTAACTGAGGTCTGTCTGTCCTTTCTCTGTGATTAGAAAGGTCAGCTGGGGCTGGGGCAACCAGTGCCTGTCTAAAATGCACAAGGCCCTGGGCTCTGTCCAAAGCACTGTACAAAAGTAATAAAATAACACTTACATTTGTTTATTGGGTGTGTTTGAGTACTGTGGAAGTCAGAAGTCTAGTCTCTCCTTCTACCATGTAAGCTCTAGGGACAAGAGTTACAAGTTAAGTTCCTGGGTCTTACAGACCACTTGGTTCCCAGGTATTATCAAGGGAGGGAAAAAAAAGCTCGTAGCAAAAGAACTGGGTATGGGGAAGGGGGTGTTGACTGACAGCAGCTCATTAAGGGAAAAATTTAAGCACAATTCAAAAAAGAGAAGTACCCTAAACCACTCTTGTCAGGACCGTTTCTGAGCAATCACATTTGTGGAAAACGCTGTCCTCAGGTTTCACCAAAGCATCAAGAAAGAAAAACCCCTCTGTCTTCCCCCTGCGGTTTTTGCCCCCTTGGCTGGCTACTTGCACAGTTTGAGAGCAGACTTCGCCAAGGGTTAATGCTCATCACTGGCTTCAGATTCAAACTCAGTTCTAGGAATTCCCTANACCGTTTCTGAGCAATCACATTTGTGGAAAACGCTGTCCTCAGGTTTCACCAAAGCATCAAGAAAGAAAAACCCCTCTGTCTTCCCCCTGCGGTTTTTGCCCCCTTGGCTGGCTACTTGCACAGTTTGAGAGCAGACTTCGCCAAGGGTTAATGCTCATCACTGGCTTCAGATTCAAACTCAGTTCTAGGAATTCCCTATTTCATTCCAGGGCAACGATGTAACTGTATCAATGTGCCCAGAAGAAATTAACATAATAAACAGAATTAATAACATCCCGACCTTGCTAATTGTAGCTTCCTGTGGCCCAAAATCGACTTTGGTCTGGGCTCCACAGCGAGTTTCAAGCCAGCTTGGATTACTGTTTGAGACCATGACTCAAAAACAAAACAAAACAAAAGTCCCACCTAACAGAATTCTGCGACACGAAAATAGAAGGGGGCATAAGGAAGTAAAAGGGCCAGTAGGATGACGGGGTGTCAGGAAAAAGTATGTCTAAAAGTGCTGTCATAAATCCATTACTTTGGGCTGAGCAGATGGCTCGGCCAGCAAAATGCATGCCGTTAAGCCTGGCGTTAAGACAACTGACTCGAGCAAGCTGTCATGTGACCTCCACATACAAACTCAGAGAAAGCCGCTTAAATGCTAATTTTAAAACAATAACAAAACAAACGAAAGTAGCCAACGAGGCGGTTAACGCTTCTAACTGCTTCTTCCAAATGGATGAGACCGGGCTGCTGTCAATTGGCGGCCAGCCTGGGCAACACAAGGAGACCCTGTCCCACTAAGCAAGAAACCGCAATCAAGTCCTAGCAGTGCTGGCCGGAGCAAGGAGGGCAGGGTGAGCCCGGCGGGGCCAAGGGCAGGCGGGGCAGAGGCCGCCGGGGCCCCGCGGGACGCGCGTACCTGCAGCGCGGGGTGTGCTCGGCGCCTTCGGGCACCCGGAGAGCAGAGGGGTCCCGCGGCCGCCGCAGGCAGCGAGGCTCAGGCGCGCGGCCGCCGTCCACAGGGCCCTCCGCGACTGCGCGGATCGGGGCAGCAGCCCGGGCAGGCAGCGCAGGCATTCCATGGCGCGCGGACGACCGGGAAAGCGCCTCAACACGCCGGCCCGGCATGCCGGAACTCGGGTCGACCGGGCTCACCGCGACAACCGCGCACCGCGCCTGCGCGAGCCGTCCCGCGCCTGCGCGCTGCCGTCCACGCATGCTCCGGCGTGGTGTCCGGTGACAGCCGACCGGATCTGCGTCCTTAACTGGCCCAGGACGAGCAAGTGAGAAGGTAGACTGACCAAAGCAGCTCAGCTCCGAAAGTGACCCGAGGAGCTGCGGATTGATTGCTACTTTCTGGGAAGGTCCCCTGTGTATCTATGTATTCACAAATATACAATTTGGAGATGAGGAAGTTACCACTATTCGTAAATCAAATAAGTTTTATTTAAAGTTACTGTGTTTAAAACTCACTTTGAAGAGACAGTGCGTTAAGCTTTTGCTATAGAGCAAGGAAAAGCCAAAGCGAGCAGTGTGCCGGCGCATGCCTGCAATCCCTCCATAGTTCAAGGTCATTCTTTTTTTTTTTTTTTTTTTTTTTTTTTTTTTTTTTTTTTTTTTGGTTTTTTGAGACAGGGTTTCTCTGTATCGCTCTGGCTGTTCTGGAACTCACTCTGTAGAACAGGCTGGCCTCGAACTCAGAAATCCGCCTGCCTCTGCCTCTCGAGTGCTGGGATTAAAGGCGTGCGCCACCACGCCCGGCTCAAGGTCATTCTTAACTAGAGTGTAAGGCCAGCCTGCACTACTTGAGATCTGTCTCTACATCCCTCACCCCGCCCCCAGAGAAAATAAAAATGTGTCAGTAGACTTCTTGTCTAGATCACAATACTAGACAGATTTGAGTTTCAGAATTTTCTTTGCTGATACATGAACGTGGATCTATGGGAACATTGGACTATTTATATTGCTGGCACTAAGGATTTAGTAGAATAGTGGGAAGCAGTGGACAAAAGGAAGGTTCCAGAAGAGACTATAGATGTTTGGCTTGGGCACTGAGGGCTAAAATTACTTTAAGCATTGCTATTAGGAAGAGCCTTGAATGTACAGAAAGTACATGATAGACGTTCCACTTCACTAGAACTTTGATGTGCTAAACCTTTGAAAAAAAACGTGTGCCAGGAAATATTCAATCAAGAAAAATAACTAAAAAACACTTCATTGCCGCTGCTCCCCTAACCCCCACCATGACATGACCGTTGAAAAACATTAGGCTAATGCTGGCAGCTGTTCAAACACATGGTCTTGTTAATAATCCAATTTATATTTATTTAGGTTTTTAAAGCAGGGTTAGGACATTGAACAGAACACCTTGGACATGTCAGGCAAGTGTCTGCCCAGCACTGGGGAGGTAGGAGTCAGGTCTGAAACTCAAGGTCATCCTCCACAGGCTGTATGGTGATTTGAATCTAGCCCTAGCACAAGTTTGCCAACCAACAAACAACAAGGCAAACCAAGCATGGCATGGAGAAGCACACCTTTAATCCCAGCTCTTGGGAGGCAGAGGCATGAACACCTCTGTGAATTCAAGGCCAGCCTGGTCTATGGAGCCAGTTCCAGGCCAACCAGGACTATGCTGAGTGAAGTTTCCCAAAAGAGAGTCACATTTAAGTATTGTTACCGGAGCTGTCTTTGCAGCCTTTTATAGAGAAAGCAGGAAGACCACTTCAGCTATACAGTGAGTATCAGCCCAGCACAGGTACATGAGACCGCCTTAGACAGACGAACAAAATAGAACAATAGCAGATATTCAACACTGGTGGCTTTTGGTTACAGGATTAAGTGAAAAGGCTTCGGTATGCTTCTTTAGAAGTGTTTCTTTAGGAAATGGGATCACAGGGTGGTGTAAGAGTTGGCGGTACAGGTCAATAGGCTGAGCAAAGGTCAAAAAGGTTAAGGAAGTCTTGACACCAGTCGAGAGGAAGCCAAAGCACATTTAATGACAAGCGAGGTTGTCATCCTATTTCTGAGATTTGCTTAATTCCCAGAGAGCAGGGGTGAGGAGTTTCTCTTCAAAACCAAGACCCCTTCCATCTCAGCTTTAATTTCTGCCTCTAGGACTTTAATTCCCCAAGGACCAAGGAAGGAAAAAGTTCCATTTGCTGAGGTTTCTTAAGGCTGACCAGGGGGTATAGATCCTGCCTGTTCAAGGATTGGAAGTCTCAACCTGCTAAGTCTTGGGTAGACATAAGGAGGTCTGAGTTTGGAGCTCGGAGGATTATCCTTCTTTGGTAATCTGAAGAAGCGATGTTGTTACTCAGAACTCAAAACTGTATGAACAGTAAAGCACACATTAGATCACTATATCCAGTCCTAGAATTAGCACCAAATCTAGGACTTTTCTCCACCATGAAGTTGTTAAAGGAAGAGGTAATGACAAAGTCACTGCAAATTAAGGGAGAAAACAGACAAACAGCATCACAGGTTATCTGCAACAAAACAAAACAAAAAAACCCAACCAACCCTCCCCCAAACAAAACAAAACAAAACAAAACAAACAAAAAACCCAACCCAATGACTATAGTATTTTATCTGGAAAAAAAAAATCAAACCAACAGCAAGCTGGGTGGAGTGGTATGTGCTATAACCCAAGCCCATGGGAAATGGAAGCTGAGCAACTGGAGTCAAGGCTAGCCTTGGCTACATAGTAAGGTCAAGGCTAGCCTCGGCTACAAGGCAAGGTCAAGGCTAGCCTTATCTGAAAAACAAAATCAATCAATCCCCTGCAGAGTGGATCTATCTTGTCCTGTATCCTATCTAGTCCCCTCTACACCTCAAGGTGGGATTGAACTCTACACTGCTTAAGCCTCAAGGTGGGCTTCAACGGTAGAATTGGCTTCCAGAGTTAGGGCCTCGTATCCTATCCTGCACCTCCTCTAAGCGGCAAAGCGCGGAGACCCCTATCCTCCCAAGTTCTTTGGGTTGCCTGGCTAAAACTCATTAAAGATGTAAGGGATCTTTTGGTTTGGGACATTCAGAGTCAACACCAGTGTTCTGGACAATTTTATTTAGAAAGGAGTCATGAGCTACTGACTATGGCAGAGGGCAAAGCTTCCAGGCCAAATAAGGTTAACATTTTCCATGCCACATTAAGACTTTCCTAGGGCAACCCTTTGTGGGGGCTCAGATCTGCTGCTTTTCCCCTTGGTTTGTTCCCAAACCCAGCTCCCCGCCCTAAAGATCAGGGTCCTGATAGCTCTGACATGTGAGCAGTGCATTGCAGGAAGTGGGTGCCTGGTGGCCATGGGCCGGGGCTTGGGGACAGCCAGGATCACCTGCCAGGATCAAAACCATGATGGGGCTGCAGGCCAGGAGCCAGGCCCAGCCCTGCTGGCTGGAGAAGCGCTTTGTCCTTAACATCCCTGGCCACAGTCAGCCCTGTCTCATGGCCTCAGTCTCCGGTCCTATCACAGGCACATGTAAGGTTCGACTGACTACTCCCTCCCCTAGATGAGGGAGCAGCGCTGCCCACATGCCCAGCATCCCTCCAGCTGCTTGTCAAGATCAGAGCCCTTATCTGCCACATGGACGCCTGGGTCATTTCCTGCCCCCAGCCCCACCTGGCTGCCATTGTCCTACAGCCTCCTAGGTAGTGGGTAGCTCCCATGCCCACTGTCCCTGTCTCCATGGGGCTTGCCAGGGTTTTTATACCTAGAGAAACATTCCCCTCCCCTCTGGGCCTCCTTTTACTCTGATCTGTGAATATTTTTAACCTTGTACATAGAACCAGCTTTTGGAACACAGAGAGTATTTTGTCAGCTGTCAGTCCTTTCCTTGTTTGATGATGCACCCCACAGGACATTTCTACTCAGGCTCTAAGGAACAAATAAAAGTGTTTTGAGGGTCTCCCATCAGGAAGCCCTCTTGGCTTTCATCATTCAAGGCAGCCGCCATTGGAACTGAGGGCTCCGTTGAGAAGGTTGGCCTTTCTCCCATCCGGTGCTTCTCTTTTTTTCAGAGGTGGACAATCCCTGGCCTCCTGGGACCTGTTGAGGCGGCTGTTTCCCTTTCACCAGTTTCTGCAGTAGTGGGAGCTATTGGCCCTTTCAGCTTGCTCAGCTGTCTGGGGTTCCACCACACTAGGGACTTTATGTATAAAAAAAGGCTTATTTAGCCCCTAACTTTTGAGGCTGGTCCTGTCAGTTTGGTTTCTGGTGAGGGCTGCCTTGTTCTTGTCACAGCATGGAGGAGGAGGGACTGGGAGGAGTGGGAGGAGTAGAAGGAGAGGAAACTATAACCAGGATGTATGATATGAGAAAAGAATCCGTGGTCAATAAAAGGAAAAAAAACCCTAAGGGAGGGTGAGGATCAAGATTTCAAAACTCACATTGCATGCAGTGGATCATATCCATTTGTTCAGTTCTGCGTTTTTAATTTTAAAAATTAATATTTTAGGCTAAGCATCCATGCTCTTCATTCCTGTGTGTCTCTATACTCTTCTCTGCTCCTCTCCCTCCCGCCGTTTTGACCCCTCCTCCAAGCTGACTCTAGGTCTACACTCAGCCCATCCCTCTTTTGCTTCCCTGTCACACCTACTCCACTGCCCCATTTCCCACCTCCCTCGATATCTCCCTCTCCTCTCGTGAGTCCCTTTATCGCTCCATGAACCAATAAGTACATAAATGTGGAATTTATAATACACAAACACACATACACTTTTAAATCTAGGTTCCATGTATAAGAGAAGACAGGTGAGTATTTGTTGTTTTGAGTTTGCTTATTTCACTTAACACAGTGATCTCCAGGTTCAGCCATTTTGCTGCAGAGGTCCCGGTTTTACTTTTTTCCCTGCAGTATAAACCACTGTGTCTATTCATCACATTTTCTTTATCTACTCATCCATTGAGAGGCATCAAGGCTGGCTCATGTTTTTTGGCTATTGCAAATAATGCATCTATAAACATGGACATGCAATTAATATGATTAACAATATAAATAAATGAATAAATAAAGTTTGCAAAACTAATAGTGCTAGACCCTACCACTATTAAAATTTACCCTTTTAAATTTAGAAATGCATTTTTGTATTTACTTATATTTTTAATATATACTATGTAATATATAAATATATAAATTACACACACACACACACACACACACACACACACTTATATGTATGAATGTTTTGCTTGAATGTATGTTCATTGACCATGCATACATGGAGCTCCCAAAGGTCAGAAAAGGGCATTGGATCTCCTAGAACCAGAGTGAGTCACTAACATAGATCCGTAAATGTTCTTAACCACTGAACCATCTCTCTAGCCCCTTGAAATTCATTTTGACTTGTATATATCATTTGTTGTTTTTAAAGATATATTTATTTATGTATATGAGTACACTGTAGCTGTACAGATGGTTGTGAGCCTTCATGTGGTTGTTCGGAATTGAATTTAGGACTCTGCTCTCTCTGGTCGGCCCCACTCAGCCCCGCTCGCTCCAATCAACTCTTCTCGCTCAGTCCCTGCTTGATCCAGCCCAAAGATTTAGTGATTATTATAAATAAGTACACTGTAGCTGACTTCAGACACACCAGAAGAGGGCGCCAGATCTCGTTATGGATGGTTGTGACCCACCATGTGGTTGATGAAATTTGAACTCAGGACCTTCAGAAGAGCAGTCAGTGTTCTTACCTGCTGAGTCACCTCACCAGCCCTATTTGTGTCTGTTATCTAAAATGTGAAGATCCAGCCTTTTGAGTCCTTTTTCTTTTTAAATTCAACATTTACAGCAACCTGGTTCTTTGGGGCTCTGAAGTTTCAAGATCAGCCCCCCCCATGTTTGAAGACTTTGGCCACAAGGGGGCGCACTGTTCCTTGTGCTAAACTTTTTAAAAAATAATTTGTATTGTCTTATTTGTGTGTATGTGTGCATGTGTGCATGTGTGCTGTGTGCATGTGTGCTGTGTGCATGTGTGCATGTGTGCATGTGTGCAGGTGGAGGTAAGAAGACAACTTTAGGGAGTTGGTTTTCTCCCTGTTCTGGTAGGGTTTTTCTTGTTTGTCTCTGCCTTGTTGCAGACCCTAGTCTAGCTGGCTTTGGCAACTCTCCTGCCTCGCCTCTCCTCTTACTGTAGGAGTGCTGAGATTACACATATTCATGGTCACTTTATTTTTTTAAAGCTAGGCTACAGGGATCAAATTCAGGCTCTGAGGCTTGTGTGTCAAGTGTCTTTACCTTGTAGGCTTTTGTGAATAATCTTTAAAAATCAGGTTTTGATTTTTTTATTTGTTTTGTTTTACCTGAAAGAAAGAAAGAAAGAAAGAAAGAAAGAAAGAAAGAAAGAAAGAAAGAAAGAAAGGAAGAAAGATGGGGTCTCATGTAGTTCAAACTAGTCTAGAAATGTCTTTGTAGCCAAGGATAACTTTGAACTTCTGATGGTTCTGTCTCTAATTCTGAAGGCTGGGATTGTTTATAGGCATGTACCTTCACACCAAGATTTAATTCAGAACTGCAGATGGAGGAAACTCGGGGCTAATGCATTCTCGGCAAACATTCTACCAATTGAGGGGCATCCTTCAAGAATTCACCTTAAAATTAAATTCATCCATGAGTACCAAAGTGCATTTAATTTGGAGGAACAATTTTAACAACACTGAATGCCTCAGGCAAACTATAACTATGATTGACAGCAATTGTTTATTTCAAAAGCAAACAGGGATTTCAGTGCTTCCCATATGGAGACATGGTCGGTGTTGAGACAATGTATATGCCGATTACTCCGATCTGATGGACTTTGCATCTCTCGTAAACAAACTGAATATACCACTGTATCCCATAGATGTTAAGTGCCAACTAATGGCGTCTTAAGTCACTTAGAGTTTGTGTATGTGGTAGCAGGGCTGTGGCTGCAGCTCAGAGGTAAAAGGCCTACCTAGCCTGCATAAGGCCCCGGTTCAATTCCCAGCATCACACACACATAGAAAAAAACCCATATGCCTTACTGAGCATGCTCATATCTGGATGATGTGGTGAGAGTTTGGACAAGGGACCAAACACTACTTTGCATATGTAACATAACCACATCATAACCGTTGCTTTGCCAAGGCAGTCGGCAAGTTAATGAGTGAGGCTTCCGGTACATGACACACCCTAAGTTTGGTTGTGCTAAAAAAATGTGTGTGATTTATTTTTTTCCTCCTTCTCTTTCTGCCTCGAGTTAATTTCTGATATTAACTTGACTTGTTCTTTTTCAAAATCAACTCATTCTTAAAAATCTTTATGTTTACTAACAGAGACACTGTATGACATGATTTTTTTTCTTTCTGTGGTAGTGAGGATTAAACCAATGGTTTTGTGCAAGAGCACCTTCAGGCAGTATCCCAGATTGAACATGTGACTTCCAAATCTAGTCCAATGGGCGCTACTGTTTTCTTTGAAAAGTCAATGAAGTATCTAGTGGGGTTTAAAGCTGATGGGTTGAACAGTGCCATATTTTACAATCATAGATCTGCTATAGTTTATCATTAAGTTAGGAATTGACACATACAAGGAGACCTGGTCTTTGTAATACCTCTGCGTGCTGGTCTGCTGACTGAGAATCCCCAGGCTCTGAACAGCACAGTGCTACATAGCTTATTAAGGCCATCCTTCCCATTAATGCTAGAAGCTGGGCTCAGTTAACCAGNGCCATATTTTACAATCATAGATCTGCTATAGTTTATCATTAAGTTAGGAATTGACACATACAAGGAGACCTGGTCTTTGTAATACCTCTGCGTGCTGGTCTGCTGACTGAGAATCCCCAGGCTCTGAACAGCACAGTGCTACATAGCTTATTAAGGCCATCCTTCCCATTAATGCTAGAAGCTGGGCTCAGTTAACCAGTAACTTCTGTATCAGTGATATCATTTGCTGCAGAATTGTTATCTTGTAATGGTTAACTTCTCTCCCCACTGTTCCCGGCAGGAGGTAGTTTTTACAATCAGTCTTCTCTTTATTAAAATTCACCATGACCTAAGTCATTTGACCCTAAAGCAAATGAAATGGAATCTTTTTTTTTTTTTTTTTTTTGGTTTTCCGAGACAGGGTTTCTCTGTGTATCCGTGGCTGTCCTGGAACTCACTCTGTAGACCAGGCTGGCTTCGAACTCAGAAATCCACCTGCCTCTGCCTTCCAAGTGCTGGGATTAAAGGCGTGCGCCACCACGCCCGGCAAAACAGAATCTTTTATGTGCAGTGACAGTACCATTTTACCTCAGCAAGTGTTACTGAACTGGGAAAAGTCTTTAGAAGCCATGAACGAAACACTAACAGATATCTAGAAAAGGAACTAAAGCCCCAGGGTTTTGGTTTAGTTATTGAGAAGAATGTCTGCAGTCTTGGTTAGCCTTGAACTCATCATCATGGTCTTCTGCTATTGCCTGTTGAGTACTGAGACTGCAGGCCTGAGCCTTCGTACCCACAGCAAGATCCTTCTGACAATGGAGCCAGACACAACCATCTCAGTGTACTTGATGTTGGGTTGTTTTTTTAAAAGATTATTTTTACGTGTGTGGGTGTTTTGCCATATACACGTTGTGTGCCTGTAGAGGCCAGAAGAGGGCATTAGATCCTCCTGGGACTGGAGTTACAGATAGCGTTGATCTGTCACGTGGGTGCTGGAAACCGTTCTCTAGAGAGAGCAGCGAGTGCTTTTACCCACTGAGCCATCTCTCCAGACTCTGTTGCTTCTTCTTTGGTTTTGTTTGTTTTTTTGTTTGTTTTGAGGCAGGGTCTCACATAGTTCAGGCTAGCCTTGAATTTGCTATGTAGAAGAGGATGGCTGTGAACTCCTGATTCTCCTGTCCTCTACCCCTTTGCTACTGAGATCACAGGTATGTTGCCACCACATCCAGTTTTGGCTGGCACTCAACAGTTTTGGTTGCCACCACATCCAGTTTTGGCTGGCTGAATCTCAAAGTTAAAAAGACACTCCCTCCCACACACATCCTGGTTTGCTTTCTATTGGTGCAATAAACATCGTAATCAAAAGCTACTTGGGCTGGAAAGAGTTTATTTCCCCTGAGAGCTTGTTGTCCATCACCCAGGGAAGTCAGGGCAGGAACTGATACAGAAGTCATGGAGGAGTGATGCTTACTGGCTTGTTTTACAGACCGATATTCTCCTTCCTTCCTTCCTTCCTTCCTTCCTTCCTTCCTTCCTTCCTTCCTTCCTTCCTTCCTTCCTNTCCTGGAACTCACTTTGTAGACCAGGCTGGCCTCGAACTCAGAAATCCACCTGCCTCTGCCTCCCGAGTGCTGGGATTAAAGGCGTGCGCCACCACGCCCGGCTCTGATTTAAGTTTTATTGCATTATGACGAGAAAAGATACATAATTTCAATTTATCTGAATTTGTTAACATTTAAAAACATATTTTGAGTAAATAGACTTACATCACATTCTTCTTTCCCTTCTGTACCATAACTCCTCCCAGAGACCCCCCCCAAACCCCCTGCAATACCTTTTGTTTTTTATCATATTCTTTAAAATTCATAAAATATTGTAATAATAAGAATGAGTATTATAAAAGTTGTTTGATATAAAACAACAATCAATTGAACAGTCTTATGTAGACATTTGTGTACAGCAATACTGAAGATAAATACATTCTTTCAATATAAATTTTAAATAACTCCAAATATATTAACTGTATGTTATTTTAAAATAATATATCACTATTAGATTTTTAATGAACATAAATAGATGAAGTCTTTTGTTTGTTTTGTTTTTTAGTAGAGTTTAAAATCTTGGCTCTTACTGTGGAACAATCTGCTACCTTTCTTACACTTTTCAAAATGAGCTGCTCAGTGATGGCACTGCCCACAGTGGGCTGGACCCTCCCACATCAATCTCTAATCAAGAAATGTCTCATGAACTCGCCTCCAGGCCAATCTGATGGAGGCATTTTCTAGGTTGTTTCCCCTAGATAACTCTAGGAGGTGTTAAGCTGACAAAAAATGAACCAGTACACACACACACACACACACACACACACACACACACACACACACACTCCTTACCTCACCCAAGATTGTGTAACATTGTAGTCATTCTGAGAACAGAAAAGATACCTTGGAATGGTGGAAATGAACGGATTTGCACAATGTATCAACAATAGCAACAAATCGTGAATCTCCGCCTGTACTATTTTTTTCCTTTGGAGAAACCCGGTGACAGGCAGCAGCAAGCCTGTCTCAGCCTACCTTGAGTCCTTGAGCCAGCAGGAGGATGACTGCGTAATGTGCTTCCGATTTGTTTATCTTTAAACCCTGTTTATAACGTCTGTAGATGGTAAATGGCCCTTTGAGGGTTGGACCCCAGACAAGCCTACCCAGCCCAGCTTTGTCTTGATTCCTGACATGAAAATTAGGCTTCAAAATGAAGCTGCCTCAGAGGCAAGGAGCCAGGTTTCCCTTCTTTGTGTGGGTTAGTCACTGAGGAGGGGACTGTGAGTAGCTGGGAGGTTGGGGTGAGGAGTTAGGAGCCTTCTCTGCTCTCTGCTAGCTTCGAGGATGCTGCCTCATTGGTTGGGGAGACGCACTGCAGGTGTGAGGAGGGGTACACACAGGGCGGAGGGAAACAGACACGGATCTAAGCACGAGCCGTACTGCTCTTAGGCTGGGAGGTCTAAGGCAGGATTAGTTTATGCCGCTTTCTTGTACTCTATGGGGGCTGGCCAACTTCTTATATGTAATCCTTAGAGTTTGTCACACTCACCTGGACAACAAAGAAGCAAGATTTATCTTGAAAAGAAAGATGTTGTTGGGCATGGTGGGGCTTGCTGATACCCCATTACTTGGGAGGTGGAGGCAGGAGAATGAGGAGTTAAAATCTCAACTATTCAGCAAGTGTGAACCCTGTCTGGGCTACTTGAGACCCTGTATCTAAAAAGCAAAACCAGCCAGCCAGCCAGCCAACCAGCCAGCCAGCCAACCAGCCAACCAACCAACCAACCAACCAACCAACTATCCAACCAACCAACAAAGCAATAAAAACTTATTAGTTTGGCATACACTGTGTGTCAGATGCTCCTCCAAACACATTTGTTATTTCTTTTTATCTAAAATGGGTAGATTCTTCTTGCCTATTTTATTGAGAAAGATAAGGCTTAGTAAAGGTCGCTGAGAAACATTCTTATGACCCATTTAGTGAGGGAATGCAGCCCAGATCAAAGTTAGGGAAGAAGAATCATGTGTAGCACCTAAAACAACACAAGCCATCTTGTTGGAAGTATAATGGCATTTTCAGGAAAGCAGTTTAAAATCATCTTTAAGAGCGAGTATGCCATGCAATGAAAGCTGATATTCATTAGTGATTTGACAGTATGAGTATGTGTGTGTGGTTGTTACCAATGGATACTGGACATGTCAGTTTTAGAGTTGAGATTCTGAGGAATGCTCATATAAGGCCTCTCCATCTAGAGTAGATGATTGACATGCTGTCTGGTGCAGTGGGGGAGCAGATTCCTTCCTTTAATTCCATCTTTCTTGTTATGTATATGTCTGTACACATTTGTGTGTATGCACATCAAAGTCAATGCTGAATGTCCTTCTCAATTGCTTTCCACCTTATTTATTCCTATTTCTGTCTATCTGTCTGTCTATCTGTCTGTCTGTGTATTTATTTTATTTTTTGAGACAGCATTTCTCTTTGTAGCCCTTGCTATCCTGGAACTTGCTCTGTAGACCAGGCTGGCCTCCACCTTATTTCTTGAGACAAAGGCTCTCTCTAAACCTGAAGCTTAAGAATTTGTCTAGACCCAGCGATCCTGCTGTCTCTACTTCCCCAGCACTGGAATTATAGGCTTGTACAACCTTACTCAGCTTAATTTCTTTAATTTTTGTATATATATATACACATACTGTGTGTTTGTGTGTTTGTGTGTGTGTGTATACTGCACTCCTGTAAGATCCCTGGGAGGATCTTACATGAATATGGAGGTGTTGGCTCTCCTGGAACTAGAGTTTTGAACCTCCATGTGAGTTGTGGGAATGATTTTAAGATCTGAGCTCTCTCTGCAGCTACCTCATGTCCAGCTTTTTAAATGTGGTTATTAGGGATTGACTTCAGGTCTTTATGCTTGCACTGCAATACTTTGCAAACTGAACTATCCTAACCTTTCCATCCTTCTTCCCTCCCTGCCTTTCCCTATCTCTCTTTACCTCCCTTCTTCTCCAGAATAGCCTACACTGGCCTTGATCTTTCAGCAATTCTTCTGCCTCAGTCTCCTGAGTGCTTGGACTGTAGGTATAAGCCACATGGCTGGCAAGCTTTTGTTCTTCATGGTCCTGTGGCTGCATAGCTCATGTGATGCATTTACTGACTGGTGAATTTGACCATGGGTGAAACTTCGGGCAATCTTTTCTTGCTTACTGTGGAATAATTGTCTAGAGATAGGAGAATTCTCCAGGTGCTAGTTAAATGCCTCCAGAAGGCCTGGGGGCACTGATGACTCCCTCCAAGGAGTTCTGTAGTTTACAAGTGACTTGTCAGTCAAAGGCCCTCATTAAGTAGATGCTATAGAATAGGATCTCCCAGAGGCTCTTAGTGAAGACTGGTATGGTAAGGCAGGAGTGATAACGCTTCTTGAATCTAGGTTGAGTTTTGCTTCTTTAAGACCTCAGTGATAGTTAAGATCACTTCTAATGTGTCTCTTTAGTTATTACTACAAGCTGTTCATTTTAATATATCTTTTAATTTTTTGTTGTGTATATGTTTGTGTATGTATGTTTGTATGTATGTATGTATGTATGTATGTATGTATCTACATGCATGTGTGTGCCTAAGGAGGTTAGAAGGCAGCATTGGGTGTCTTATTTTTTTGAGACAGGTTTTCTCCCTAGCCTGCAGCTTATTGTAGAGGC
Source organism: Mus minutoides (assembly GCA_902729485.2). Classification (NCBI taxonomy): domain Eukaryota; kingdom Metazoa; phylum Chordata; class Mammalia; order Rodentia; family Muridae; genus Mus; species Mus minutoides. The sequence continues at coordinate 832,033 of LR749687.1, read as the reverse complement.
TAGACTGGTTAGTGAGGAAGCCCTAGAGACCCCTCCTGTCTCACTCTTATGTGTCAGGCTCCCACACTTTTAGGCTTTGGGTAAAATAGGTTAAACATATTTCTTTTTTTTTTTTAAAGATTTATTTATTTTATATACATATGAGTACACTGTAGCTGTTTTCAGACACACCAGAAGAGGGCATCAGATCTCATTACATACAGATGGTTGTGAGCCACCATGTGGTTGCTGAGAATTGAACTCAGGACCTCTGGAAGAGCAGTCAGTGCTCTTAACCACCGAGCCATCTCTCTAGCCCCAGTCAAACATGTTACACCGAGCTCTTGTTCACATATGTAAAGGATACATGCATCCCATAAGCATCCCTCAGGGCCCCCTAATTATTCTTTAGTTTGCACAGCTTTGCATGCCCCTCATTCTGGGCTCTGCTGCCTTTGAACAACCTACTGCTTGTGAAACTAGGTACCAATGCCTGGACATTGTTATCTTGGAAGTGATGCTGTCTCCTGTCTGGTGCCATGTCAGTCTTCAGGGATCAGAGCAAGGTGCTAAGGTGACTCAGCTCCCTGCAATGGAAGGCTCCCAAGGTCCTGCTCCCTTTTCTACATTATCTTCCACACAATTACTACAGAGTAGCTTCATCTATTGCATTGGAGAATTTGTACTGAGTGTTTGATTCAAGCTGTGCTCACAGCATTCACATCTCCATGACGTCACAGAGATTGGAAGCTTATGACAGAGGTGCCCTTCTCCCGTGACCAAGCTTATAACTCTTACCCACTCTTACTTAAGATGTGGAGCTGTTTCTTCAGAAGATGCCCAAGTTTTCCATTAAAGTTCACTTTCCACAAAAGTGGGGCACAAGCCTTTAATCGCAGCACTCTGGAGTCAGGACAGGCAGATCTCTGTGAGTTTTAGGGTCAGCCTGATCTACATAGTGAGGCCTAAGCCAGCTATCTCAAAAACAATAACACCCCAAATACCTCTGTTCTGTTTACCTACCAGCCTTTGAGACCCACTTAGATCTGTCTGGATCTTGGGTAGATCCAGCTGAGACGCAGCCCTTCCTTCCTCCTCTCTTCCCCCTTTCCTCCCTCCCTTCCCTTTTCCTCCTTGTCTATCTCCTCCGATGTACACAATCATTCATTTGCTGAGCACCATTGCCCCATCCCTGGGCCCCAGTCTCATCCTGTACGATGATCTGACAAGCTATTAGAACTGTATAAATTGTCCTTCTGGGAGGGAGACAGGTTCCTGGCACTGTGGGTGCCATTTCCCTCTCTCAGCATAGGATTCTTGGGGGGAAATTGCCATTTCCTTGGGGTCCACTGTTTCAATAGTCTGATTAAGGGACACAAATGTCTCTCTCGATTATCTTCATCCAGACCTTTACAATGCAAATGCTATTTTCTCTGTGTGCCAGGCTCTAATGCCAGGCTTCTGTCTAACTAGAGCTTCTGGTCTCTCATCTGAGTGGAGCCCTTGCTTACCTCACCAGAAAGGCCTTCCTCACCGCCCCATGTCAACCTGGCCTTCTCTTTCACCTTCAGTCTCACTCGGCACCCAGAAGATGGGCTAGGTTCTGGGTGTCACTGGGTCTGTTTGTCCTTCTGTCCAGTGTGGCCACAGTGAATAAATATCCCCTTTCACCTTTCACTAGTCACTTGGCTCTTTTACGTAGCTTGTTGAGGACTAACACCTGCATCTGGTTTGGGCACAGGCTATACTCGCAAGTTGGAGAACAATCTAGTGTATACTAATGTACCTCTGGGAGGTTCTTTAGCTCCCAATAATGCAAGAAACAATGTTTCATACTCAACCCAGCCCTGTTGGCTCGCTCCACTCATCCAGGTGTTACACTGGCACCCATCTTGACTTAGACTCCCGGATGAGTGACTGTCCCCTGTGATTTTGTCTATGGGGCTCCTCCACGGATTGAGGCACTGTCACATCTCCAGGTCACCACATACTCTAATAGGGCCTCTGGGCATATGGTTCACAGGGTTTCTAAACCTATTCCGTGGGGAAGCAGGCTTCAGGGAAATCCCAGCCCAGATGGAGAAGCATAGGGAAGCGTGCCCTGGGAAGCCCCAGTCTCCCATTCCCAGTAACTCCAGAATCCAGGGTGTTAGCTATAGCAGATAAGGAGTAGTGTTTATGCTGCCAAGGGGGCATCTCTGATAGAGCAGGGATGTTTCTTCAAGATGGCCGTGGAACCCAGGGACTCTGGAACCCCGTGAGGTCTGGGGTTCCCTTTCCTCAGAGGGGTGGTTGATTACCCTGAGCCGGGGCTCCTTTCTCAGCAGCTCAGCCACTTTCTCAGTTTTCAAGGTGCTTGCTGATAAGGGTTCTGCCATCTCAGGCCTATCTGCTTTCGTCTATTTCTGGGGTACACCTTCGGTAATAGTTTTACTCCTAGTTTTCTAAGATTTTTGCCCTAACTGATTATTGAATCTGATCTACAACTTTTGAAACAATCATATGATTTTTCTTCTTTAATCTATAACATAGGCAATTCAATTATTTTTTTTTCTAATGTCAAAATAACTTTGCCTTCATGGCATAAATATAATTTAATTATGCTGTATAATCTTGGGTTTTGCTTACTATTTAGATTAGAATGTTTATATTTACATACCATTTTTTCTTTGTTCTTGCCAGATTTTCATATAAGGGCTATGCTAGGTTCAGAAAGAGTTAGTATTAGATTGAAATTATAAGTTTATAATTTATAGTTTATAAATACTTGGCAAAACTCATCAGTCAAACAGTTGAGTCTTGTTTTGGTTTTATTTAGGTTTGAGAGTTTCTGTGTTTTAAGGAACACTCTCATCCTTTTCAAGTTTATTAGCATAGGCATTCCACAGTGTAATTATTAATCTTAAAGTCTGAGGCAGCTATCATGTGTTGCTGCTCCTCGCCTGTTCTCACCATTGTTCTTAAAGCCATTTTTTTTTAAACTTTTGTTTTTTTAGGATACGATCTTACTCTGTAGTTCAGTCTAACCTTGTACTTGGGGCAATCCTGCTGCCTCAGCCTTCTGAGTGCCATCGCTCCTGACATTCCTTACAATTCTTTACATTTAGTTAATTTCAGCATGGAGTTTATGTAGCAAATTTTCCAAGAGACAGCTCTCAGCTTTGCTGACCATATCCATGCTATAGCTTCCCCTTTCATTCATTTATTATTATTATTATCATCATCATTATTAATTATTTTGTGCCAAAGAGATGGCTCAGTGGGTAAATGAGCTTGCCATACAAGCCTGGCAACCTGAGTTCATCCCCAGATTCCACTGTGGAGGCAGAGCAGCAGCTCTCAAAAGTCTTCTGACCTCCACACGTACACCGCATGTGCACAGTGGCACTTAACATACAGATCATACACAAACAACAACAAGGTAAAATTTAAAGTTATCTGTATGTGTGTATGCATGTGGTGTCCAAGAGTGGGCTTTGAAGTGGTGGTGTACGTGTGGAGGTCAGAGGCCAACTCTCGTGGAATCAGTTCTGTTTTCCTATTGGGGACAGAACCCAGGTTTTCAGGTTTGCTTGGCACGTGCTTTGTCCAGTGGGCTGTCTCCCCAGCTACAGTTTCTGCTTTGTAAATAGCAGTTTCCTTTTATTTCCTAAAGCTTACTTTGACACTGGTTTTCCAAGTTAAGATGAAATTCTGTTTGGTTTGCGTTGCTTCTCTGGATGATCTACTTCAGCAGTTGGAAAACTAGGCCTCCAATTTTTTAGAGCTCAAAGATACAGTTGATGAGATTCTATGGTTCTGGGGGTGGTCGCTGTGACTATGAACCATCAGGAATTCCGTAATCTCTGTGACCTATCCCTGCCCTTACCCTGATGTTAAAGGAGCCTGTCTCTTCCCTGTACAGGTTCTGGGAAGATAGGGCCATTTTTTGTTCTCTATCTTATTTACACTCAAATCTGAGCCTCCTTAGGGGGGCTTCTTAGGCACTCCATGGTGGGTGGCCTAGACTTTCCTTAGTGCCTGCTTCTCTCTGTAGCCATCTGAATATCAGTCCCTGGTTCCAGGGCAGGAGCTGGAATACAGCATTAACTCTGACTTCAGGGTGTGCCGGCCCCTACAACTTCTGGTTTCGCATGCTTTTTAGCTTTTCTGAATTCTTTCTGTTTCTTCCTAAGTTGATAGCACATTTGGTCAACTCATTAAAAAAAAATCAAGCATTTTTGATAATGTAAGAAGAATGAGGCAGGCAAAGTGCCTTATTATGGTAACTCTAGCACTTGGGAGGCTGAGGCAGGGGGATTGCTAGGTGTCTGAGTTTAGCTACATAGTGAGTTCAAATCCAACTTGAGATATAAGGCCCTGTTTCAAACACAAAACAAAACAAAACAAAAAACCAAAACAAAAGAAAACAAAAAACCAAAACAAAAGAAAACAAAACATTAAGATAAATAAATACCTACATATCTACCTACCTACCTACCTACCTACATACATACATACATACATACACACATAAACACATAAATAAGCAAGCCAACAATGCCCTTGAATATTGCTGGAACACTTTTCTACTAACATTTTCCTTAAGAGACCCTGTAAAAGCAGAGATCATAAATTCCACTGTAGCATCACACACAGCATCTGGGTGCACCACAGTAAAGGTTCTAATCCCCAGAATATGCACACCACAGCTGGCTGTCAGGATATTTGCTCAATACCGGCACTGACTGCTCGACTCAGTGCTATTTTCTACAACACAGAGAAGGCAGCAGCTGTCTGTACCCATTCTCCCAACTTCCTTCTCCGTCTCTAGACTCAATGTGAACGATGCATTCTCGGATCACAGGCAGGTCTTCACATGTGCTGGTCCCTCGACACGAGACTGTGCGTGTCTCAAAGAAAATAGTATAACTTATGGAAACATGGTTTTTGCTTTGCATGGGTTTTGGAGCTAAATACCTAAGGGTTTCTTTGGGGTTCACTTCAGTATCCATGTATGACTTTACACAAAAAAGATTTCATGTTTTTAGGGATTGTGATTGCTTATCAATAATGGAGATAAATCAACTCAAGTATTATTAGTAACTATTTGTTTTTTTTAAGAAAAGGTCTCAAGGATCTCATGTATGACCACCTTGAAGTAGTAGCCCTTGAATACCTGAACTTTTGATCCTTCTTCCTGAGTTCTGGGATTTCAAGAGTGCACCATAATGCCTGGTTTATGTAGTACTGGGGAATCAAAGCCAAGAGCTCAGCCTTGCTAAACAAGCACTTTACCAACTGATCCACTTTCCTCTCCCTTAAATGACTATTTATTTTTATGTAGTGGTTTGCTTGTATCTAAGTATGTGTACCGTGTGCCTTCCTGGCATCATGGGCATACCTGGTGCCCACAGAGGCTCAGAGAAGTCATTGGAGGCTCTAGAACTAGAGTTACGGCCAGCCATGAGCTGCCATGTGGGTGCTGATCACAGGAGTTCATGCTCTTAACTTTCCAGCTCCAAGAGCACTGGCTGTGCTCAATTTCCAGAACACACGTGGTGGCTCACAACTGCCTGTAACTTCAGTCCCACGGGCTCAGACACAAGGTAGAATGCTTGCTTCCTGTGAGTGAGACCCTGGGCTTTAGTTTGGGATTGGAGAGATGGCTTAGCCATAAGAGAGCCTGCTGCTCTTCGGAGGACCAGGGTTTGGTTCCCAGCACCTATGTCAAGTAGCCTACAACTGTTTGTAACTGTAGCTCCAAAACCAAAAGTTCTTGCTCCTTCAGGGACTGACTGAGATGTGAAAAGGAGTTACAATGAGTGCTCTGGAAGGACAAGCAAGGGTTGAAGCTGGCTTCACATTTCATTCATGTCTCCACTGTTCTGCATAAACATTAAAATCCTAGCTCAGTGGCTGAGCACTTGTCTCGTGTGTGTGTGTGTGTGTGTGTGTGTGTGTGTGTGTGTGTGTGTGTGTAGGGAGTGGGGGACAAGTTTGACCCCCAGTACCAAACAAAATAAAATCTCAATCCTGGGCAGAAGAGTTTTTATGCGTGGTTGGTCCCATCTTCACACAGCTGGGCATCTTCTATCTGAAGCCAAACTATTAATTTTAACAAATATAAACAAAACAAAACCAGAAATCCTGTCTAGTGAAACCTTGCCTCAAAAACAAAAACAACCCCCTCCAAATCCCAGATCGCCCCAAACTTTCTAGTTATTGAATGCTTATTTTCCTGAAACTGTAATTTGTGGCATAAAAATATTTTCCAGTTTTTAACAGCTTATTTTCTTAACTTTTATAATATATTTTCTATTCATTCACAAAATAACTACTTTTCCTTACTTGCTAGGCACTTGGAAAATGCATGAATAAAACAGGCATGGTCTTTTCCCTCAGGAAATTTACACATACAGGTTTACACATAAGTTCATAATTAAACCTATCATTATACAAAGACTAAACAATTACAGTTGGTAAAATGATGGAGGAACACATACAGTAATCCATGGAGGTAATCATCCTGATTGGGGGAGTGACACAGAATTCATTTCCTGGAGCCATGGTATGTAAGTAGAGACTTGACACATGGGTTGGATGGAGCCAGATAAATGGACATAGGGAGAGGATGGGAGGCAGAAAGCACTGCCAACAGGGATGTTAAAGGAATTGGAGATTCAAGCTTTGGATTGCCGAGGTGTAGAGAGGGCCATCAGAGGGGTGAGAGGGAGAGGTAGCGGGATAGGGTATCCCAAGCTGATGATTCCTGATTTTACCCCAGAGGAAGGAAAGGAAAAGCAGCTGCAGAGTGCAGATCAAGGCCTCAAACTCACAGCAGTTCACTGCCTCAGCCTCCTAAGCGCAGGGCTTAAAGGCATGTGCCGCTAGGAACAGCAGCGGCGGCATCATTAAAAAAAAATATATTTATTTATTTATTTATTTATTCATTCATTCATTCATTCATTCATTCATTCATTTATTTGTTTATTTATTTATTTATTGTATTTGAGTACACTGTAGCTATACAGATGGTTGTGAGCCTTCATGTGGTTGTTGAGAATAGAATTTTTAGGACCTCTGCTCGCTCCAGTCAACTCTGCTCGCTTAGTTCCTGCTCGCTCTGGCCCAAAGATTTATGATTATACATAACTACACTGTGGCTGACTTCAGATACACCAGAAGAGGGTGTCAGATCTCATTACGGATGGTTGTGAGCCACCATGCGGTTGCTGGGATTTGAACTCAGGAAGAGCAGTCAGTGCCCTTACCCACTGAACCATTTCGCCAGCCCAACAGCAGAATTTTAAGCTAGAAAGGGGGAAAAAATACACCTTTGTTTTGCAGCGGTCTTTCAGACTGGCTGGCTGAGGAGAATGGAAAATAGAGAAACCTAACTGGAAATAGGGTCACGTTTTAGAGGATGACTCCTTGTTTTTGGTAAGTAGAAATGGTATGGAATAAGGGAATTTCAGAATATTTAAGGGGTGGGGTTGGTAAATCTTGGTGGCTGAAGAACACGTATAAATGCATGCTGTAGGTTTTGTTGTATTGTGTCAGCAGAAAAGTGCAGTAGAAAACACTTGAGGTCTTCAGACTCTGGCAATACTTTTAGTGCACAGCAAAAATTCCTTAAATATCCTTTTGGGCCATCTTGTTCATCTTCAGTACCTTTTACACACTTAGGAGAAGCTAACTCTTCCTGTGTTTCTGAGTGTGTCCCCCACACAGCAGCATCCTTCCGAAGGGAGCAACTTCTAATTCTACTTTAGGGCATGTCTGTCCTTTGCTAAATATTGGGGTTTTTGCATCACAAAAGAACTTCAGTACCAATTCAGCAGCAGGTGGCTGTTTCTCTGAGGCCATTAAATGTATAAGGAAGAGAAACGTCCATGTTTCAGCTTTGAGCAAATGAGTAGGGGAGTACACTTGTAGAGACAGGGAAGGTCTTAGGGTTTTATTGCTGTGAAGAGACACCATGACTATGGCAAGTCTTATAAAGGAAAACTCTTAATTGGTGATAGCTAACAATTTAGAGGTTTAGTCCATTATTGTCATGGTGGGAGCATGGCAGTATGCAGGCAGACATTGCTGGAGAAGATGCTGAGAATTCTACATCCAGATCAGTAGGCAGAAGGAAGAAAATGCTACACTAGCCAGGCTTGAACTTCTGAGACCTCAAAGGCCACCCCCTACTGACACACTTTCTCCAACAAAGCCACACCTACCCAATAAAGGCCACACCTCCTAACAGTCCCATTCCTTGAGTGCCAATGGGAACCCTTTTTATTCAAACCTCCACAGGGAGCAAAGAAAAAGATAATATTTTAAGAAAATGTGTGGTGTGTTCTCATTGCTTTGTCCCAATACTTGATGAGCAATTTAATGGAGGAGGTCAACACATGGCGGCAGATGGACCCAAGGTGACAGGAGCAGTGGCAGCAGCTCCTGACCCCACAACTCACAAAGCAGGACATGGGAGAAAAGGAGAAGCCAGTGCACAGTGGCTTTCTCTTGTTACTCTTTTTGTTTAGCACAGGGAGGTGAAGATGGAGGTAAGGTCTTATTTAAGGCTCCGTGATCAAGAGTGGACTCAGGAGATAAATCCAGCTGGTGACACCATCACAAAAGACATGAAATACAGATGTGGGTGGCTTCACAGACTGGTGACTAGTGACCCACACCCAGAATGACTGTGACCTTCATTTAGTGCTCTGTTCCTTCGGTGGGAAGCAGTTTGAACAGTTTCATTTTGGGTGTGGCTGGTCTGGGCAGCAGGGAGCTTTACACTGTGGGAGGTCTGAGTGCTCAGCCGACTGTTCACAGTTCCTTTTCCCACCGACCTTCACCTATGCATCCTCAGAGCCAGAAGTTCTCCTCTTACTCTCTGTGTTCTTTTAGCCTTTGAACAATACCAACGTTTCAAGGCACCATTATAGTTTATGATTTTAGTGAAAACCTTTCTGTGGCTACCGATGTAGCTTGGTCAGTAGAGTGCTTGCCTAGCGTGCATAAAGCCCCGGGGTTTGATCCCCAGCACTCGGTGTAGAAGCAGAGCACACCTACAGTTACAGTATTCAGGAGATAGAGGCAGGAGGACCAGAGGCTCACAATGATCCTCTGCTGCAGAACAAGTTTGAGGCTAGCCTGAGCCGTATCAGATTCTTTCTCGTGTGTGTGTGTGTGTGTGTGTGTGTGTGTGTGTGTGTGTGTGTGTGTGTGTTGGTGAACTGCAATTGTTCTGTTCCATATTGTAATCACCTCATGTTGGTTCATATTGTTATGTCAGCATGGTTAAGGGGGAAGATGGAGTTTGAAGCCTTGGTGTGTAACTTACTTCAGGTAAATTTCCCCAGTTTCTCTGAACATCCTCTTCTACATCTGAAGATGACTGTGAGCCTTAAATTAGATAATGTGTGTGAGTGACTTACATAATGCTTGGTACCTTGTTAAATGACTAATGTACAGTTTTAAATTTTTATTTTTGCTCAAATACGATGAATTAGGAGCACTTGCTGTTACTGGCTGTTTGCTGTTCCTTTCCCCGTCTATGTGACCAAATACTTAATAAGAAACAAGTGAAATAGGAGAGGTTTATTCTGGCTCAGCATCTGAGGGGTTGCATCATGCTTGGGAACACAGTGGCATGTGGTCGCCTGGCAGTGGCAGGAGCTTATGGTGGCTGCTTGTTCACAACTATGTGAATCAGGAATCAGAGACTGGAGAGAAAGTCTATCAACCTCAAGACCTGTCTCTTGAGGGGTTCCACACTCACCGCAAATACTCCACTGGCTAGGGACTAAGTCTTCAAATACATGAGCCTCTGGGGGCCATTTCCAGTTTAAAAGGCAATGCCTGCTTTAAAAATGGACATATTTTTAAAGACTTAGTAGGAGTAAGGGGAACAGTGGTTTGGTTCATTTCAGCAGAACTATTTATATCTGTGTTTTTATTTGCACCCCAAACTGGACGGGACAAAGTAGCTATATTGAGGTTTATTATTATTATTATTATTATTATTATTATTATTAATTATTATTATTTTATATTTTTGAGACAGGATTTCATTATGAAGCCCCAGCTAACCTGAAACTGTATATGTAACCAGCTGCTTTGAACTCAGAGATCCGCCTGCTTCTACTTTTATCTTATTTTTTAAGATTTATTTATTATATGTAAGTAAGCTGTAGCTGTCTTCAGACACACCAGAAGAGGGCACCAGATCTCATTATGGATGGTTGTAAGCCACCATGTGGTTTCTGGGATTTGAACTCAGGACCTTTGGAAGAGTAGTCAGTGCCCTTAACCGCTGAGCTATCTTTCCAGCCCCTGCTTCAACTTTTAGTGTTGGGATTAAAGAAGTGTGTCAACACTCCTGGCCCTTCTGAGGTTCTTGTTTGTATGTTAGCCTTTTTTCTGGGGAGGGGGGGGGTTGGTGATGGGGTAGGTAGGGTCATACTCTGTTCTAGGCTGACTTTGAGTTTGTGGCTAATCCTCCAGCCTTCTGCCCTCCCGGTGCTGAGATTACAGGCGTGCTCCACCACCTTCATCTTTGCCGAAGTTCTTGATTAAAATCTCCACTCTATCTGGACTTCACAGCCAGCATAGAAGCTCTGGGCACAGCAAGTCTTCTTCCTTCGTCAGTCACATAAGTCTTCTTTAATCCTTCGTCACATAGCAAGCACAGAAAATACTGTAGGGTCTCACCTCCCTAGCTGTGTGTGGGTGTCCAAGCTCCACTCTGGCACAGCGCTGGTATGGTAACTTCATTCCCAAACCCCCTTTACAACTTCCATGCCAGAGGCAGCCAGAGAAGCTCAAGGGAGGCAGGCGCGCTCCAGGCCTAGTTCACAGGCTAGCTCTCGGCGCGAGGCTGCAGTTGCTATGGAAACGGCGAGAAAAAACAAACTGGGCTCCCCGCGGGCCTAGGCAGGCCCTCTGAACACACTAACGGCGGAGGCGGGAGCACTGGTGCTGGAGACGCGCGGCCGCTTAGGGTTCACAGCGGTGCGGGGCCCAGAGTCGGCAACCCGCCCCGCCCCCACCTGAGCCCCTCCCCCAGCTCCTCCCCCACTGCCCGCGAGTGTCGGTAGGTACCACCGCGACGCGCCCACCCGAGGCTTGCCACTGGGCGGCGCTGGCCAGAATGGAGCGCCGGGGTCAGGAGTCGTCTCTCCGCTTCTAAAGTGCAGACTATTTAGTTTATTGATATTAATTTAGTTTGGCTATACTTGAGGCTAGCCTAGAACTTTCTAGGTAGTCCAGGGTGTCCTTGAATTCGAGACAATCCTTCAATCCCAGTTGCCCTAATTCTAGGATGATAGACGTGCGCCGCTGCGCCCGGAACTTCTCAATGCATTTTAAAGTATTTCGTTTTCCTTAAATGAAAATCCCGGCAACTTTAGTAGGGATAGAAATGGCTTTTGGAGGCGGTGGGGGGAGCGAATGAGCAGGTGGCGTTTGAGTGCAAGAAGAAGGGAAAGAAAATGAAGGCAGTTGGGAGCAACGACGCAGACGTGATGCTAGGCACTGAGTCTCGCCATGTTAATACTGTGCACTTGAGTCCGGGTGCATGTGTGCGCGCTTGAGTGCGCACGCGGCCGCCGCTGTCCCTCCTGTCCCGGCACGCGCAGGGGTTTAAAGCCCGAGCGGCGTGGGTTCCCAGACTGCACACCTGGATGCTGCGGGGCGGGGGAGACAGATGTGCGAGCCTGCGAGCGCTGATTGGCCGTCCGTGCCGCGCCTTCCTTGAATTGCTACCTGCTGGGGCTGGCCCTGCACGGCTGGCCCTTCCTCACCTGCGGCTGGCTTTCCTTGTCCCTGCAGGAGGCGGTCCACGAGCTGCTGTTGTAGGCCGGTGGAGTGCTTGCGGGCCCGGCGTCCCGCGGGGAAGATGAACGGTCCCACCTCCAGGTCCAGCCACCTGTCGCAGCCCGTGGTGAAGAGTGTGCTGGTGTACCGCAATGGGGACCCCTTCTTCGCCGGGCGCCGCGTCGTCATTCACGAGAAGAAGGTGTCAAGCTTCGATGTCTTCCTCAAGGAAGTGACTGGCGGTGTGCAGGCGCCCTTTGGGGCGGTTAGGAACATCTACACCCCGAGGACCGGCCACCGCATCCGGAAGCTGGACCAGATAGAGAGCGGGGGCAACTATGTGGCTGGGGGCCCGGAAGCTTTCAAGAAACTCAAGTGAGTCTGTGTGCCCCGGTTCTGTGGGGTGTGGTTGATAGGAGGCAACCTCAGCGTGAGTCTAGTAGGGAGCCAGCAGTTGCTGGTAGAGTTGAAACTGGAGAAGGAATTTAACTTCAGTGCAGTAGGTGCAGATTTTAAGTGGATGGTTAAACAGGGTAGAAACAGCAGGATTATTTTGTTATTCTGAGACAGAGTCTGTAATGCTCCTTTGAAACTCACTAGATCAGGCTGGCCTAGAACTCTCTGCAGTCCCCCTGCCTCAGTCCCCAACGTGTGGGATTACAGGTTTGTTCGTTTGTTTGTTTAAAGCCCTTTACCCTAAAAAACCCAACAACAACAACTTAATGAATTAATTCAAGGGCTGGATGCACTGTTAGGACTTCCCTCTTCATTGTTTGAATTCCTTCATTGCAAGCAGAATACACAGAGCAAGGCGCTGTGCCCTCTTCCTGTATCCGGTGTGCTGGTCAGAAAATGCTTGGAAAAGTCCACTGACTTTTGTGTCTGACCCAGGATAGTCTCTAGGACCCACAGGCTACTGTCTGGATAGGGCGCTCTCTCACAGTCATTTCCTGTGAATTAGCAAGGGAGCTTCAGGTCTGTGGAGTTGACTTGTCTTTGGGGGCCCTCCAACCTGTACACGGATACTTTTAATGCAAATCATAAAGGGATGGGTACAGTAAGAAAAGTACTTAAGTTTGTGTGGGAGTTGTGGGGAGTGGACAGGATAGTGAGCTACATTGCATGAGTGTTTTAAGGCTTTGCTGACATATACTTTGGTGATTTGCAGAGTTGTGAACCATCACTAGAAATCTATTTTCACCACATTCCAATCACTCCCCAGAAAAAAGCCTGACACCTCCCAGTTCTCCTTCCTTCAAGCTTGAGGCAACCACTAAGCTATTTCCTGTCTGTGGGATGGAGTAATACGGCAGGGGACTTTATGTCTGCTTTGTTTGCCATTGTAACACTTTCCAGGGGTCATCCCCACTGTAGCGGGTGTCCATGTCACTGTAAGGTTGAGCGGTTTTCCATGATGTGAACCTAATGATTTTCCTTCATCCTTTATGGCTGATGGATATTTGGGGATGTTATGAAGAATGTTTCTGTGGACGTCCATTTACCATTTTCTGTATCTTTCAGTTGTTTCTACCAATGAAATTGTGGAATCATAGATAATTCTATATTCTATAGCTTTAAAATATAATATTTTGATTTAAATTTATCCTGGACCCCACGATAGCCCAAAGTTAAAAAGCATCTACTATAAATCTGTTTCCTGTGATTACTTTCTAACTTTATGGAAGCATTTTTACCAAAATACCACAGAGGTTCTCTATTACTGCCATGCTCATCTGGCTTGCACAAGCTGAGCTCTAGGGATCTTGCTCACTGGGGATAGAAACTTTCTTCTTATGAAAGATAAAAGATACTTCTGGATTTAAGTTTTCCTTCCCTGAAACTTCTTGTAAACATGATTTATCTAACTCTTGAGAAAAGAGCTCAATGGAACCCTATGTCTAAAAGAAACTTAGAGCTGTTTTTGTGTTGAGAGTGTCTCCCTTAGTCCAGGCTAGTCTTTAACCCTATATGTATCCAAGGATGACCTTGAACTCCTGACATCCAGCCTCCATCTCCAGAAACTTGGAACTTTAAGCAGAGGACTTAGATTTTGTTAGCTACTTATAGCTGTGTCCTTGGACAAATCTTTGGAATAAACTGGTCAGTTTCTAGTATGGTGAAAGTGGGGATGTAGTTCAGCTGGAAGCGTACTGCCTATCATGTGCAAAGTCCTTGATCTCCAGAAATGCATAAAACTAGGCAACCTGATTCCTTAAGAGGTAAGGCAGGATGATCATAAATTATGGTCATTTTCCGCTACACAGGATGTTCAAGGTCAGCTTGAACCTTATAATCTGCCTGCTTCTATCTCCCAGTTGTCATCAAACTTGGCTTTATGTGGTACTGGGCCAACCTTGGATACATGAGATTCTATGCTTAAAATGAAAAAAAAAAATAGTAAAAACTATGGATAGAAATGGGTTTTGTAACGTAAGGTAACTATGGCCAGTATCTTGAATTATGTCTATAATTCAAATTAAGTTATTCCCATAGCTGGGTGTAGTGGGATTTGTTATCCTAGCACTTGGGAGATAGAAGGAGGAAGAACAGGAGTTTAAGACCAGTCTGGGCTACAGAGGAAGTTCAAAGCCAGTCTGGGCAGTGTGAGCTCCAAATCTCAAACAACAATGACCTCAAATCCAACAAAAACAGCCATTTAGATACAGAATAATTTATATTATATATTATAATATATAATGACACATATTTCTTATAATACATATATGATAATACATACAATACAGTAATAATACAGAATGGAAATCTCATTCAGATTTGAACAGCTGGAAGCTGTAAACTTTAATCATCCGTCTCTCTTTGTTGGTGTGCTACTACCAACTCAGAATGATAAGCTGCAGCTTCCAACCAAACAGAACTTGCTTTACAAACCACTTCTTATGTGTATATAATGGATCTGCAGGGTTTACGTTTGCTTTTAGATCACACATAAGTACATAGAAATGGAGTTTGCTACTGAGACCCCCATGGTTAGTTTTCCATGTTGACAGACACTGGAGTAGCAGTCAGTATTTCCCCGCGCTTGTGGTGAGAGACACTAAGAAGAGAAAGTGCTGAATGTGTTTGGAGCTTAGCAATTCATAACATCACACATATTGCTTGTGTAACGACTGAAGCAACTGAGGCTGAAGAGTGTGAGAGCCATTCACGGGCTTCTGCTCTGAGCCCACACAATGGTGGGGAAGACAGCAAAATACTTGTCAGAAAGAGAAGATCAGTTTCCTGCTGGGATGCCTTTCTCTTAGACATTTCTAATATTTTTGACACCACCTCCAAAGTTCAGGTAGGTTTTAAGCCATTCTTTTACAGCAGTGTTAGAAAGTGTTTCTCAAAACTTTTCTTGGGGCCAACAAGATGGGTGAGTGGGTAAAGGTGCTTGTGCTGTAAGCCTAGCGAGGAGAGTTGGACTTCTGGAACCCACGTGAAGATGGAGGGTGATAATCCACTCTACAGAACTGTTAACATGTGAACTGTGGCATGTGCATGACCAAGCACATGTGCGCGCACACACACACACACACACACACACACACACACACACACACACACTCCATTAACCTGTGAGGTCTGAGACGTTTAGAATATAAAACAGGAGACATTCTCCTGTATACAACAGAATATTTTATTTTTTGACAGACACACCTCCAGGAAATTCACAAAAGGCTCACATCATTGCTGAGACCCACTGTGCGCACTGTCTCACACATTGCTGCGCACATAGGGAAATGTAGTTGGATTTTAACATTAGTGGAATTAACTAACATTCTGTCAAAAAAAAAAAACCCAAACATTAGCCAATAGTGAACATATTCAATACCAAACTTAATTTTAATATATAAATTTGGATTTACTGCATTTATTATTATTTGTGCATTTATGTGTAGGTATGTGTGTGTTATAGTGTGAAGATGGCAGTCAGGGGACAACTTTGGGGAGTCATTTCTCTCCTTCCACCATATAGGTCACAGGGATGGAACTCAGTTAGGCTTGATGACAGGTGCCTCTAGCATTTAAATAAACTCTTCTTTTGACAACTCACCTGCTACCGTAGTTAAGATAGTTGAGATTTTAATTGCGGTTACAAACCAAAAGCTAGATTTATATTTTTATACTAAAATAGTTACTTAGATTTTTTTTTTATTATTTATAAGACAACTTAGTAAACATTTAAAACTGGAAGTGGATCACATTGACGGGCTACCTTGATCACAAGTTTTCAGGTTGCGTTTAGGCACCGGTCACTGGTTAGTATCTGTAGTGGAAAGAATGGGATGATAGTGTCTCAGAGGATAACCACCCCCTCACCCCCATCTGTCTGTAAGCTGATCCAATGCCCAAGCCACCCACAGGACTGGGCATGCCAGTGTTACTGGAAAACTTTCCTAGCCTTTCTCAGCTCTTCCTTGGACACCCCAGTCTGTCTTTCCTAGGTTTTCACTATTTCCTTTGACCTCACTTATGGAATTAATAGAATTTACAGTATTCATCGAACACAGTTACACTAAACAGCTAGAGAGCGAGAGAGTTGGTAGAGTACTCATATGCCCTGGGTTTGAGCCCCGGCACCACGTAACACAGGTATGGTGTCACATGCCTGCCACCCCAGCATTGGGGAGGTGGAAGTGAGGGGATCAGAAAGTCAAGGTCACTCTTGGCAACACACTGAGCTCGAGCCTAGTTTTAAGTGTATGAAACCCTGCCTTTAAAAAAGGGAATAAGAATGGAAGAGAGAGGGAGAGGGAAAAGGGTAGAGGGACCGGAAAAGGAACAGGGTAGAGAAATGGAGAGAGAGAGAGAGAGAGAAAGAGAGAGGGAGAGAGAGAGAGAGAGAAAGAGAGAGAAAGTCAGCCCAGACTGAGAGACTACAACTGAGGGATCTGTGCTTCCTACCCAAAGTGTGTATTTCCACACCAATCCATTGGTGTTTTGGCTTAGGTTGATGAGGTTGCCTGAATGCCAGTCTCACAATCTATTGCCTACTGATTTCTGTTTCAGTCTTATGCATTTCTCTTGACTGGTTTTACTTTTTCATAATGCCTTTTATGTAACCGACTTCAAATCTGTAAAAGCAACCCTTACTTTTTTTTTTTTTTTTTTTTTTTTTGTTCCCTTCTAGTTACTTGGACATAGGCGAAATCAAGAAAAAACCAGTGGAAGCTGTTAATACTGAGGTAATGCAAGGTCTAGTTTGAAACTTTAAATTAATGTCATCTTCTGGGTGTTGTTGCTTATAGCATGTCAGACGTGTGGATTATATTCTAATGGTATGGTATGAGGTCTTAGATGTATATAAGAACCACTATATATTTTAAGGAAAAAGTAGTCATTTCTTTGCTGGACTGTTTTCAGAAAGGAAGAGATAATATGCTCAGGCATTCAGGATTGGATGAAACATGCTTTTATTTTCCCATCTTCTAGCTTTGAGTTTCTAGATGAGACCCACACCAGTCTCCCTGTTAAGTTGAGAAGATTCTGAATATTCTAGATAAATCTCTGTTCAAAGTCCAAAAGGAATCCCACCTACGTCCTTATAGGTTACCTGTCAGAAACAGCCAGGATCAGACTTCCAGCCTGAGGCTTTCCAACAACACAAATAGTTGCCGTGTTGGGCTTGCTGTGTCATTATTTTTGGCTCCTTTGAGACAGGGTCTCTCTACAGTCCTGGCTGCTCTGAAACTCACTATGTAGATCAGGCTGGCCTGAAACTCACAGAGATCTGCTTGCCTCGGCTTCCCCGGTGCTGGGATTAAAGGTGTGTGCTACCATGTCTGACTCAAAAATATGTCTTGTTTTCATTTTTTAAAACTATCTTCTTGTGCTAATGATTAAACCCAAGGACTTACATATGCTCAGCAAGCGCTCTGCTACAGCGTTCCACCCCCTCTCTGTCCTGACTTACTTAGTTAGTTATTATGTTGCAGATAGGGTCTTGCTAAGCTTAGCCTCAAGCTGACGTACGCTAGACTTCCCTTGAACGTACATTTCTGCCTAAAGTGCTTCCGTGAGGCAGAGAAGGATGTAGATCAGACTGGACGCTGCTCACTAGCCCAGGTGGACCCTCTTTCTATTCCCTAGACCCGGTATGCCATATAGAAAAAAGCAGTTCTTCCTATCCAAAGCCCAGACCCCAGAGAGGCTGTGTACTGCTCCCCACCTTCTCTCTCATTCTACTTAAGCATGTAACAAGGCCAGCTAAATCCCTCCAGGAAAGTCACATAAGATAAAACTCTAATTGTGCAGAATTGGAAGAATGTGAGGTTACATTCATTATTTAATGAATATTCACTGAATGGTTTATGGAAGATGTGCTTTTCCAGATCTTGTTTAAAATACTATTTTGTCTATCTTTTTCATTTTTCAATGCATGCCACGTTAATTGTCTATGAAAGTGATGAGTTTTGAAGCTTAAAGCAGACAATGGTATACACTTTTTCCTGGCTGTGATCTTTCTCATGTCTGAAGGATAAACACTTTTAATAGCTATACTGAGTGGAAATGAAGAACAGATTAGTAAATTAGTTCCAGACTAGAATCAATCCACACTTGTTTGATAGGCCACCTTGGATACAGTTGGTG
This sequence comes from Mus minutoides, assembly GCA_902729485.2. Lineage (NCBI taxonomy): Eukaryota > Metazoa > Chordata > Mammalia > Rodentia > Muridae > Mus > Mus minutoides. The sequence continues at coordinate 813,667 of LR749687.1, read as the reverse complement.
CTGGAACATGGATGTCTGCTGTAGAGTCTGAGAGGCATGAATTCCTCAACAGCATGGGCTTCAGTCTCTGTGGTGAGAGCGTTGAACGTAGTAAAGAGGAACAGGTGTGCACAGGTTCACTGAGAGTAACTTTTCCACGCTGCATGTGGCGCTGCATACCCAGCGCAGCAGGAAGAATAGAGTTGTAGGCGTGTGCCCATTGGCTACCGAGCGAGCCTAGCAATGTCTCCAGCCCCATGGACTTTATCTTAAAAAAATGTTTATTTGTATTTTTTATGAGTGTTTGCCTGCTTGTGTGTATATATATATATATATATATATATATATATATATATACACACACACACACACACACACACATATATATATATACACACATACATATATACATATATATATATACATATATATACATACATGCATATGTATACATATACACACATACACACACACACACACACACACACACACACACACACACATATATATATATCATGCATGCCTAGTGTTCTCAGAGACCAAGAGAGTGTCACATGCCCTGGCATTGGAGTTACAGATGACAGTGAGCTGTCCATCGCGGGTCCTGGGAACCAGACCAGTTCCTTCTGCAGAAAAGCAAGTGCTCTTAACCACTGAACTATCTCTCTAGCCCCAGGGTTCTTTTTTACTATTATTTTTTTTTAATGCAACATTAGAAAGGCAGCTAGTGTTGTTCGTCTACCTTGCTGCTGTGCTGGCTAGTTTTAAGTCAACTTGATACAAGCTATAATCATTTGAGAAAAGGAAACCGCACTTGAAATGCCCTTATGCCTCTGTAAGATGGAGGCTATAGGAAAGCCTGCAGGGCATTTTCTTGATTAGTGATTGATGTAGGAGGACCCAGCCCATCGAGGGTGGTACCATCCTGGGGTAGGTGGTCCTGAGTTCTGTAAGAAAGCAGGCTGAGCAAAGCCAGGAAGGGCAAGCCAGTAAGCAGCACTCACTCGTACATGGCTTCTGCATCACTCCCCCATGGCCTCTGCATCGGCCCCTGCCTCCATGCTCTCGCCCTGCCTGAGTTCCTGCTCTGACTACCCCCCAGCAATGAAGTCTGGTCTGAGAGTTGTAAGCTTAAATAAACCCTTTCCTCCCCAGGTTTCTTTGATCATGGTGCTTCATTGAGCAACAGTAACTCTAACTGACTAGGATGGTGATTCAGTTTAGAGACAGTTTGTGTTACACTGTTCTCTTCAGAATTACTGTGTTGCTATGAAGCTATCCCTGGACCCTTCTGATAGAAGCCCCCTTCTCTTCTGACCTAGATGTGAATTTCATTCCTTACCCCTGTGCCTCTTGTCCCATCTGGGGAGAGGGTCTTCCAGACAGAGGCATTTGTAAATAGTTACTTTGAGTCAAAGTGCCTTTAACATGAAGGGGGCATAGCTCACAATGTACAGAGAGGTAGAGAACAGGTGCCCTCATACTAGAGCACTTGGATGCCCTTGGAGCTGGTTCGAGGGTGTCTTATAAACCAAATGCTTCATGGCTTTTCTTAGTGGGAGGTTAGAGTTGGGTAAGAGACAGAAACAAGGCAACCGTGTTCCTTACTTTCCGTGTCTTGTGACCAGATACAGAAGAAGAAAAATGTAGGTTAAGGGGATTCATCCCATCTTACTGTTGTAAAGGATTCAGCCTGCACAGAGTGAGGACTTGGGTGTGGGTGGATCTGTGTCCATGGAAACATGAGGTTGGGGTTCTCTCACCTCCTCAAATCTCCTGGGACAGGAAACAGCTAAGCTATAAAACTCAAGGTATAAGCCCCAACCCCAACCCACTTCTTCGAGCTAGGCTCCACTTCCTTAAGTGATCCATAGTCCATCCCACAACAGCGCCACACAACCCATGGGGGACATTTCCATCCCAAGCACGCATGACTTTAACTATGGTCTTCCAGAGCCACCTAACTAGCTAGAGGTATGCCTAGAGGCCTGGGGAAGTGCAGGTAGAGTTTTAATAGGTTGAAATGTGTTTTCAATACAAGTCTTTTATTTTTGGCCTGTTTTTCTATTAAGATCTTAAAAATATTTCTTTCTATAAATCATAGAAGAAATTATTTAATATTTGTCACTGGAAGAGTAAAAAACAAACAAACATGTGTTTGGAAGAAAGAGTGAACATTGGCTTGGAAGGATCCTGGGGACAAGGTAGTCGTGTGTCAGCCAGTCAGCCAGTCAGCCAGGTTCAGATGCAGGCAGAAGGCCAGCTGGGCATTGGCAGGACGCTCTGTGTCTCCCACACCATGCGGCAGCTTCATAGTGCGCGCAGGGCCTGGATGTGTGGACACAGCTTTCTCTTGACCACACTGCCACATAGCTTTGCTGACCCCATGTTTTAATTGCTAAATCATCCTGGCCTCAAGGTCACCCCCAGTGAAGATCCACTTCCATCTCACCTTGGAAACAACAATCAAGCAGAGGCCTTCATTAGAACCAAAGCTGAGCCATCGCTCCAGCCCCACCTGGAAAGTCTTTATGGACACATTGGCTTATGTTTTGTTGCAGTTAAACGTTTGTTACATTTATTTCCCCACCAGCATAATTCGAAGTTACATCAAAGGAGTACTACTCAATCCAGAAGTATTTCCTGTGTGCCAGGCATCGTGATGTTTCTTGAGGACCAAACACAGTCCAGGTCGACAGAGCTTACTTTGTTTAACCACAATCATCTGGTTTTAAGTTGATTTTAATTTTCTCACTGTGGGCCTTTGCTGTAAAACTTGATGTCAAAAAGCTTCTTCCATGCAAGAACACATTTTGGGGCTAGAAGCCTAGTTTCTGAATTTTTAAAATTTAGATGTATTATATTATATCATATTATATCAGAGAATAAAGGGAATGATATTTGAGGAATAAGAAATAATTGAGTCCTGGGGAATTCATACAAATTTCTAAAGGTTATAAACATGTAATTACTGATTGGTTGTAATGTGGATGATGTCTGGGCTGTGCCCCATCTCAGCCTTGAGAACACTCAATGTTCTTTCCCAGGTCTCTTGTGAATTCCTGTAGGATGAATGTGCCGTGGTCATGCCTTCTTCTGGCCTTGCTGCCTCTAAATTATTGGTTGAGTGTAAGATCTGTTATGATTCCTATGGCTTTTGTCTGTTTAGTATGCCATCAGCCCAGAATCAAAGTCCTCTTCATGACATTGAAATAAACCTCCTCCCACGTCAGTGCCATTTACCAGTGGTTTATGGAACTGGAGGGCATTTTTGGTAGTGTAGAAATTTCAGCTGAAAGTTAGCATTACCCTTGCCCTTCTTCAGATACACCAGTCCAGGCTCCAGCTTTTGCTCACACTCATGAGTGAACCCTTTGCTCTCTCCTTTCTCCCACCGTGCTCCCGAGCTCCTCCCAGTCTGTGTTCCTGCTGATTAGAACACAGAACAGTTTAGGGCTTCGTTTTGTTTCCTTGAGTCTCACTGATCCACACACTGAAGATCAGTAAAGATACTTGTTACTAATTAATTTATTTATATGGTGTACCTGTGTTGCTGGAGGTCAAAGGACAACTTGCGGAAGATGGTTTTCACATGACCTGGGGGATTAAACTCAGGCGCCTTTGTCTGTTGAGCCACCTCAGCAGCCCAGTCAAGGCAATTTGTCTTCTTATCCCCACGCTGACTTTTTAAAATTCAAGAGTCTGTTCGGATGCTCTCTTTCTTTTGTTTGCTGGTCTTCATCTACTGGTGGAGGAGCCCTGGTGACCAGTAAAGAGACAAGCAAGAAGAGGGAGGGTTGGGCTTGTCCTTCTCCAAGTGACCTGCTGATGGGTAAATGGTACTCTGTACCTGGGAAGAACACTGCTTTGGTAAGCTGTCTCTAGTGAGGAGCCAAACTTAGACCCCAGTGAAGGCCTTTGTAAGGCATGGCAGCCCCCTGTGGGGAAAACCATGCTGCTGATTGTCTTGGATCTACCCAGCTCACTTTGGAGATTTCCTTATGAGAATCTGGGTGACCTTAGTTGTGTGGAGAACATGGTGGGTATCAGGACGTGGGACGAAAGGAAGGAAGCACTTGAAACTGCAAAGCTTTGCCTTTCTGGAAACATGTGGGGACCGGAGCTGTGGCTCAGGTCCTCCGCTTGGATGAATGTCCTTCAGATGGCAAATATCATTTACTAAGACTTGCCTGGTTCAGTTTAATCATTAGGCGTGATCTCTAACGAAATATACCATGAAATCGCTATTTAAAATGCTTTGGCTGAGACTGGAATTCTAGACATTAAGCTGAGCGTAATTATTAACCATGCATGGGGAAGGCATGGGGACTCTCGGGCTGAGATCACTCATTTTTACCTTGCATATTCTGAGTTCTCAGGGGAGTTCAAAGGGGCAGACACTAAAGGGTTAAACAGCTTTTCCTTTCACTCTAGGAAATCATTGCAGATGGTGCCAGCAGACTTGGGCATACTAATTTATTGAAGAGTAAAAGCAAATTCCTATAAATTCCTCTAACAGCGATGGGAGCTGCTCTCTGCTCTCTAGACCTTTCCTCATTTCAGCAAAGCTGTTCCACAGGAAGCATTTCTTTATAAGGCAAGCCAGGCCAATGCAGAGGTCGTGATAATCCTAACGTGTAAGATGTTACCAAGGCTTTTTTTCTTCTTCTAAAGAACAATTGATTATATTGTATTTTCCCTTTAAAATGATTTTTTTTATACTTACGTATTTTGTGTGTGATCATGCTTGCACCATGGTGCTGCTATGGAGGTCAGAGAAATGTCCATGTCCACCTGGAAAATACTAGTTGAATGAAAAAAAAAATCGGCCAATAATGCCCAGCAGCTATGATCAGCAAGTACATTGTTGGTTTGGGTTTGGCCAGTCGTCAGGGTGTCTGATGCTGATTTAAAAATATTTGCATTTAGACATTATTTTAATAAATCCCCTACCCATGAAACTGGCAGACATGCGTATTAGAGCTTGTATTACTCTTGCTTACATTAATAAGTGGTTCCAAGTAACAAGAGAAATCCAACACGTAAGTAAACATTTAAGGTTACTCAGTCTCCAGTTTCAGTTTGTCCTCCAGATCCTGCTGTCCCCTCATGTGTGCCGCTCCTTACAGCTTGCAAAGGGGCCTTCAGCCTATATAGGTCACTATCCTGCAGAAACAACCAAAGACCATGTCTTTAAAGTTGCAGGCTGTACACCTTCTCCTCCCGTATAAAACAGGCTCCAGCGAGGCCCAGCACCAGCGGCTGGAGGCCGCTCTCAGGGCTGGGCCATTGACGTCCATTCAGTTGGTTTCATCACAAATATGCAGCTGTGTACCTAATGTCTGGCTTGGTCAACAGTGAAAATTCCCACATACCATCATGAGAGACTCCCTTGTGAGCAGCCAGCTAGATCCAGCTAAGATATCATCCCATGATTACATAGTTTGGATGTTTGTTTGTTGAAATAAAGTCACTCTCGGCCCACCTGCTAGCTGGGGGCAGAACACTGAGTGGCCCAGGGCTGTGGGAAAGAGACAACGGAATCGACTCAGCACATTTGCTACAATGTTTGATGTTTAACGGGAACCGCTCTCTCTAGGAACTTATAAATGGCGGCCTCTATAGCGTTGTGCTTCTCTCTTCTAGCGACAGGCATTTGGGGCTTTCATTCACTCCCATCCTTGCTAGTTCAGATCCCACATCTTACTGTAACCACCGGTCTTCCAAGTTTTAGAAAATGTTATGTGCCCGGCCTCGTGCGAGTTGGGTTTACAAGGATGAGGAAGGCTAATAAGAGTCTATCCAGCCTTCTCAGCTGTCTGTTACAGGAAGTCTAATGCTGCCTGAGGAAAGACGGTGCGGTCAGAGCAGAAAGCACAGGGTTCTCGAGGGCCGCTGCCAGGGGCCCCATGTCCTCAGCAGCTCCCTCCATGAGCTGATACTTCTGTTGAGCCCTGTTAGCAGGGCGGAGGAAGAGCACTCAGAGTGGAAGAGACACCCTCTCCTGGACCAAGGCGTAGGAAGGACAGAGCCAGCATGGCCCGGATGGAGTGGTGTGAGAAGCAGGGCTTGAGAAATGGGAAGAAACTTAACTATAATGTTAAAAATATAAATAGATAAATAGATAAACAAACAATAAACTTTCCCCTAAAGTCAGCCAGAAGCTGTTGATGGGGTTTCGGCAGGGAGTAGACACAATCTCTCTTGTCACCACCGTGAGGCTGGAAGCCGGGAGATTCCTCAGGGGTGAATCAGGTGCTCTTGGTGGCTGAGGTAGTGAAGCAGAAGGAGGGTTGGATCCGAGAAACAGTTTATGAGTTGCTTCTGAGGGTGGAGTATTACTCGCAATCCTCCTTGCCACGACAAAATACCCGATGAAGTCAATGTAAGGAAAAGTAGTGGATCGTAGCACGTGGCTTAAGGAAAGATGAGATAGAATAAAGATAGAAATAAAGTCTTTAAATTTAAATCACTTATTTGGTAGACGTAAATTTAGTAAGATTGTAGCTGAGAAGGCACGGTGACAGAAGCATGAGCTGTCTGGTTACACTGGGTCTGCAGTCCATAAACAGAGAGTAGGTAAGAGGCAGGACCAGGGCCAACGTCAAGGCTAGCCCCCGTTGAGCCACTTCCTCAGGCAAGGATCCTACAGGTTTCACAATCTTCCCAAACGGCATCATAGCTGGAAACCAAGTGTTCACGCACATGGGTGTGCACGGACATTTTGCAGCAGGTGGTAATGGAGGGATAATATTGGTGCTTCTTAGGTTCCTGGCCCGGGTAGCCGTGCTGGCTGCTCTTTATTTTTTCCCCCTTTTATTGAAAATAGATTCATTTTTCATACAGTATATCCTGGTTACAGCTCCCCCTCCCCCACTCCTTCCAGTTTCTCCCCCTTCCTCTCCTCCCTTCCTATTCTACTCCTTTCCTGTCTGTCATTAGAAAAGAACCATACATGACAAAATAAAATTTAATAAGATACAAAAAAGCAATGCATTGTGACTGGGCCAGGCAACCCAACAGAAGGAAAAGAGCCCTAAGAACAGGGACAAGAATCAGAGCCCCCCCACGGTCACACACTCAGGAGTCCTATAAGAATACTAAGCTGAAAGCTGCAATCTGTGTGCAGAGGCCCTGGCGCAGACCCGTGTAGGCACTGGGCTTGCTGCATCAGTGATGTGAGTTCATACGAGCTTTGCTCAGATGATTCCGAGGACCTTGTAATCCTGCTGTTGGATGCCCTGTGGCTCTTAGAGTCTTTCTGCCTCCTCTTCCCCAGGTCCCCTGAGCTCTGAGGGGAGGGATTTGATGGAGACCTCCTATTTAGAGATGTGTGTTCCAAGAGTGCCTCTCTCTCTCTCTCTCTCTCTCTCTCTCTCTCTCTCTCTCTCTCTCTCTCCCCCTATTCCCCCTCTCTCTGAGTCTCTGAGTCTCTCTCTGAGTTCCTGCCTGCTGCAGGAGGAAGCCTCTCTGACTGATGAAGACTGGATAACACACTGATCTATGAGTATAGAAGAATACCAGTAGGAGTCATTTTATTGATTTTTTGGTAGTTTTTAGTGTGCTGTCTATTTTTATGTCAACTTGACATAAGTTAGAGGCAGCTGAGGGAAGGGAGCCTCTACTGACAAAATGCCTCCAAACATCAGACCGTGAGCAAGCCTGTAAGGAATTTTCTTAATTAGTGACTGATGTGAGAGGGCCCAGCCCATTGTGCATGTTGCCATCCCTGAGCTGGTGGTCCTGGGGGTCTATAAGAAAGCAGGCTGAGCAAGGCACAAGGATCAAGCCAGTGAGCAGCCCTATTCCATGTCCTCTGCATCAGCTCCTGATCCTAGGTTCCAGCACTGTTTGAGTTCCTGTCCTGACTTCCTTTCAGTGATGAAGAGTGACATGGAAGTTAAGCCACAAGGTTATTTTGTTCTTGGTGTTTCATCACAGCAATAGTTACACCATCCAAGACAATAACTATGCAAATTACATTTCCACTCATAGACACAAGGGACATGTTTTGTTTGTATGTTTGAGAAAGGGTCTCTCTATGTAGTCTTGGCTGGTCTGGATGGCAGTATGTAGACCGTGCTGGCCTTGAACTCACAGAGATATGCCTGCCTCCACCTCCTGAGTGCTGGGACTAAATGCATCTACTGTGGTGTCTGGCCACTCTTGGTGTTTTTGATAACAAAGATAATCAGAAACACCACACCAACAACTAGAATATACAGTCAGGGGCTCTGCAAACCCAAGACTTGGCTGTAAGAACATGTGATTTCTATGCTATGTATTTAGTCCCTTACCTGGGTTATCCAACTGAAACCTCCTGGCAGCCATGAGATGAAGCATGCGTGTGTGTGTGTGTGTGTGTGTGTGTGTGTGTGTATCACCGTTACTGTTTTATGAAGCAAATTAGTGTGCCCACAGTTGGAGAGACCTGCTCATTATTGTCTGGCATTGTGCAAAGGGAAGCAATTCCAGCCAAGCTAGAAGAATTTAAATTGAAGGTGATCACTCAGTCCGCTGTGGAAGGAGTGCTAAGTCAGGTGAAGGGCTTTAAAACTTCCCATACTTGATTGGATCATGATAGAAAATGTAAAAGGGAGACTGAACAATTGGGAAGTCGGTCTAGACAGGGGTATGGTTTTCTTTTGATTACCTCAATGCCCTTCTTTAACAAGTTGTTAGTGACAGTCTTGCCTAGAGCTATTTTAGTTGTCATCTTAATTGGCTTTTTTTTTTCTTTTGCCACGGCTTATATTCCCTATAGGACAAGATATTTATGTTGAATGTTTCCACTGCAGTCTTTGAAATGGCTTTGGCATGTCTACTTAGAAAAGACTCCCAGGGGAAACTGAAAGTATTTTTACATGGAAATTTACTACTGTGTGTAAAGAGATTAGAGTCAGGGACACTGAGCCAGGAACCATTGATTAAATTTTTCATACTAAGGGCCATTTGGTTACTTTAGCTCTTTTGACCACAAGTTTAGAAAAATATCAACCCTGTTGTCAGGAACATGAAATAACATGCTAGGCTGGAGGAAAGATTGGGGAGGACCATCCTGTGCTGCAGACAAGCTAACTTCCAGCCTCCACCTCAAAGCATTAGAGTATTATCTCTTCTCTGCTATGGTTTGAGTGTGAGATGTCACTTGGTCTTAGCTGATGGCCCTGTTTTGGGAGGTTGGGTACTTCTAGGAGGTGGAGCCTCCTCACTGAAGGAAGTGAGTCACTAGAGGATGGCCTTGAGGTTGACTTGCCGGGGCCTCACTTCCTGTCTGTTGGGGGGGGGGCTCACTTCCTGTATGTTGCGGGGGGTGGGGGGGCCCTGGGGTGGGGGGCCCTCACTTCCTGTCTGTTGCCAGAGCCTCACTTCCTGTCTGTTCTCTGCTTCCTGACTGCAGAGGCAGTGTGATCAGATGATCTTACTGTTCCTTCTATGTTTTCCCCACCTTGATAGACTTTACCTTTAAACTGAGCTAAAATAAAGCCTTGTCGCCTTAAGCTGCTTTTATCACTGCAATGGGACAAGCCACTGATGCGAGTGAGCTGTTCATTCCAATATAAAGTGTGCTCAGATGTTGGGAAGCCACAATATGACAGGTCGTTAGCAGTGGTCTCCGAGGCTCAGTAGCAACATGTCTACTTTCTATCAGAATCAAAGCAACCCGTCGTCATACTGGGACAATTGGCTCGTCCTCTTTGAGGCCACCGGATGTCTCAGTCTCTCCTCTCTTTTTCATTTCTCTCCTGTCTACTCTCTCCTCCCTCCTCTCACCTTCCTCCGCCTCTTTTCCTTCTCTATCCCCTCCCTTTCAGATCAACGCTGGGGTTTATTAGTATGCTAAAAACGTCATCTCTAGGACTTTGGGTGATATCTCATCTTTTTCTGTTCTGTTATAATATTTTTAAACCTATACACTGAATTACAGGTGTAACTTTTGTTACTTTATGTGAGTGGATAAAGGGAGATGAGGAAAAATATAAGGCTTGCCATGTACGTCAATATCAAGGCTACACAAAGCTGGGTAGTGCTGGTGTACACCTTTAATCCCAGCATTCAACAGGCAGAAGCAGGTGAATGTCTGGTCAACAGAGGAGCAAGTTCCAGGACAGCCAGGGATACGCAGGAAAACACTGTCTTGAAAACCTGAACAACAACAACAACAACCACAACAAAGACAACAACGATCACATCACACCAACAATCACAACAACAAACACAACAGCAACAATCATCACCACAGCAACTACAACAACCACCACCACAATCACAACAACTACTGCAACAACAACCACAACTACAACTACTGCCATCACAACAATAACAACAACCACTGTCACCACAGCAATCACCACTACTACTACCACCACCACAACAACCACAACCACCACTACCACAACCACCACGTCCCCCATAGCAACAGCAACTACTACCACCACAACATCAGCAGCAGCAAGAACAACAACCCCAAAGCCGATGTATACAACTGGTTAGCACACTGGAGAAGTGCTCATGCCTAGCTCTCCTAATCTTCTAATGAGTGCTTTTACATACTTAGGGTTTTAACCCAGAGTTTTGTTCTGAAGATTTCTGAGTTGATTTTTTTTATCATTGTGTGGTTGCATTGTTGAATGAAGTCTGTCTTTCCCTCAAGACTGTAAACTCCAAGATATTTGGACCATTATACCTTTTTAGTGATCATCTCTGTATTACTCTAGCATCTAAAACAGATTCTGGCACAAAGATATATGTATACATATTTGAATAAGTAATAAATAACAAACTTTTCCTAGTACATGAAGATGGCTGCAGACAGTCTGGGCTTTAAGCATTACTATCATAAGGTCTTCCAGCATCCAGCTTAGAGTCATCTGAGGAGGGAGTGTCTATTGAGGGATTGCTTAGATTGGATTGGTTTATGACTCCCCTTCCCCTACAGGTGGGGGACTGACTTCTGACTTGATTGATAATTGGCATAGGAGGGCCCAGTCCACTGTGGGTGGCAGCATTCCCTGGGCTGGAGGTCCTGAGCTGTATAAGGAAGCTAACTGACATGAACCACAGAGCAAGTCAGCAACATTCCTCCATGATTTCTGCCTCAACTTCCTGTTTGAGTTTCTGTCCTTACTTCCTTGTACAAGGGACTGTAACCTTGTAAACTGAAAGAAAACTTTTCTTCCCATAAGTTGTTTTTAGTTAGACTGCTTTATCAGAGCAACAAGAGATGAAGGTAGAATACCCAGTTTTAGGGTTGAATCATAAACCACACCAAAACTTAGGAGCAGAAACAGCATTGTGTTTTATTCACAGATCTTGTGTGCTAGGAATTAAGAAAGGGCCCAGAAGAGTGGCTTTATTTTATTATTATTATTATTATTATTATTATTATTATTATTATTATTATTATTTTGCTTCATGATTTTTGATGAAACACCTGAAGGCTGCATGCTAGCTAGACTCATCTGGAAACACAGTAGAAACGATGTTGGCCATTGGATAGACCCTTGTTTTTCATCCTCTCTGTCTTTTCTGTTTGTTTTTTTCTTTGCCATGTAGATTGGTCATCATCACAGAGATGGTTGTGGAGGTCTGAGCTATGGGAAGCAGGGAGAGGGAGTGGGCGGGGGAGGGGGAAGGAGAGGACAAGCCCTCTTCTTTTTTTCACACTTTCCCTGTGTCTTCATTAACTGGCTTAGGCTGCTTAGTGAGAAAGAGGGTGGAGGTCATTTAGCATCTTAGACTATGAGGCAGGTCATAATCATTACAAACAGACAGGGTCACTCTAGGACACTCCAAACAGACTGATCTCAGAAGGGTTTGTTAGCACTGTGTGTGAGCCTGGCTCATTGCTTGCCGAAGAGCTGAGTGAAGGGGGTCTGTGGAGTCTCACGCACCCCGAGAACCTCTTTGTGTCTTCAGTTACACAGGCAAGATTTTATGGAGTGGGTAGCTTATCTGTAGCTGTTTAAGCAAAAGAGAGGCTGACTGGAAGAGCTGGAGGTGGAATAGGGCAAGTGGACAGGGATCAGTGTGCATCTTCATCACACTGGACAGGACAAGGAACACCCAGCACCTGGCTTCCTTTCCTGCCGAGATTCCTTTCTCCCCGTATGTATGTTACATTCTTTAGAGTGGAGGCTCCGACGCTTCTCACGGTAATTCCTCTCAATGGTGAAACTACCTACTTCTAAAACTGCAAATCAGCCTTGCTGGGGGCACATGCAGGTCCTGCCATGCTGGGTAAAGGTTTATTGCACGACTTAAAACCTCAACTAAACACAGCTCTAACTTCTCTTATTTACGTCCAAAGTGTCCATTCAAAACTTTGGTCCTGCCAGCATTGTTTTCCTACTTTGCAGTGGCTGGGGTTCTCTGCCCTCTTGACTCTGCCTTTCCTTGAATTATGATTGGGATAGAAAACGAACCGAAATATTAGGGAGTCAAAGACAGCGGCATAATCCAACAGACCACGGTAATCTCTAGAGAAGAAAGTGTTAAGCAGAGCGGAGAGCCTTCCCACCGGCAAAAGAGTTACAGTGTAAAAGTTCTTAAGTGCTCTTCCTGGTGGTCCAGTTTCAAAGGCCAAATTTTCAGACAGTTTTGGGGACGAAATTCCTCTTTTCTTTGAAGCTGTACAGCGTGACTTTTTAGCTGGAATTTGCTCAACCAGCACCATTTGTACACGGTGACCCTTTGCTTTGATTTATTATTCTACTCCCTATGGGTGTGAAGATTACAATTCATCATCTGGTTCATACGGCAGGTTTCAGAGCCTGCCTGAGGTTGTTTGGTCCTTGGTAACCTGGAAACCTAATTACAACAACAAGCCATTTAAAGGCAGCTAGCTACTCTCTGAGTGCTTACAATAAAAGCAATACCAGGGAGGATCAGCCGGTGGCTGACCAGTATGTCCTTCAGACAAAATGACTCCTGATTTATGCCTATTGATGGTTGGGATGCTGTAATTCAGAAGCATGTTTAGTAGATTAAAGAAGAAAGAGAAAAAAGAAAGAATGCCATCGAATGTAATAGTTGGTTGAAGCTAATACTTTCTTCTTCCCACCAGATGAGTAAAATAAAACAAGCAAACAAATAAATTTTAAAAAGGAGGACATGACTGTTCCTAGGTAGGGTGGAGGAGATAGGTTATTGTAGATATGAGGGAGATCATAGGCACAAGCAGAGACAGAAACATCTGGGAGAGTCCTGAGTGAACAGACCTTGAGCCAGGCCATGTGAGGGGGAGGGGTGGGAAGAAGAGAGAAGAGAGAAAGGAGAGGGGACAGGGGAGAGGGGAGAGGGAGAGGGAAGGAGGGAGGGCAGGGAAGGGGAGAGGGGAGAGCAGGAGGTCAAAAGACAAAAAAAGGCTTGCATAACCCAAATAGCTTGATTATACAGGGAAGAAGAGCAGCTGGGGAAGGGCAGCGCCGGGCAGTTTAGGGGATCAGTCAGTTATGCCAGCAGGAGGACCCTGTAACAAAGAGGGACTGAAGAATGCTGGGAGAACCTGGTGGCCAGCTTCAGATCTGCTATATTAATAGGCATCTCAGTTAGCTGGTTGTCCCAGGTCTGAGACCTAACACATTGAAGAAGTGAGCATTTTGTCCCTTGTATTTGGGAAACTGCAAGAGACTTGCTCTCTTAGATGGATTTGTATTCCTTCTCTTAGTATTATTTCATTTTATGTAACACCTTCAGGTAAAAACACATTAGCCTTTCTTACCAAGGAAAGCATATAAATTAGATGTGGAGAGAAAAGTTAGTCTAAATAAGTTTAGTCACTCTACACACAGTTTGTGGTGCAGCTTAAATAAGGCAGTAAATCCGGGGCAGAGAAGATAGATCTCTGGGAACATGCTTGGTGCGCAAAGTGAGGACCTGGGTCTGGATTGATGGCATCCATATAACAAGTTGGGCATGGCGGAGTGTACCCTGTGGTCCCATCATGGGGGGTCAGAGAAGGGCAGGTACCTGGATTGTTGGCAAGACCCATGGATTAGGGTGAGGGTAAGGTTTATTCAACCATGTCTTCATTTGGGTATTGCAGAAACCAATGCTGATAGATAGAAACTGGTGCAGGGAAGACCCACGGGCCCCATGGTACCCAATCTGTGCCATATCATGGATTCTCTGGATTCTCTGAATCAGTTCATTGACGATGTGGAACAAGCTTGGCCGTTTGCCCTCATTGGTGAGCTCTGGTTTTTAGGTGTTATTATAAATGCTTCTCCAATCCCCACTGCTTGAAACTTGGTGGCTCATGTAAAATTGCCGCCCAAGCTGTCTGCTTGCTCCTCGGTCTTATTTCCAGCTGCCGTCCTGACACTGTTGAAAAAGTAACTTGAGAGAGAAAGGGTCTGTTTCGACTCACAGTTCAAGGGCACATCTGTCTACTATGGTAGAGTAGTCAAGGCCCCATCACAATCACAGTCAGGAAGCTGAGAGTGATGATCCTTAACTCAGTGTTCCCCTTAAAGGTCAAGTCCTTGCCCAACTAGTGATGTCTTGCACAGCAAGGCTGGGTCTCTCCCCACATCAACCTGATCAACACAGTCCCTCACAGACATGCCCAGAGGCTAAATGTCTCACAGATAGTCCTGGAGGCTTGTCTCCTAGGAGCTTACAGCTCTACAGGTTGAAAGCAAGGTATAGAGGCACAAACACATAGGCCCTTTAAAAACACATTTGTTGCCGGGCGTGGTGGCGCACGCCTTTAATCCCAGCACTCGGGAGGCAGAGGCAGGCGGATCTCTGAGTTCGAGGCCAGCCTGGTCTACAGAGTGAGTTCCAGGACAGCCAGGGCTATACAGAGAAACCCTGTCTCAAAAAACCAAAAAAAAAAAAAAAAAAACAAAAAAAAAAAAAAAAAAAAAAAACCACATTTGTTTTAATAAACCTAAATGGAAAAAAACCATATTCACCTAAGCTTAGTTTTCTTATGTATATTGATACTGTCCTTAGGGAAGCAAGCAGAGAACGAGGAAAGGCTTTCCCCGAAGTCCATTTTCTGTGCAGAGGGAATGAGAGCAAGCATCCCTGTTTAGTCGGTTTTTTACTGCTTTGTGTGCGCCGTTCTGCTTACAGTTTTCTTTCCAGACTTGTCTCTGGGCTGGGGAACAGGAGCTGAGGTATTTTCCCAAGGACCTAAGCCAGTTGACTGAGCTTTGGGGTGCACTGATCTCTTCTGAGCATAAAAATTTAGATTTCACACAGCCTTTGCTATAACTGGGAGGATGTTAGTATTTGCTTATTTGCTGTAAAGTCAAAAAGTTGTCTGGAGTCACTAAGTATGGCGGCCTATAAATGCCTTTATTTGAGAAGAATTGGGATGAAACATAAGGAAGTGGGTGTCCTGTTTCCTCAGTGCTAGCTGAAATGTTTGAGTTTGGACCACTGGGCTTGGGAGATTCTGGTGGTGTTCCCTTCACACAAGCCTTGGTCCCAGGGTCTTTCCTGAGGTAGACAGGTTGGGAAAAGAAGAATAGAGCCTCACTCCTGTGCAGCCCTTTCTGCATTTCTACCCAATGTGCTGTCTCTGATGTAGCTGAAGTATCGTAAATATCAACACAGCACTGCTCTGTCATGAGCTACCTTCACCCAAGCAATCCAGGTAGAGGAGGAAGAGGAATAGGTAAAGACAACAAGGGACTGTAATCCTGACAAGTGGAACATACGAATACCATAAGCTGTGTTCTTGGAGGCCTTAATGAAACAAATATGTTTGATTTCAATACATTTTCTCTAAAACAATTGCATTCAATCTCATTTATGTTCCATTCTTAGCGATGATGATGCCTGAGTTATGAAGGCTGGAAAAAAGCTAACAGTGAGTAATATCTTAGGAGACATCCAGTGTTCCGTCATAGTCTTCAACAATATTTTCAACTGATGATATTTTCAGTAATCTTTTCATAATTTTTATATACTATATTTCGATCTTTTCCTTTCCCCCAACTAGTCCTTGCTCTTCCTGAGCTCCCCATCCACCCAGCTTCATGTTCTTTCTCTCTTTAAATAAGAAAAACAAAACCAAAATACAAAGAACAAAAATCTCTCACGAAACGGAACTCAAACAAACAAGCACAAGACCAATAAGACAAAAAAAAAGGCAAAACAAAGCCAAATGAAACAAAAAGGACACACACACACACACACACACACACACACACACACACACCCAAAAGCAAACAAGCAAAAGAGCCAAAACAAAACATGGGGTTCCTTGATAAACCCAGAGCCTTTCAATTAGATTAAACCAGAACCCCAAATGAGATTTTCCCTTTCCAGCAGGTGTCAGTTGCAGACAGCTTCTTGGTTAGAGGTGGGACCCTGTGTCCACTTCCCCCTGTCAGTGCTGGGACCCTGTCTAGCTTGAATGTGTGCAGGCTTTGTGCATGCTGCCACAGGCTCTGCACATCAGTTCTGTTCTAGACTGCTCTACAGTTCTGCTATAGACACTGTGTCCTTGAAGTCACCCACCACTTTTGGCTCTTATAATCCTTTTGCCTCCTCTTCTGCATAGATGCCTGAGCTAGAAGGGAGGGGTTTGATGAAGACATCTGTTTAGGGCTGAGTGCTCCGAAGTCTTTAACTCTCTGTAGACTGTCCAGTTGTGAGTCTCTGCTAACTCCCATCTACTGCATCAATTACTTTGGGAAGTAATCTCTCTCTCTCTCTTTCTCTCTCTCTTTCTTCCTGTCTGTTTGTCTCTCTCCCCTAGTTTTAAAAACTGGCATACAAGAGGCTGGTGAGAAGGCTCAATGGGTTAAGACACTTGCCACCAAACACTTGACTTCAGTTCCCGGAACCCATATGAAGGAAGGAGGGAAAAGATCCCCAAAGTTGTCCTCCAACCTCCACGTGGGGGTAGTGGCACACTTGCACTCACCTGACCTCCACGTGGGGGTCATGGCACACTTGTACCCCCAACCTCACACAATGACGAAATCAACATAGCAATTGGCACACAAAGAAAAGGCTCTCAGGAGGGCATTTTATAATAACTTTATTCTTATTGATCCTAGCCAGTGCAGTTTTAAGCAGGACACAAATGCCTGCAGAGTTGCAGTACCTGACCACATATTATAGAGCCACAGTGACAGGCACTGGACCCCAGCCCACAAAAGACTCCAGATGTGTAGATTAATGGAATAGAGTAAAGACCCAGAAATAAACTCACTTAGCTATAGTCATCTAATTTTTTTGTGGTCAGAACTATTCAATAGAATGAAACCTTATACACACTTAAAATAATAGTTGTCTGTTTCCCCTTCACATTGCTATTTTCTTTTATTATTATTAATTCTAAATTTAATTAAAATATAATGACATCATTTATTCCTTTATTTCCTCTTCTACCCCTTCTATGTCTACCCTGTTCTTAAATTCATGACCTTCTCTTCTTTACCCATTGTTCTTACATATACATATAAAGTGACTAAACATATAAATACAACCTGCCGAGTCCCTTCAGAATTGCCTGCACGAATATGTTTCTAGGGCTGACTACTCAGTACTGGAAAGTCAACCGGGCATCTTATCCCCAGGAAGGTCTAATTTTCCAGCTCTCAGCAGTTATTAATCGCCTGTAGCTGTTCATCTAGGGGTGGGGCCCTTTGAGTTTCCCACATCTACACTGGGATGACAACTGTTGACGGGTCTTGTTTAGTAGGCATAGTGCTGAGATTTCATAGGTATAACTCCCCTGTTACAGCTAGAAGTAGGGATTCTCACAGTGGAATCCCTGTCCTTTGGCTCTTCCTGCCCATTCTTGTGCAATGTTCCCTGAGCTTTAGGTATAGGGTTTGTACTGTAGATACAGCAGCTGGGCCTGTGCTCCCGACACTCAGTTATTCTCTGCACCTTCTGTGATGGTCTCCTCCTGCTGCAAAAAGAAGCTTGGTCAAACATTTACCTGTGGGTATAGGATGAATATTTAGCATACAGTTGGCAATTATAATGGTTTAGGATTTGGTGGTAGTAGGTTCTTCTGTAAGATTCATGGCTCACTAGTCATGTGCATTTTGCTTTGTTTACAGTGCACAGTGCCAGGCACAGGCTGATTTTCCCTTTATCCTTAGGCATCAATTGCAAAGAGCTTCTTGATTAGGAGTGGGACTCCCATGTCCATTTCCCTCACTCGGCGATAGAACCCTGTCTAGCTTGAACCTCTTTCCGCAGTTTTTGTGAATCCCTATGCGTTGGTTACTGCCAAGAGAGAAGTGCCACTATTGCTCTGTATGGCTACCTCTGCTGTTCTGGTTAGTTCTGTGGTTCATGAGTATCATGGCTGGGTAGGACTAGGGATTGGTTTTCTCCACTGGCAGCTTGCAGGGTGCTTTCTGGTAGCATGAGACCTAGCCCTCAGGGAGGAGGCTTTCAGTCTAGTTCCAGCTCAAACCCTCTGAGTCCACCCTCTGAAGTGCCTGGTACACTCATCTAATTTCTGACAAAGGTGTCAAGAACATATATTGGAAAAAAGGCAGCTGAGAAACTGGATTTCTACTATAGAAGAATGAAATTAGATCATACCCCTCACTGTGCACAAACATTGATTCAAAATGTGTCGGAGACCTTAATATAAGACCCAAGAGAGGGACAGCTACTGGAGAAAATATAGGGGAAGACTTGCGGTTTGTGTAGGCATATGCAAGGACTTCCTGAGAAGGACTTGAGGAGGACAGGAGATAACCCTCAGCGCTGACAGTGGGAGAGCGAGCTATTTTAATTGAGGAAGTGGCTCAGTGAACCCTGAACATTCTTTTGTATCTGCGCCATGTGCTCTGACCTCCTGGCTGGCGCACTTTTGATGTGGAGCTGAGGTTCTCCTGACCCACTTCTACCCTCAGGAAATGTAAATATTTTCTCAATTAAGCCTGACCCTCTGGCTAACAACAAGCCAGCCATTGTCTCTCGGATGTTCTGAGCCAATAAGCTTGGCATGTGGGCGAAGACCCCCTGCCTCTGCAGATCAGCCGCAAACCTCATGACTGACCTTCATGAGATAACTGCAAGAAATAATTAATTTGCTGTGAACTTGGCGTGGGTAGTTTTGCTTGTTTATCCAACTGTCCTCTGGCCTAACAAAGCAAACGAGAATCAAGTTTCTTTGACGACAAACCGAACGCCGAACGAACTCACAGGTCTGAAGTACTGAGGGGGGTCGGGGGGTGGGGTGGTTAGTCCAGTTACAAACTGGAGTGTTGTTGGTTCTCAGCCGTGAAATTGTAGAGAACTCTTCCTATTCCTTATGTGTCGCAGCTTCTGTTATCTTTCTAAATGGAACCATTTGCAAATATTGCAATTTGGAAATTAAAATTGATACAATTACCAAATCTGCAGATCTTGGGGGAAGAGCTAGTCAATTTTCCCAGCATGCCTTTCTTTTCCTTATCCTGAAGCCCACACTTCATTTATCTGGCAATGTTTTCTTAGTTGATACCAGGCTGCGCCTAGTCCCTAGTCTTTCATGGTTTTGAGGATTCTGAGGCCAGCTTTTTTTGTAGCAGGTCTCTTAATTTGTGTTTGCACGCTGTTCCCTGTGGCCTGCTTGAGATCACTCACTTCAGGAACACAGAGTCCAGAATATACTCCTTTGTCCTGCTATCATCCTCTCAGAAGGCATTGCCCAGGAAATATCAGAAACAAGACACCATCGCTACAAGGAGATAAAAGGTGGGGGGAGAGAGAAAATACCTCTAGCCCTGATTAGCATAGATGGTGATAATATACAGTCTACCAAGCGTTGCAAGGCAGAGGGAATCCTCACCATTTTGTATAGCCTGGCACCTGAAACCTCTGACAGCCATGTTTTTCAGATGCCGAGTAACCAGTCCTTCAATAAGGGCTCTGGGCAGCACCCTTTGTACACAGTTGTTCTATTTTAGTTGAGCTAAGCACTGGTGTGAACTGCCCTCACCCAGAGGAGAAGCAGACTCCTCAGACCATGATGACAGGTATCTTGGCAGCTCGGAGCGAGACATTCCCCTTAGGATCTTAGCCACGGACTTTGCTTTCTGCTCTCCCACAGGTCCCTGGGAATGGAGGCGCTGCCTCCCTCCATGGACTTTACCTTTGCTTTAAAGTCTTTTTTTATTGGGGCTGGAAATATGATTCAGCAGTTAAGAGCACTAATTCCTTTTCCAGAGGATCGGAAACTTGATTCTCAGTGGTTAACGAGCATCTATAACTACAGTTCCAGGGTATCTGATACCTTCTTCAGGCCTCTCTAGGCCTGTATATGTCACACACACACACACACACACACACACACACACACACACACACACACAGTGTGGGTGTGGATGTGTATTGTGCTGGGGGGCATTGCAGATAGATACGTGCATCCCATGGCACACCTGCGGATGTCAGAAGGCAACTGGTAGAAATTGGTTCTCTCTTTCCATCATCTTGGTCCTGGGATCTAACTCAGGTAACCATGTTTATTGGCAAGCACCTCCCCCCCCCCAGTCCATCTTGTCAGACTCCTCTTCCTTACATTTCTGAGAGATGGTTCAGAAGTCCCTGAGAAGATGTTCCTACAAGTGACCAATGCCCGTCTAGCATCGCAAAGGACTATATTCCTTTCAAAGAGACAATAAACTATTCAAAGTATCTGATTTGCCCAGACAACTGAGAGCAGGGAAATCTCATTTCAGCAGGCTGAACCAAGCCTCTTATTCAGTGTTAATTGTCCTGGCAGTGAACGATGTGAGTGGGTGGTGCTGATGATGATGCTCACCTATGACAAAGCTCCATGTCATAGCTGCCAGCTTTCTCAGCTGACAGGGATGCCCTGTGGAGAGACTTGGAGACTGTGCGGGTACACCATTTCTTTCCCTTAGTCAGGGCTCCACCCAGAGTCCATGATGAAGCAGAGGCTCTTTCCTGCACCAGCTGACATCATGTGTTGGCCTGTGATGGTTTCCTCTTCTCTTTATTGCTTCTACATCCCTAACTGGACTTCTGCTGTACAGAGCAATTTTCTTCTTATTATTCATATTACCTATGTATTAGTATGGACATGGGTATTTATTTTTTTTAATTTTACTTGCTGTTAATATTTGTGTGTATGCACATGTACATACAAATGTGTCACAATGTGTACGTGGAGGTCAGAAGTACTTCGTGGCACAGATTTTCTCTTTTGACCTTCCCTTGGGTTCTGAAGATGATCTTAGGTCATCAGACTTCCACCATAAGGTAGCTTTGTCATTTGGTCAGGACCATTGATATTTATTTTTAGTTAAAAATCTTTTTTTTTTTTTGTTTTTTTGAGACAGGGGTTCTCTATATAGCACTAGCTGTCCTGGAACTCTCTTTATAGACCAGGCTGGTCTTGAACTCAGAAATCCGCCTGCCTGTGCCTCCTGAGTGCTGGGATTAAAGGCATGCACCACCAGTCCTAGCTTATTTTTTAGCTAAAATCTAATACTGTCATTATTCATATTGTTGCTTATATTATTCCTGCTTTGGACCCTGGTCACTCCCTCAAGATGGCTGTCAAGGCCCTGTTAGTCTCTGAGTGCTTTCTTACTTTCTAATACCAGAGATACTTGAAGATTCATTAGTAATTTTTGGTATTTAGTCTTGGATTTGGTTAAGGCAGTATTCAAACCCATCATCTGGGCATGGAGTGTTCCTTGCTTTTGGGGTATCACAGCTTGGACGTCTGCTCAGTACGCAGAGCTAGGAAGTAGATGCATAGAACACCCATCCACACCACTGCAGTATTCTATACCCATCCATCTGCATACATGTAGATGTATGCAGACATGCTTCTGGGCATCTGAGTTTATCCTCATATATCCGGTTATATTCCAGCACAGTAGGACTCCTCCCAGCACAGTAGGACTCCTTCTGACTTGCACCCATTCCTTATTTGTAATTCTCTCTGAATAAGTTCCACATGCTAAGCGTACCTCTGGAGCTCCAACATCTTTCTGTAACAGTGGAAACCCCTGTTATCATTAGTAGCCACATTAAATTTAATAATATTATTTAACTAATTAAATAATATCATATGATGTACTATGTACACACAAAATAGTTTCAGGATTGCTAGCCCATACTTCTAGATGAAGCATTTTGGTAACTACAGTATAGAATAGGCATTTGGTGCTTTTATGTTTAGATTTTCCAATATACAGCAAGGATCCTCTTTTTCCAGGCAACAGAGATGAGCCCTCCCTCTCCCTTTTCTGCTGTATTAGTTACTTTTTGTTGTTGTTGTTGTAACTGAATAACAGACAAGAAGCAACATAAGAGAGGAAGGATTGATTTATTTTGGCTTACAGTCTGAGGATACATGGTGTCGCAGGATTTTTTCTGTCTAGTTACATTAGTGTAGAGGAGATCTGTGATTGGACAGGGAAAGGGCGGGTGTAGCTAAGAGTTGCAGAGAGACAGATCATCCCAGAGGGTATGGAGAAGAACCAAAATGGCTTTGGATGTGTACCTGCCGCATTTACCAGCCACAAGTAGCTATGATTTCACAAGGTTAGAAATATTGGGATAAAGCTTTTATCATTATCAATTGGCTCTGAAATTATTGTATTGGCATCTTGTAAATTGTGTTATTATTGATAAGTAAATCTGATTGGTTAATTAAGCTTAAAGAGTCACGATTCTACCAGGGTACTGGGTGTTGTGAGATGCAACCGTTCCAGAGGTGTATGGAGCGTTACATGGACATGAGAGGAACTTGGGTCTTCCCCCTCTACACCTGCCCCTACAGAGATGGCTAGGTGGGAGCCCTGTGGCCCAGAGAGTTGGCAGGTGGGCGGGAGCACGGGGGGGGGGGGGGGCGCAGAAGCGAGGTCAGTCCCCACAGAGAGTTGGCGGGTTCATTTTTAAAAATATTTTCCACAACAACATGGCTGAGAAGGCATGGTGGCAGGAATGTAAGGCACGGTGACCATACTGCATCTGCACAGGAAACAGAGAAGAGACAGGAAGTGGTGTCAGGCTCTCGGATGTCAGCGTCCATCCTCAGCGATCCATTTCCTCCAGCTGAGCTGTACCTTCTAGATGTACCTTCAAGCACCTAAGCCTCTGGTGGACCCGGAATGCTCCCTTTCCGGTCTGATTGTGTTACTGATGTGTAACAGGTTCGTTTATTTCTGTGACCGAGTCAAACAATTAGAGACGCCTCTCCTATGAAGGAACTCTTACTCTGGGATATTAAAGGGGCTGCATCTCAGCGTTCACACGGGCAGGGATGGCCTCTGGTATGGCTTGAGAACAAAGGGAAGAGGTCTTTCATCAGGACAGAGCAGCCTACAAGCTGTTATGTGAGAACTCTCAGAGGGGAGCTGGTGAGCTGGCTCTGGTTGAGAGCACTGGCTGCTCTTGCAAAAGACCCAGGCTTGGTTCTTAGCACCCGCATGACAGTTTTCAGTCCTCCATGGGCATTTCATACATGAGATAGATTTACTTACATGCAGGCAAACTCTCACACACATAAAATAAAATAAATTTTTTTTACAAGTTTTGTTTTTGTTTTTTTAAAGAAAGAAAGCTTATTGCCTCTTTCAGTAGTAAGAGGGAGCTGGCACGTGTTGATGAGAGAATGTCAGATGGTCTTAAGGTCCTAGTTGGACATTCCATGGACAGTTGCTAAAGAAAATACCATTTAAAAGACAACGCTTCCCTGCACTGCCGGAGCAGGTGTTCTTCAACAATGGCTTCTGACCTGAGGCATTAGTGTTCATTATTTTGTCCTTGTTTTTTTCCTCATATTTACAAGAGCATGTAAGACTTTAGATTTCTTCATTCAGTCTCAACTTGCCAGTGTTGGATTCTCTGTATTCTTAGTAAAAATGTATAGTCTGCTTTCCAGATTGGTTTGCCCAATCTGGGAAAATAAAACAAACCAGAAGCTGCTGCTGGTGAGATAGCACGTGTGGTGTAGTAGGAAAGAACATGCAAAGAAAAGGCACAGCCCTAAGCGGCATTTGTTTTAAATGCTTGGTTAGTGGCAGTTCCCGTAACTTCTGAGAGTTCTCTTGGGTTAATTGGTTATTTTTTAACTTTATAGGGGTCATATTGTTCTCTTCAGCATAGCATTAGAGGGACCCACACAGACTTACTTATGAATGCCTTGACAGTATTCAAGTACTGTCTGGTTTCTATATAAGGCAAAGTGCCCGTTGAATTAATCATTTTTAGATTAAGGTAATTAGCCAGAGATTTAACATCGCATCTAAGGAGTTTCCAGGGTTAATGTGATCTTTCAAAAATATTCCACAGAGTGTAATAAAGAGAAAATTAGACTGTAATGTCAATGGCTTATAATCATTAGACATGTTGGGAAATAGATTTAATTGGATCAAATTTGGTTGAAGACTTAGCAATATGAGCATTTGTTTAGTTCATACATATATTTAAACATTTTCCAAGAATTAACTTCTATGACAAATATTTTATCTTTTGGAGTGTGTGTGTGTGTGTTGATTTATGTATGTGAAGGTCACAGTTTTGGGAGTCACTTCTCTCCTTTCACTGTGGATTCCAGGAATCGAACTCAGGTCTTCAGGCTTGTATGGAAATCACTTTTATCCTCCTAAGACATCTTGTTAGTCCTCCATGTATGTGTGTGTGTGTGTGTGTGTGTATGTGTATATATATATATATATATATATATATATATATATATATATACCAACAAGATCATATATATGTAATAGAGTCTAGAGTCTCTTACTGATCTGGGACTCAGCAAGTAGGCTAGCAAGTGGCGGGCCCTCAAGCTCTAGGGGTTCCTCTGGTCTTTGTCTCCCTAGCACTAGGACTATAAATGTATACCACCATACTTGACTTTTTTTTGTCCCATGAGTTCTGGGGATCCAGATCAGGTCCTCACTGAGCTATCACCCACCCCTGTTTTGGATTCCTTTTAAGTTAAATATGAATCTCCCATCTTGCTGTGCTTTGAACAGCTGAACTATTAATTTGTTTTGAATTGTTTTCTTGCTCTAGGGAAAGGAAGAATTCTGTTTAGACAATAGTTGGAGGCAGATGTATAAATCCATTTGATAGTGAACATTTTTGGCAAAACTATCTGAGTAAGAGAGGCTAAGCCGGCCCGACAGATGAACCTTAGCCCATCTTCTGGGAATTGGTGCCTGTGCCGGGCATAGCTCAGGGATCCTCACAGGACCCAGGCAGAGCCGAGGTGTTTCATCAGCTCAGAGTAATTGTAGTCTCCTGGGGATGTTCTGATCACCGTGCCCATTGTAATTAGCAACACCTTCTGTGACTAGGGCCTTCCTGAAGTTAGGCTGGCTGGAATTTTTTAGAATCATCAAAGCTGAATAGTAAAATATTATTCAACTAGGGGCCTGAATCTGCCACCACTTCTGGGATCTGGAATTTCTGTAAGCTTTGATTTTTGTTCTATCTGTGCGCATAAAAATTGTATTCATGAGATCATGTCATCTATAGTTTACAATAGTAGCTGGAGAGGAGTGACTGAATTTGAGATCATTGAATGAACATGGCATATGCTAATGTATAGAGTACGAGCACCTGTTCATCTTCGCATACCCCCCCTCCCCCCAGTAAAGACCTCAATTAGATGACTACAAATGCATGCCAGCTCTTTCTGCTAGTGGACAGCTTTATCTTGATGCCCCTAGCAGGCAGAA
This sequence comes from Mus minutoides, assembly GCA_902729485.2. NCBI lineage: Eukaryota > Metazoa > Chordata > Mammalia > Rodentia > Muridae > Mus > Mus minutoides. Next base: position 788,042 of record LR749687.1, on the reverse strand, counting down.
TGGTCACTAAGAAACCTGGAAGGAGAAACAAGGGGTGTCTGTGACTCTTTGGCTCCTGAGGTGTGAGGAAGCTCATCACGGTTAGAACAGTGTTAACCAGAGGGCTGGTGAAAGGGCTCACTGGATAAAGGTACTTGCCACCAAGTTTGACCACCTGAGTTCAATCCCTGGGACCTATGTGGTAAAATGAGAGAACCATTCCCAAAAGTTGACCTCTGACATCACCTACCCTACTGTGGCACAGTGCATCCCTGCCCCGGAATAAATAAATGAGATGTAATAAAAATAAAACATAGACCAGTGCTAACTTTATAAGGTACGTTAGAGTAATAAATGTGGATGCAGTTAAAGGCATTTTATAGTTAAAGTTGTAAGCTTTTAGAAAATAAAAGAATGGTTGCCCTATAACAAAGGGGACAAAGTTTGGTTAGAGTTCTGAGCATGCTTTGTGAAAAAACAAAACCAAAACTCATCCTAATTATTGTTTAATTGAAGTGTTCTATTTCCAAAGTATCACCAATGGGTTATAGATGAGTGTGCTTACTAGGAAAATGAAAAGAAAGCCACAGCCCAATAGTTATAACAGGAGAAGGGTATATTACACTAATGGAGGATGCACAGAAGATTCTCCAGAAGAATGGTACAGAATTTCTGAGGGGAAGAATTCTAGCCAGCTGATTGAACAGCCTGAGAGAGAGTAGATTAGTGAAGGAGTCCATGGCATGCTTGGTGTGGCCAGAGAACATGAGCTCAAACCCCAGGTCCAAGGCTGTGACCTTCGTCCAAGGCAGTGGCTGCCTCTGAAGACTCTTTCACTGGGAAGTTGCATGCTTGGGCCTGTACTGCGCGAAGAAGTATTCAGAAATGGGTGGTTCATTGAGGAAAGGCACCAAAGGCAGGAATTGTGCTCAGCTGCTCTGCAAGCAGGGTGAGAGGATTTGTGAGGTCCTATTGTGAGATTTGTGAGGTCCTACTGTGAGGAAGAGGGCGCTGAGGCCCCGCCGCCCTTGAGTTTTTCTGGTGACTGTTCAGCAGTATGTTGTCTTTCAGCTGCTTTGAAAAAAGTGCAAGTTATCTTTGAATACCGAGTGAGATGTAATAATAAAATTGTATGTTACAGCAACTCGGAGAAGGCTTAGATACAAATAGATTTTTTCTAAATGTTCATTTCAGGGTGAAGAACTGGGCACATTCAGTGTCAGGAGAAAGATCTGGGCAGCAGATAGGAACTTGGTTGGCAGTGGCAAAATTCTGTCTGGTAGCCGTGGGCTGGATAACCTCAGCCAGGAGGATGCTCAGGTTAGCAAGTGAACAGAGGAGGAGTAGAATCCCAGACAGCGTGTGCTGACCATTGCCTGTGGGTCCAGCGGAGGAGGCGTTAGCAAAGGAAAGAGAATGGTCACAATCAAAGTGCATCAGAGACAACATATTGCTGAATTATGGAAGATTGTTTAGCTACCTGCTCCTTTAGAGTTCTTCCTTTGATACCATAACTGCCCGTGGGATTAAAAACAGCTTCTTGTAGTATTCTGAAATGCTAATATTTGATCTGTTGGAGCTCAATTTTCTGGTATCAAAGAACACAATGATACTAGAAAAATAGATTTAACATCTGCATATATTGTAGATATTCTGTACCTTAAGAAATACTCAACTTTGGGACTGAGCTATGACCTCAGTGTTAAGGGCACACTCCGCTCCTGCAGAGGAACTGAGTTTGGATCCCAGCACTCATAGCTGGCAGCTTACAAGTGCCTGTCATGAAGCTCTGAGGGGTCAAAGGCCTCTGCAAACTCTTGTACTCATGCGTGCACATTATCACAGATGAACACACACATATACGCACATGATGAAAAATATAAACTCTTTAAAAACAAATAGCCAACTTTAGAGGTAAATATATGTATTATCTATGACAGTTATTGAGAAAATGGGCATTATTTATCTCCTATACTGTTTCATTGATCAAACCATGTGGACTGACTTGCTTAACATTCAGTCAGTGTGCTTCCCCATGCTTCCTCATCTGTTCCTGTCTTTATACCTAAAGTATGTTTCTTGTTAACAGTATGCAGTGGAAGTTTCCGTCTGTTATTCATTCTTTGGCTTTTTTGTGCTTTACAGTGTCCTTTCATTTCTTGTTTCTTATAGCATTAATGGAACGAATTAATTTTTTAGAGTTATTTGTTTATTGATTGTGTGTGTGTGTTGTGGTAATCACGTGGAGTTGGTTCTCTCCTTCTCCACGTGGGCTCCAGGGCTCAGGATGCCAGGTTTGTGCAGCCAGTGCCCTTAGCAGCAAAGCCATCTCCCTGGGCCTCCATTTCCTCTTTCCCAGGATGCTTTCTCAGGTATATTCTGCTGTGTCTAGGTTGCTAAGTCTATGTAACAAATTCCTCATTTCAGGTGCTCTGTTTTATTGCTTCTAGAGTTTTCGTGTTTGTTTTTTGTTAGTTTCAAATTATGGTCTAGATCTTTCCATATAACTTGAGTTTTGTTTGATATACCCATCCCTATGCCACCAAGCTGTTTAATGTATTAATAACAGTTACAGTAAAAACGTTAATGCCCATCTCAACATCTCTAGCCATACCTGGTTTGCTCTTGGTTTTTGGTTTTTGTTTTATTTTTCTCTAACAATAGGCTCAATTTCCCACCTTGTTTGAATTGTTCTGTAGTGTTTGTTGTGTCAAGGTGACCTTATATAACATTCTGTTATGTGTAGGAACTGTAAGCAGATAATACTTTTCCTCAGAAGAAAGTATCCCTGCCTCTGTTAGATGAGTGCCAGGAGAGGAGCTGGTTGTCACCCAGCCTGCGACAAGTTTCAGGACAGGCTGGAGGCAGCTTTACCTGCCATCACTACACCACTGCTTCCAAACATTGCAAGAGTAAAATTAGGCCTTCTCTCAGGGCTTGGGAGCTAATGCTGAGGAGATTTAGAGGTGTCTCTTGACAGTTGGTCCAACTGTGAGCAGTGTGTGCCACAGGAGAATCTATTACCCAGCCCCACCTCCAGCCTTCCCTGCTACTGGGTTCTGCCTCTGCTTTCTTGCCTTGCTCCTAGCTTCTGTTACACTTCTGTGCGCCTGCAGACAGCTCCAGGTGCAGAAGAGTTTGTTGGTAGTGTGGACTTTATTACATCCCTGTCTTCTCTACAATGCCAGCCCATCCTCTGACTAACTCGCTACGGAAGGTTTGTCATCCTGATCATGTAACTCTTAGATTTCTTCTCACTTAGAGCTTGTGCTCTCTGGAATTTAGGTCATCTCTAGACATTAGATTTCTTTAAAACTTAAGCTACTTTGTGTGCTTCCAGCTCTCCTCGTTTTGGCAGATGCAACTGGCTCCTATAGTGTTCCCTCTAAGCAGGAGTGAGCCTGTGTCTTACATCTTTCTTATGAGTCTTGAAGTGGCTGCTCACAGTCTTCACTTCTTGCTGTGAAGTCTTTCCATTTCAGCTGTCTTTTTTAGGTCATGGACCGTGAGCATTTCTATGACAAATGGCTTATCTGTTAAGTTTAGAGACACTTCCTAGAATGAAATATCCCCTGATAGAGATTCTTTTACAGAGCAGGCTCAGTCCTGTGGAGTGTGTGGCACTGGCTTTAGCTGTCCTTTATTCCAATGAAAATAGTGATGTTGGGGTACGGAATGACGATGATGACAGCTGTTACTCTTCTCTTCCGGGTGGTTAACAGGGATTAAGCCTCGTACCTTAAGTATCCCAGACTCTCTGACATTGAGCTTCGCACTTTTGTTGTTGTTGTTGTTGTAGAGTCTCACTGTGTAGACAGATCTGGCTGGCTTAGAACTCACTGTGTAGATTAGGCTGGCCTCGGACCCACAGAGACCCACCTGCTGCTTCCTCCAGAATGCTGGAAGTAAAGGCTTATGTCACCATGCCCAGTTTCTTGGATGGTTTTAAAAAAATCTCTTTAGGATAATTTATACATGGCTATGTCTATTTATTATATTGATTCCTAGGTAAATTATTTATTTTTTTGTGTCTTTAAACTTTTTGATCCTTTTTTTTTTAAATGGTGAACATTGATTAAGTATTTTGCAAGAGACTTTGTTTCCTCTTTGATGCTGGATAATGTTTGCAAAGTAACAAAGTTTTCTCAAAGATTTTCAAAGTCCCTAGAATATATACCAGAGGGAGAGTAGAGTTAAAACCTAATGTATGTTGGCCTGTATTGGGCAAATAATTAACTTTAGTACGTTTGTTTCTCTAAATAGACCGGCATTTTAGAAAGTATTGCAAACTGAACCCTTAAGCAGTATAAGGAATTTTTACAGGAGGTGAGCGCGCTCGTTGGACTGTGAGAATCCACTCTGCTTGCTCCCTTGGGTCCTTGGGCTGACTTGGCTTTTTTTGGTCCAGGGTTGAAAAGGTGGCGAGTGCCAGTTAACAGCCCCTGGGAGCGGCCCAGGCTGTGCTGCTGCCGCTCCTGCGCAATTAGCTCAGTAAGCAAATCTTTAAGTTAACTTAGAATTATTCCAACCTCTCCACATTGATTGATTGATTAACAGATATATTACCTATTTTATCTAATCTATTATTTATCTAACGTCTATCTATCTATCCATCTATGGTCTCTATCATCCATCATTTGTTGATCTTTCATCTATTCCTCAATCATATATTATCTTTTATTTCTATTGTCTATCTATTTTGAACTGTCTTCTATATTTATATTATCATCTGTCTCATCTATCAGTTATCTACCTATCATCTAGCTATCTCTATTTACCACCCATCTACCTATCATTGCCCTCCCTCCCTCCCTCCCCAGGGCTGGAGTAACAGGAGTGTGCTGTCACAACCAGCTCATCATGCATGTTTCTAAATGGTATTTCCAATAACATCACATCTAAATGCAAAATAAATTAAACCCAATCAACTGGGATGGGGACTTTCCAGAGCTCTGATCTGGGAGAGGCGTTGGCCATGTGCTACTGGTGATCAATATTATGATTCTGGATAATGGGAGACCACAGTGAACAAGAGTCCTTAAATTTTTATTAATTCCATTATCAGCGCATACACTTTTCCTTGACCTGTGACATAAACAGTGTTAGCAAGAGAATGTTGTGAAGGATCTACAGACTGAGTCTGAAGGGCTTCAGAGTAAGCAACACCACTCAGACCTGGTGGACCAGGGGTAGGTCATGCAGGTGAGCAGGCTAAGCAGGTGTGATACGTAACCTGCAATTGAGACCCAAGTAAATGGGCATCACTAATTGTTTGTGGGAATGAATCTTCTTGTAGGAGACCAGAGTGGAACAGCAGTCATGAGAGGCTGGTTAAGGACATGGCTGGGGGGAAGGAGCAGGAAGGTTAGTAAGCAACAACAACACATAGCTAGGGAGAAGAGGGGCTGGGGCTGGGTCTCAGAGCACATGCTGTAATTCAGTATTCTATGCCTCCCACAGGCTCACATGTCCCACCCAAGGACTGAAAGGGACAAAATTCCTAACACACTGGGCAGTAGGGTAGCAGAATGAATCAGGAGGAGATGGGATAACTCTGACCAAGTCCTCATTTCTGCTCATGAGTAAAAGAAATCAAAGAGACTAGATGGGGACAGATAAATGATAGGGAGGGAGGGAAGGAGGGAGGGAGGGATAGATAGAGGGATAGAGAGGGAGGGAAGGAGGGAGGGTGGCAGATCAGTAGTTCAAGGCCTATCTTGGCTGTATGACAAATTTGAGGTAAACCTAGGAAACATAGGACCTGTCTCAAAACAAAAGCAAAATTATAATTTTTCAAAAAGTAAAATTGCTTTATATGATGTTCTTAGACAATTTTCCAATTCAGACATATAATTTTGTTTTTTAGATACTTTTATTGGTCTGTTAGAAGATGACAATGCAGCTATTTAGTTAGTATGACTGAGCTGCATATAATTAAGATTAGTCTTCAATTTAGGTGGTTAATCATGAACCCTTAGAGAAGAGACTATCTGTGCCAGGCTGAAAATAACCATGGAGAAAATAACCGGTATTCACACAAACGCCATGATATTCTTTTCAAATTTATTCTGATTTTTATATTCAGAATAAAATTACAAAATTATTTTATAACTGTATATATTTATTTCTCTAAATTACTAAAGTGAAATAATTTAGACAAGAGCTTCAAAGTCATTTCTTTATATAGCTTACTTATCTTTAATTCAACAACCCAACAGCGTTTTAAACTACCAATGAGTATGTGACAAGATGTATACACATGGAAAATTTGTCAGCTGACATAGTCCATGCTGACTACTGGGTAATGAGAGAGTTCCCAAGATAACAGGGGATTGGCGATTTTCAAACCAAGTAAGTAAGACACAATAAGTGCTGGGGAAAAAGAAAGCAAATGACATCCGAGCACCGTGGGCACCCTAGCAGCTGTCAGCTGAGCTGCCTGGAAGGAAGCAGAGTTGTGTTCAGGGGGTGGAGGATGCTGAGGAAGGGACTGTCAGAGGCACAGAGCAGGAAGGCCTGTCCTGCAGCTGGGCGGAGCTTCCTTCACACCTAACCTGTTACAACATAAGAACAATCAAACATGCTATAGGGCTTTACAGCCTGTCTATGTAAGCCCCAGCCTGTCGCAGATAGCATGATCTCTGTGTTAAGCCTAGGTTTTTATGCAATGGTATGAGCTAAGCAAATGAAGAGATCTTCAGATCAACTTGATCTTGTCGTAAGTGTCATCAACCTAAAAGAATTGCTTACTCTATTTCAGAAAATTCTCAGTCGTCATTGTTGATTGTGTAGATAAATGTATAGATTTTTTGCAAATGAATGGGAGACACTGAGAAGTAAGGACTGCTTCAGGGGAGGTTGGCACCTTCAGGGGAGTTACAGCACCTCTGGGGTACAGTGCAGACTGCAGGCATGAAGAAAGCAGCTCCCCCTCATAGCAGCAGTGTGAAACAGTTTCCACAGCAGATCACCAAGTTAAGAAAGCAAGGTGTTGAGTGGTTGCAGCCCTCCATCACTTAGCTTAAAAGTTGCGTGTCTGCCGGATCTGTGCTGAGAACATGCTGAAGGCACGTTGCTACCTTTGACTCCAGCCCGGTGCGGTGCGTGTGGAACGGGAGTGGGAGTGGCAGTTCCTTTTTACCATGTGTTTCTCTGGGTACTTGACTTTGCTGAGGCCCAGGCGGTACTCGCTAAAGCACGTAACAAAAACAAAACAAAACAGCAGCCTCCCTCCAAGTATTAATGTAAGGCCAACAACCCCTGGGAATAAAACTGGAAAAGCTGCTACCATTAAAGCTTTAAAACTCGATTCTAAGTTAGAGTAGCTTTTAATTGAATTCTAGCCGACATTTATTGTACAAGTGGCAGCTGCGTTCATGGGCACTGTTTCAGCCACTGGAGAACGGCCGGATCCTTCCTTAAACATGGACCATTTCTTAGAGGAAAAGGCTGCCATGCATCATGCAGGGCTAACCTTTAACCTGCAGTGAGTACAGCTATAGCCAGCTGCTCACAGGCCCCTCCCTAACAATGCTGTGGCTGGCTCCTCCCCTCCTCCTCTTCCCCTCCTCTTCCTCATTTCTAACCTTCTTTCCCCTCCTCATTCCTCCTTCCTCTTCTTTCAACCCCCACCCCTTCTCCTTTGTTCCCCCACAGCTCTTCTCACAACGCCTCACCTTGTAGCCAAGGCTAGCTCTCACAACCTTCTTGCCTCAGCCTCCCCCTTGAGTGCTGCTGGTGTTACAGACCACAGTTGTGTGCCTTCTTACAGGTGCTTTGGGCAAATTAGCCAAGCTCTGGCTTCCTCAAGCAGTGATGTCTATGGTAATGATGCTCGATCGAGTAGTTATGATGATGATGAGAGGCTCAGAACATGGAAGTTAGCATAGCACTTCCTGTGCAGCGGGGCACAATAGGCAACAGCTGCTCTTATGCAAAACTGCTGCCTTTATTTTTCAATTTTTGGGGTGTACTTATTAGTTTTTGTCAACTTCACATCAACCAGTCTTCTGAGAAGAGGGAGCCTTATTTGAGAAAATGTCTCCTTCAGAGTGGGCTGTAGGCAAGCCCGTGGGCACTTTCTTGACTAATGATTGGTTTGGGAGAGCCCAGCCCACTGTGGGTGATGCCATCCCTGAGAAGGTGGTCCTGGATGGTGTAAGAGGGCAAGCTAGCAAGCCACTCAGCAGATCTCTTCACGGTTTCTGCCTCCAGGTTCTGCCCTAACTTCCTCCAAGTGATGGATTGTAAATGGGAAATAAAAGCCAAATAAGGGGCTGGTGAGATGGCTCAGCGGGTAAGAGCACCCGACTGCTCTTCCGAAGGTGATAAGTTCAAATCCCAGCAACCACATGGTGGCTCACAACCATCTGATCTGGCTCCCTTTTCTGGAGTGTCTGAAGACAGCTACAGTGTACTTACAATAAATAAAATAAATCTTTAAAAAAAAAAAGCCGAATAAACCCTTTGTTCTCCAGGTTTCTCTTGGTCATGGTGTTTCTAATACCAACAGAAAGCAACAGAAAGTATAATGGGGGGACCTTACCCCTAAACCCTAAGTACTGTCATTGGTTGCGATTGCTGCAGCTACTGCCCGAGGAGAGAGGCAAACCATGGGGCAGAGTGCAGTCAGGCCTTGAAGAGGAAGCACAGGGCTCATTGACCTCTGCCTGATGTGTGCCTGAGGGTCTCAGCATCTGTTTCCATAGCTGCTGGGCGAAGCCCCTCAGTTATCCTAGGCTCCTGTCTGCACGTGCAGCACTGTCAGGGCTAATGCCAGCTACTTTTGGCTTATGCTTTTCTCCTACTTTAATTACTTTGGTTAGTGCATCTGGACCATGGTCAAGGCCATGGAAATCTCAAATGGTTTTTACCTTTGTGCGGAGTGAGGTACAGCACTGAGAACTCTCTAGGCAAACACAACGTGGAGTCAGAACAAGATGGCATTGCCTTAGTGATTTCAGTGGAACAGATAGCATTCAGTTTCCCCGTCGAGGACAATCCATCTCTTTTCCTTTGCTTTTGAAGGTGAAACCTGTCATCCACAGCAGGATCAACGTGTCTGCCCGCTTCAGGAAGTCGCTGCACGAGCCCTGTACCATTTTGTAAGTGGGAGGGCAGAATTAATTGGCTGTGTACTTCCTTGGGGTTGGGAATTTGAATGTGATGAGCATGACTGTTTCAGGTATGTTCCTCTTTTCTTTTCCCCTCACAGCTTGATTGCAAATGGAGACCTCATAAGCCCAGCTTCTCGCCTCCTCATCCCTAAAAAAGCTTTAAATCAGTGGGATCACATACTACAGATGGTCACAGAAAAAATAACGCTTCGGAGTGGGGCTGTCCACAGGTGCGTGGTAACATCTTCCCACAGGGGGATGGTTTGGGAATCCTTGAAGATGTCCCCAAAGGCTCTGGAGTCACTGACCCCTAGATTTGATGTTTGGCTAATTCTGCTAGACTTAAGGTGCTTCCATTTCTTTCTATGAAGACTATGATATATAACGAGACTTCATTGGGGCTGTTTCCAACAATACTTGGCGTGCTAGAACACATCAGGAAACGTTAACTGTCCTTGGTATTTTAGTGTGGAGTCATAAGCAAGCACCATACCACTTTAAGGGAGAAGGACATCTTAACCCGAACAGCTTCTTGAGTCATAGTTAACTTTCTTTTCCCTGAAGAGGCAGGACTGTTCATTCCAAGGTTCTGATTGTCTGTCTCAGGCAGATGCTAGGAAGAACAGGTGGTCTTAAGATGGAGACAGGTGAGATATGTGAGGTTATCTAAATTAAAGCCAAAAGCATTTCAGTAAAATTAAATGAACATCTAAACTACAGTGTAGCCTATGAAATTGTCTCAAAACTTTACATTTATTTACTTATTTATTGTGGGTGTTGGGGGGTATGTGCTTCAGTGCACACGTAGAGATCAGATGACAACTTTTGGAAGTCACTTAACTCCTTCTACCATGTGGGCCTTAGGGTGGAAACTCAAGTCATCAGGCTTGGTGGCAAGCACCTCTAGTAACTGAGCCATCCACCTGGCCTTGAAATGATCTCTTTGCCAGCTAAAGGATAAATAACGTATAGTGGTATGAGAGACATAGATGTAAGAACACATTGAGAGTACATACATAGTGCATACATACAGGGACACTCAAATACACACTCAGACTCCTCAAATTCCAAACAGTGCCTGTCTTCTCTTTATCCTTCCTGATGCACTGCACAGTGAACACATTCTTGCCTGTTGGATGCACGCCACACCACACGCACACACACACACACACACACACACACACACACACACACACACACATACACTCATACTCACTCACGCATGCATGCACACATGCATGCACACAAAGCACAGCCATGGCTTACAGTAACTTCCCAAATGACAGTAGCCTTGCCCTTCAGTTGAGTCCATGTTTATCTTATGGTTTTATCATCACTGAAAATTTAAGTATAAACTGTTTTAATTGAAAATAGTGCTTAATGTATGATAAAATTCAAGTAGGATGAGAGTGTAAATTTAAAGTATTTCTCTGACCTACGATCCACCCTCCCTTTCCTGAGTAGCTTTTATACCATAGAAATTGGAACCAGAAATAGTCTATGCATGTTCAAGTGTGCACACTGTCAGCCTTTCCCCTCTCCTCCCTCCCTTTCTTCCTTCTTTCCTACCATCTTCCCTCCTCTCCCTCCTTTCTTTCTTATGTGTACTATGTACATGATGTGGTGTGTGAGTGCATGTGTGTGTAGTGTATGCACACTCATGTGTGTGTGTGTGACACATGACCTGTGTGTATGCACAGAGGTCAGAGGAGGTGGATGTGTATCTTGCTCTACCCCTCTCCTCTTCAGTTCTTTGAGCAAAGAGCCAAGCTGGCTTCCAGCCCCAGCAATCCTCTTGTCTCTACTGGCAGCATCCTCAGAGTTAGGTTATAGGCACCCACAAAACATGCACACAAGAGGCAGAGACAGGAGGGGCTGTGGGGCTTGCTGGATGTCAGTCACCTTAGTGCCTGATTCAGTGAGAGACCTGTCTCAAGGGAGTAAGATGGGGAGTGTTAGAGCAGCACACCACACGGCTCCCTCTGACCTCCCGTCATGTGTGCGGATGGCAGGGTACCACTTCTCATGCTCACACCACACACATATATGGCGCTCACACAGAAATGGCTTTCATCGTTTCTTGATTTTTATTTATTTGATATACAGGACTGTCTGTTGATTTTTCCTCTTGCATTCTAGGTGTTTCATAATAATTTTATTTTTTAAATGAATTAACTCAGTGTTCTTATGACTTAAATATTCTCTTTCAATAGATATGGCATATGAGACCCAGAGAGGAAAATTAGATGTCCAAGATTAGGCTAACACTGGGTAGCGTGGCTGAGTGGCAAACTGAGCAGGTTGCTGGAGCTTGCACGCTTAGCTCCAAAGCTACTTTCTAAAGACACGATATGTGCTCACACCCATCCCACACAACTGGTCATGCTCCTTACACAGTTGCCCTATTGGTTTTCACGCTTTATGTTTAGAGAAGTTGGCCCTTTGTGTGTGTGTAAGTTTCAAATGTGTTTCCAGTTTGTGTTTTACCTTTTGTATATAAATATCTTGGGTTTTCAGTCTTTCTCTGTGTTCACTAATTTTATTGCCAGCCCCAATCCTCCTGGCTCTGGGACTATAAAAATAATAATTTTATGTTGTTTCCCCTTATGCTTTTTAACTTTTATTTAAGCCTTATCAGTAGGGAGTCATTAATTATGCATAGTTTTTAAAGAAAATATAGGTTTATGTTTTTATATCTACATAAGTGCTGACTTCCCAAACAAGTAATATAAACTGTACACACACTATAAAGTTTCTTGTCTAAATGTATCTTCTCATAAACATGGACAAACTCTTAGGTAGAAGTAAGTAGATATGAAAGCACTAACAGAAATAGAAAAAACCCACACCTTTCCCATGCACTTGAATATTTAGAGAAATTTAAATTTTGATTTCTTGAAACAGAGAGTCACTTTATACCTTTGGCTGCTTTGGAACTTACTCTATAGCCTCAAACTCTTGGCAGTTCTCCTGTCTCTCCTGAGTGCTGTGATCTCAGGTGTGAGCCAATACATCCAACTGCAAAGCTTAATTATTAATTCAATGGTAGACTTGGCGCTCCTCATTAGGGAGAGCCCACTTTCCCCTAATAGAACACTGATAAGTCTTTCTGTTATGCATCAGTATATTGACTTAATATCAATATGTCTTAGTGTTATTCATCACTATATTCATTTAATAGAAGAATGTCAGTATGCCTTTCTGTTATGCATCAGTATATTAATTTACCAATAGCATCCACAGAGACTCACTCAGCTCCCTTTTCTTGATTCTCGTGCTTTGAGGCAACAGAAGGATACAGGTCAATAAGGGCTACATTCACGAAACATAATGAGTCACAGGTTGAAATTTCCTCAGTGCCTTTATCTACCTGCAGGCTAAACCAGCCAGCTCTTGGCTGGGAGGTCCTGGGGTCCTTAACTACACTGCCTTTTAATTTCTAGTGTAACAGTTAACTGCTGATTTGAATCTATTTTGGAGGAATGAGGGCGAAGAATGTCTGGCTGTCTGGCTTTTGGCCAGTGGGTCTCAGCCAGGTGATTTTGCTTCCAGGAGATACACATCTGTGTCTGGAGCCATTTTTGGTAAGCACAACTGGGCATGTGAACAAGCCCATTTAGAGGACAGAGTCAGGTGCTGGGCACCCTTCAGTAGACACCCTATGATGGACAGGGGAAAGGGTGGGGTGCTGCCGGGCACCCTATGATGGACAGGACAGCTTCCCTGTGCAGGACTGGCTATGGTGCTTTTGCTTGGGATTGGTGGTCTCGGTGCAGCAGGTCAAGCAGAAATCTGGTTGTGCTGCTATTTATACAGACTTAGAGATACCACATTATAAAAAGATGTTAGCATCTGTATGCTGACTAGTTCTACTACTTCTCAGGGCTTTTGTGGATATTTTCAGTGTTCTTGGATCTTCTGATATGGCTAAGCTGATATCAATGGATCTTTTTTTTTACTTCTTTGAGACAAGGTTTGTAGTCCTAGCTAGCCAGCCCGGAGCTCACTGTATAGCCCAGGCTAGCCTTGAACTCACAATGTTCTCACTTCGGCTTTCCTAGCACTAGAAGGATTTTATTATTGTTATTCGCCTTACTACGTAATATAAGACATTTGAAAAATTTATGTCAAAACCTTACAACTACTTTTGTTTATAATCTTAAAACAATTGCATTATTGTCATAGTTTAGTTTTTTTAGTGGCCTACTCTCCTCTCTTAAAAAATCTGTAAATAATTTAAACCATCTAGTAAAAAAAATCAGAATTCTTATAATAAGTGACATATTAATTGCAGTAACAGCAGCAGTTTTACAGTAAAGGAGGCTCTGTTCACCCCACGGCTCTGGGACAATTGTGCTCACTCTCCTGCTTAGGCATGGCTAAAAAAAGGAGGCAGAGGCATGCGTGCTATGCGTTCTGCATCATTAGCGCTGCCCTGCTCCTGCCCTGCTTCCCTCTCACCTCTTTTTCTCTGACCCACTTCCATGTGTTTGGCTGCAGTACTTTGGCTAGAGGCTATCCTTAACTGAGAATGGGGCAGGACGATTACCGGCATATGAGTATCCCAAGACAGTGTCAATAAAACATCACTCAGTCAGTCTCCCATGGAAGCCAAGCATGAGTTAAACAGCATGACCTGGGGCTGGCGAGGTGGCTCAGTGGGTGGAGGCACTTACTCGCATAATCCTGAATACCCAAGTGTCATTCCTGGAAGGAGAGAGCCGAGTCTTGAAGGCCACCTTTTCTATCTCACAGTCATGACGTGGCCCATGCCTGCCCTACCCCTAAATCACAACCAAGGAGAACAAACACATTCTGTGCAAGTTTCTATGGTACCATAAGGGGGTCTCTGTGGTGCCAGGCACCTGCTCAGCAAAGATGATGCCCAGATGAAGCGGGGTTCCTGGCCAATCTGTTGACTTCAGAACCAGTGATCAGAAGAGTAACTGGTGAGGCCTGACAAGGAGGAAGGGCCTTTACTTAGTTATGAATCTAAGCAACTCTAAATGCTGTGGAGGTTCTAATTGTTGACATGGTGTTTTCAACAGGCTGTACACATTAGAAGGAAAACTGGTTGAGAATGGAGCAGAATTGGAGAATGGGCAGTTCTATGTGGCTGTCGGCAGAGATAAGTTTAAGAGACTACCGTACAGCGAGTTACTTTTTGACAAGTCAGCAATGAGAAGGCCTTATGGGTAAGTCCTCGTCTTTGCTCACACACTCTCAGCCTTGGTTACTGTTTGCATGCGGGGCAACATCAGTGTAAAGGAGTGGGGGGAGCAAGAGTGGGCAGCGGGGGGAAGAAAGGCCACCATCTCGTGTGGCCCCTTGCATTTGGGACTTGTAAATAATGTGTGTAATGATGCAAGGTTAGATGATGTATGTGGTATTCCCATCACAGAGGTGGAGAGGCAGGAGTATCAGGAAGTTAAGGTCATCCTTAGCTATGAAGTGAGTTCAAGGCTAGCCTCGATTAAAATCAAACAAAAAAGTATTTTCTGTAGTCAAGAGTCTCATCGTCAGCTAGAAATAGCAGCATACATGACTGAAAACTGTTGCATAAAACGTACTGATGGAATTTGTGAAAGACTCAGCACCTTGTATTGCACCAAGTTTAAACTAAATACAAAGCTTCATTCTTGTGAAGAAAATGATGGACCACGAACTCTCTGTGTAAACCTCACAGGCAGCTTTAGAGTCTAACAGTGCAGCCAGAACAAGCGAGTTTTCAGTTGGTCTGGATAGAAATTTACAGTAGCTTACATATTTATTTATTTATTTATTTATGGCCAGGGTCTTTTGTAACCCAAGCCTCATTTGGCTCATACCCCCTCCATCCCCGTTAAAAGCTATAAAATATGAAAGCAATGTAATTGTACTTGCAGAGATAGGGAGGCTGAGTATCAGACTGTGTGTGTGTGTGTGTGTGTGCGCGCGCACACGCGTGCATGCTTGAACATGGTATGTGAAGGTCAGAGGTTAATGTCTAGTATCTTTCTTGGTTGCTCCCTGTTTTATCCTTTGAGACAAGGTCTCTTAAACCCACAGCTTGCTGATTCAGTTTAAGGTAGCTAGTTTTAGGGATTCCTTATCTCTGCCTCTTGAGGCCTGAGATTACAAGCCAGTCTCTGTGACCACCCAGTATTTCCATGGGTGCTGGAAACCCAAACTATAGTCTTCAAGTATCATAAGTACTTTATCCACTGAGATGGCTCCTCAGCAAGGCTTGAACCTCAGTTACACACGATGTATTATGATTTTTTTTCTCTTGGAGATACCCTTTGTGAGGGTGCCATGAATAGCCTAACATCTGTGCTGCAGAGCCTTGATCCAGTGGCAGATACCCGGGATCCATCTCTGTTGTTCTGTACTGAGTTCAGGGCCTCTTGGCTCTTGAAATTGCCTTTTTATGGCTGTCCCCTGCAGAGGACACCAGTGTGTTCCTATTAATTTGTATCCTGTGAGGCTAATGGAGATTTGCTTAGGCTTCCAGAGGGTAACAGTGGAATTTCAGGGGTGTTGGGACTATGCAACAGCCCAGACCTTTATGAATGTTAAGAGTTCTTTGCCAGGAGACTGGTTGTTGATTACCCAATTCATGAAATCCAATCCTTTCATAACTTGTGCTTAGCAATGCTGGTCAGCTCTCTGGGAGCAGCGTGGAGTACTTGGTGGTAATGTAAAAACTGAGAGTCATTGGCCTCTCTCATACACATTACTAAGGTTCACCATTATAGACATGTCTTCTTATTTTTGGAGACATATTTCAAGATGAATTTTTTTTCTAATGACATAGACACCTGAAACTTAAGAAAAGAGTTTCTTCTTCTTCCTCTTCTTCTTCTTCTTCTTCTTCTTCTTCTTCTTCTTCTTCTTCTTCTTCTTCTTCTTCTTCTTCTTCTTCTTCTTCTTCTTCTTCTTCTTCTTCCTCCTCTTCCTCCTCTTCCTCCTCTTCCTCCTCCTCTTCCTCCTCCTCCTCTTCCTCCTCCTCCTCTTCCTTCTCCTCTTCCTCCTCCTCCTTCTTTCCCTTTCTGGTGATAATTGACCAGTTTAAAAACTCTCTCAATATAAATGCCATGATTTTTTTTCTTTTCCATCTCAAGTGTACATAATACACTTTATTTTTAACATTATTTATGGTCAATATTGTAATTATTATTGATTTTGAGGCAGAGTGGTCTTGTGCAACCTTGACCAGCCTTGAACTCTTGAGACCTGAGATTACTTCTGTAGGGCTAGGATGAATAGATGGGTGCCACCATGCCCAACAGAGTCACTGCTTTTCACTTCATCTAGCGTGGTTGTCACTTAGTTTCAGAAATGTTTATTTTTTATCTATGATAGAAAGTTTGAAAATATGAATTAAATTATGAAAAAAATCTTGTATTAAAAGTTTATAAGCATCAAGTCAGGCCATATTCAGGAAACTATTAGAAATAATTTAGAATGGAATTTTGAGATTTTATTTAATTTTGGGTTAACCACAGGGTCAGTGGACAGGGTGGTGATAGCAGATTAGAATGATTGTCATACATCATGCTTTATTTGTGAGCAATATTCAGATGTCCAAATTGCAATTTGTTTCCACAGTCAGAAAGCCTCTTCACTCCCTCCCATGGTTGGATCCAGGAAGTCTAAAGGGAGCGTAAGTATCAGCAGCTTTCCTCATTAGTGTTCTGTCTCTCTGTAGAGCCATCCTCTGGGTTTCAATTAAATCCAAAAGAATAGGTCTTAGCTACGAGTGGCATATAAGCAACTACCTGAAACATTGTGAGAGCTTCAATGTCACGACTGAAGTCCTAAACAAGAGCCAAGGCTTTGAGAATATAGAATCAAAACCCTTTCCTTGTGTAGATATGAGGCAGCGTATGTTGTGGTTTTGTACTGTGTAGTACTTCATACAGCTGTGAGGTCCTCACAAGGTCACGGTGGTGCTTCCATAGTCTTGTCTCCTGTGTCTAACAAAGACAGCAAAGGAACTTCAGGGAAGAAGTTTCTCTGCCCAGATCCTCGGTAGTACTTCTCTGTACAGTTAAGATCTTAATAATTAAGAACCATCCTAAATGCTTAATTCCACTCCAGAAGCCTTTCCTGGTCATTCCTTCACCGAGCAAGCATCGGCCATGTGCCTGTGATGTGGGAACTAGAATCTGCAATGGATAGTTTATCCGCTGACAGTTCAGTCTGCACTGCAGCTACCCCTAACCTCCACTGTGCACAGCAGCTCATCATGTGACCTCCCTTGTATACTCCAGCTCAGCTCCTAACCTCAGCTTGCACTACAGCACACCTCCAACTCCCAGTGTGCACTGCAGCTCATCATGTGACCTCCCCTGTATATTCCAGATCAACCCCTAAACTCCAGCCTGAACTGCAGCACACCCCCCTCCGACTTCCACTGTGCACGGCTGCACATCTCCCAGCCCTGCCCTATCTCTAGCTCACCTGAGGTGAAGCCCATTTTGTTACAGAGTGCTGCAACAGCAGGTCTTTCTGACTTGGGGCTCTCTGTTCTGTCAGGGGCTTCAGTAGGAGTGATCAGAACTGCTCTGGCATTCCCACCCCACTCCGATGAGCTGGTCAGCGGTTGTGTTCTGGTGTGCTGTAAGTGCCCTGCTGAGCAGTGATATTGTCTCCTCGTGGTGTGTACTTATCTTTCCCCACTATTTTATTTCATGACATTCTTAACAGAAGAGAGAGATAATTTTGTGTTCATATCATCGGACCTGACACTCATTCCTGGAGATGGCACCGCTTACCGCTTACGGAAGCTCTTACCTTCCGTAGTCTTCACACTCTAGGGGAAAGAAAGCAAGCCACCTGGGAGGCTGTAAACAGCCCGACACTGAGTACCCAGTACCTGGAAACCAAGGGAATAGACCTGGAGCACTGCCCTGGAATCCTAGTGCAGATTTTAGTGTCCAGGAGAGGGGTTTCAGGAGGAGGGTGGTGTTGGGGAAAGAGAAATGGGTACGGAGAGATGCCATGAACATGGTAGCCAGTGTTCAGTCCACCCAAGGCCCCACTGTGTCAAGTTCTCTCAAGGACCTAAATAGTGAAAAGCAAAACAAGAGCCATGAATTTAGGTTCAAAAATTATATTTTCTCTCTTTCCTTCTCTTTCCTCCTTCCTTCTTTTTTCCTTCTCTTAAATTTGATCCTGAAGACATAATACAGGTACCCCTGGCTACTGTACTTAAAATTGAACAAAAATACCAACAAATACAAATACAAAAACAAAACAAAATAAACAGTACAAACCAGGAAAGATGCAGTGCAGAAGTAACAAAGGTTTCCTTCCACCGAGCAAATGGCAGGAGAGGTCATCATGCACCTGCTTGCTCTGCAGTATGGATTTTGACCCTGGCACCTTGTGGTCAGTGAATCCCTAAACAAACTTCAACAGGGACCCTCAGCATGTGTAGGGTGATGCACCTGGGAAGTCAGTTTCTTTATGACCCTGAACTCCATCATGAAAGTCCATCTTTCTCCTTGAGTACAGAAGGCCCGAGAAGCCATGGGAGATTAAAGAAAGAAGCTCTCTGAGTGAGTTGAGGGATCTCAGATTCTCAGATCTTTATGCAGCTAGAGCCTTATCTGGTGTGATTCCATAGGTAAGCCTGGGTGTACAACATGCCGAGTCTAGACTAGGTAAGGCAGACGTCAAGGGAAGCTGGAAGAGGTTATTATTCCTGAAGACACAGAGCTTGCTTGCTGATTGGGTAGAGAGGGTGACAGAGAAGATAGAAGCAGGGAGAACCACAGGGCTCTCAGCTCAGATGCCAGAGAAAATGGTAGTTCAGTGACTAGAAAGAGGCTGGGCAGAGGAAATAATTCATAATGGCTTCCTTTCAGAGATGCTGAGTTGATTTGTCTAGCCACATAATGACCTGATTAGAGGTGCTGTGTGGTTGTGCTAGCACATAGGACAGCCTGGCATAGCCCAGGCAGGCATCAGTAGTAATGTAGCCTGAGGGAATGGGTGAGTAGTAACCTGAAGGGGACAGTTCAGTGACAGCTCCAGGCAACCTAAGCCTAGAGAATCCAACCTCTCTGGGTGGAGGAGGAGAGGGGTGAGAATTTATGTAAGTAGCAAAACAAACAAACAAACAAACAAACAAACACCTTCACCATTAAAATGATAAATGAAACCCATACATTTAAGGTTTTGGGAAATAATTTATTAAGGTTTATTTTATGTATAAGTATGTGTATATGCCTTTGTGGGGGTGTGTGCACATCAGTGCAGGTACCTGCCATCAATGCAGGTATATGCTATCAATGCAGGTACCTGCCAAGGCTAGACAAGGGTGTCAGAGGCCCTGAGGCTGGAATTGCAGGCCACTGTGAGCTGCCTGGGGTGGGTGTTAGGAGCTGAATTTGTGTGCACTGCAAGAACAGCAAGCACCCTTAACCGCTGAGCTATCCCTCCAGTCCTGAGAATTGTACTTGGTTCTCTTATTTTCCTTTGGGCCCTGTGGCAGAATTCTGTCTGTGTACACACCATGTCAGTCTTAGCTCTCCGCTCTCGAAGTACTACAGACAAGCAGTTCAGTGTATACAGAGACCCAGTGTAACTGGGTAACCGACCCAGGGTCACAGCGTCCCAACCCAGCCCTTCACGGTCCCCGCTATTGTGCTTTGCAAGTTTGTGTTTGCTAGTACGAAATCCAAAAAGCTAAAATTCCCATTAAAGATGTAAGGTAGTTAGTTCCTGCTCGGCAGGACATGTCTCAGACACTCATGTGGGATTCTTCCTTGGTCACTCAGTAGGAAGGTTTCTGCATCTGTGTGAATACCCAGAATGATGCCTGACTATCCAGGTGTCTGTCTGATAGGGTACTGAGCCACCCTGCCCGGGAGGGGGGGGCAGAGATGAGTAAAAAGACAGGCATCTCTTTGATGCTTGTGGTCTATTGCAGGAGACAGCTGTTGACCTAACAATTCTGTAAGTCAATGGATAACTACAGAATATGATAAAAATGAAAAACAGAAAAAAAAAACCCCTTCAGAACAGTATGAGAGTCTAAAAAGAGAAAACCTATTTAGATAGCTGTGAAGAGGCCTCACTGAAGAAGTGACTCAAAGATATGATGTATATTTCCATCCCATAGAAAAGAGGCTCATAACGGTTAAACCTACCTTATATGTTAAAATATAAAAATTAAAATGACAGTTTGTCTCTCTTCTCACAATGCGCCCAGAGTGCTATGTCTATCCATCTGTTCACTATTCACGCTGTCAGTGACATCCATTGACTCTATCAGCTACCCACCCATTCACCCTGTCGGCTATCCATCCTTCAACTATCAACCACACATCCATCCACACAACCAACCACCCTTCAGTAACCTCTATGAGCCATCCCTTCACCCATTACAAGAGCCATCCACCTATCCACTCCATCAACCATCCAGCCCTTCTTCTCGCCAGCCTTCCATCCTTCACCCTGTCATTCATCTGTAAGCTTCGTCAGCTCTACATCCTTCCTCTCTCTCAGCCATGCATCCCTCTACCCCACTAGGAACCACTTACCCATTTTATCAGACATTCAGCTATCCACTCTGCCAACTGTCCACGCATCCACTCAAATAGCCATTTACCCACCAACTAATCCACCCTGACACCTATCTACATCTATGTATCAGCCATGCACTTACCCATTCTGTCATCCATCTCATCATCCACTCATCCACCATCCATCTGTCCATATATCCATCCATCCATCCATCCATCCATCCATCCATCCATCCATCCATCCATCCCATCATTCACCCACCCACCCATCCATTCATCCCATCCATATATCCATATATCCATATATCCATCTATCATCCATCCATCCATCCATCCATCCATCCATCCATCCATCCATTCCATCATTCACCCATCCACCCATCCATTCATCCCATCATCTATCCATCCACCCATCCCATCATCCATCCATCCACCCATCCCATCACCCATCCATCCATCCATCCATCCATCCATCCATCCATCCATCCATCCATCTGCACCGTTAGCCATCCATCTGTCCACACTACAAGCTACCCACTCACCTCTTTTATCACCTGTCAATCCATTCACTCTATCAACCTCTTATATCAGTCCATTCATCCAGTCAGCTGTTCACTCAACACATATTTGTTAGTGATTTATTTATTAACTGTCAAGAATGACTATACACATGTAATGTTATAAAGAAACTGACCACGATCTTACAGGATCTTTCAAGTCCTTGTGTGTGTGTCAGGGGGATGGAGATGTCTTGGAACCAATCATGCAGGAAGGAGGTGGCAGGGAAGAAGCTGAGATAGAAGAACCAATGTTATCCAAGTTGTTGATAAAGAACTTAATAGGCGAAGAAGAGGGAGAATACCAGGACAGTAAGTGCTGAATAAGGAGGAGCTGGCAGCCCAGTCATACAGACCCAAGCAAGGCGTGCATCCAGGCCTCCAGGGAAGCCACTGAGAGACTTAAAGAAAGAATCCTAGCATTTGATTTATACTTTTTAAAAAAAGATTTATTTATTATTGATACAGCATTCTGCCTGTATACATGACTGCTGGCCAGAAGAGCGCACCAGATCTCATTATAGATGGTTGTCAACCACCATGTGGTTGCTGGGAATTGAACTAGGACCTCTGGAAGAGCAGCCAGTGCTCTTAACCTCCGAGCCATCTTTCCAGCCCTTGACTTATACTTTTAAAGACAAAAAAAGAAAAAAAAAAGAAATTATCTGTGTGTGTCTATGTGTGTGTGTGTGTGTGTGTGTGTGTGTGTGTGTGTGTGTGTTTGTATACGTGAATATAGGTGCCCATGGAGGCTAGCAGAGAGTGTCAGATGCCCTGGAGCTGGAGTTCCAGGTGTTTGTGAGCTGTCTGACATGGGTCCTTGGAGCCCATCTTGGGTCTCCTGCAAGAGCAGTAAGTGCTCTTAACCACTGAGCCCTGTCTCCATCCCTTGGTTTGTAATTTTTAAAGTTCATTATGGCAAACACATATCAGAGAAAGAATAGAAGAGGCAGAGGGTGGTTGGAGTCTAAGTATGGGTAGCTGGGCTCTGTGGCCGCAGGGTGACGGGAGGGCTCTCTGTTATAACCTCTTTGAGTTATAACAAAGAGCTGGTTATTATTATTGCTGGTCAGTTTGCTTGCCCACCAGGTATGAGTGGAGTTCCTTCCTGGGCAGTTGCAGTTCTTGGGCCTCTAGAGGTTTCAAAGCCCCGACTCTGTATAGGTTGCTACTCTAGTGTTCTCTAGAAGTCTATGCCTGGTGCCTTCGATGTCAAGTAGGGAAGAACTTGGAGGGACTTGGTCAGGACAAGGGAAGAGAAAGTAAGTGAAGGTTTGTTGCTGTATGGTTGGTATTCATCTGAGGAGAGAACAATCTAGAGCACTGTGCCTGGCACACACAGAGTTCTCATTCAACCCACACAGGGTGTATGCGGATGCCCGGCAGTGAGCCGCCACCGTCCTATGCCAGTAAACTCAGCCACAAGCTTGGTTTTTAACAGAACTAATTTACACCTTTTCTATAATTAATAGGTTCTCTGGAGAACGTTGGGCTTGATAGATCATTAACTGTCTGGCCCCACGGGAGGGGTATGAGTGAGAGGACTGTGTAGGAGGGTGGAGCTTCCTACCTCAGGTGCTTCTGTTGGCCTCCCTCAGCACTGACCTTAAAGGGGACACACAACCAGATTGTGAGGCATGTGTGTCTCGCACGCAGCTTCCTATTAACTGTTTTATTGCATGAAGAAGAACGGGGATGGGAGAAGGAGGTGCAGGTCCTCCGCCTGCGTTGTTCCACCGCACGGGATCAGGGTGCCCTCTAGTGGCAAAGAGGTGAAAATGATAGAAACGCTGAAACGCGAACTGGCCTGGTTTTGTTTTGTCTGGTCAATTGCATTTTATGGTCAGTAGTTTGGGGTTAAATATTAGGATCTCCAGGGTTTTGACTCAAGACTCAGTTGCTGCCACGAATCAATAAGTTATCATGAAGTCACTGTGAGGCAAATCATAAATACATTAAAGAGAAAATTTCCTATCCCCCTAAATTGCATTCTGTAGTGTAGGAAACTGCTGTCAGAATGGGCAGCTCATACCTGCCATTGGTAGGTGCTAGGTGCCTGTGAGAGAGATGTCAACGGAGTGGTAGTGCGCTGTAGGAACCCTTCAGCAAGGCCAACTCACAAAATGACCTAAGAGTTGGTATTTTATGGCCTAGGTATTTTTTTTTTTTTTGCAAGTTTATGAAGGTTGGAAATGGGTTATCTGAGAAGGAAAGGAAGCTGGGGTTGTTTAGATCTTCCTGGAAAGAGCCTAGGAAGCTGTAGGATCAAAATCCAGCTGAACCACTACTCTTCCTAGGTTGGAGAGGCCATTGAAGGCTATCCTTGGAGCTCTTCATATTTGATCTATCAGTGTGCATGTAAGGGGCAGGCAGGCCAGTGGCTGAAGTGGCTTATAGCACCATTTTTTTTTTTTTTGCAATGCACCCTATAAATTTTGGCTGCTTCTTGGCTGTTCCCACATATGCACAATGTGCTGTCTGTGGTGGCTCTTTTCAAAAGCCACACCACATAGTAGATGTTTCTAGTACCTCAGACATTAGAAGACTTCAGCATAGGCATGGAGGAGATGACTCACTCAGTGGATAGAGTTCTCGCCTGAGAGATGCGATGACCTGAGTTTGGATCTTCAGCTCACACATAAGAAGCCAGCCATGGTGGTGTGTTCTTAAAAGGCCCTATGGGAAGGAGATGGAGACAGGAGACTCTCAGGGGTTTCTGGCCAGCTAGTCTAGCCAATCGGTGAGCTCTCGGACTCATGAGAGACCCTGCCTAAACAACATGTGTGTGTGTGTGTGTGTGTGTGTGTGTGTGTGTGTGTGTGTGTGAGCACATACACACACAGAGGCGGGAAGAGAGAGAGGAGAGACTAGCCAACTAGGACTCATGAGAGACTCTTCCTAAACAACACACACACACACACACACACACACACACACACACACACACAGAGAGAGAGAGAGAGAGAGAGAGAGAGAGAGAGAGAGAGAGAAGGTGCCAGATGTCAAGCCTCTATATGCATCCAGGAGTGCACACCTCTCCCACACACATGCACAAACAGAGAGGGAGAGGGAGACAGATGGGGAGCAGGGGAGAAAGCAGGGTCGGAGAAACACCATGCTTGGAGAAAGAGAGTTCTTTTCAGTAGACAATGCTAAATACATGGCTTTAATCTTAAACTATGTGCTATTCCATGCCCCTGACCATCAGGAATAGTGCACATGTGCGTGTGTGTGTGCATGTGTGTGTGCGCTGTGTTATCATTTGCTAAAAGAAGTCAACAGATTGGAAGCAACAAAACACGTATCCCCATGAACGTTGGAGACACACGTGGATGTCGGTTGATGATGTCTGTTTGCAGTTCCAAGTGTTACTCTGGGCCAGTAAAATAACTTCTCTGTAAAACCCTGCTAAATATTTCTGCAAAAAAGAATTCACCATTCCTTTTCCATACCACATTTTCTATGCTGTTCAATAAATAGAGAACAAAGGTCTTAGTTGGGACAGGCAACAGACACACACAACAGACAGACCACAGATATGTCACAGACCACAAACCACAGAAATGGAAGACACAGGGAAAGAGGTGTAGAATTCCTACTTGGCTTGCTTCTGGTCTAACTATCCCAAGAGGAAGCCTTTTCATTTCTTAAGGTGACTTTAACACATTTACCCATTGAGACACCTCCCAGCCCTCAGACCATCCTACTTAATGTTACCTAAACCACCTCTCTGCGTGGTTTACCCTTTGAAAATGAGGTAAAATTATTAACCTCTAGGTCAACAGCAAGGTCTTTCTGTCACACAGTCCTGCTGGTGAGTGATCTTTTCCCAGAGAGTAGTTACACTGCCCTTGCTGGGATCCCACTCCCTTACCCGATGGGTTTTCTATAGAATCCTTCCAAGTTGAACAGCATCTCTAAACCTTCTAGAAAGGTACTAACCATCTGGGAAGGGTTGCTGTGGTCACACGAATTTTACAGTGTTCAAATCTCAGGATGTACTGACCTCACTGAATACAGACCACAGTCTGGGTTTAGCTAGCGACTGCAGAAACTCCACCCCTGTCCTGCTGTCTGTCTGTCTTCTCCAGACAGTGACGGTACTGAAAAATAGAAAAGAAAAAAAAAACTCTGCTTGTAGATCATACAATAATTAAATGGAAACTAGATGTCTAAATTGCAGTTGGAATGGGAAATTAAATTATGCAAAAATGTTATAGTTTTGGACAAGTTTTCATACTGTTAATAAATCTATGCATAATTCATTTTCTTGTAGGCTGTGACAAAATTGCATAAATAACTTCATTTGTAAGATGGGGATTTTTTTTTCTGTTCTTAATTGGGTGATGGCTAAAACCATTTAAATGCTTTTGGGTGACTGAATATATAAATGTTTAAAATGAGCAGTTATAATAGGCTTCCAGGCATATTTGTTTATTTAATATTACTACATTTATTTTCAGACAGTAGCACAGTACAGATGTTGCATAAAGATTGCACCAATATGGTTGAGTTATTTATTTATTTATTTACTTACTTACTTACTTGCCGTATTCTTGCAGCTGGAGAGTGAGTGCAGGGTCTCACACATGCTCGGCACATGCTCACTCTATCACAGAGCCACAGCCCTATCCCTGATTTGACTTTATATCTTTACATGCATCCATATCTATATCCTCTTATCTTAGAGAAAACACAAGACCCTTCCTATCAGGCAATAATCACAGTAAATTTATACATCTTCCCCTTCATCCTTGTGACTGTATAAGGGCAGGTACCTCAGCCACATTCAGCTGGTGAGACAATCCTGTGTGTGCTCATGAGTATGGTCAGAGGTCAACGTCTGATATTGTTTTTTGGGAGATACCTTCCAGTTGTGTGCTCGTTTGTTTGTTTTTGACAGTACCTGACCCCCAAGGTCCCCCAGTTTGGATAGGGTGCTAGATAGCCACAGAGTTCTTGGGATCTCCTCCCAGTGTTGGAATTGCACGTACAACCTCTATGCTAGGCTTTTCCTGTGTGTGGGGGCCAGCACTGTGAACGAACCATCTATCTCCCCAGCCCAGGAGTGGCTTCATTTTTGTTTGTCTCTGTGTGGCATGGGGATGGAATCTTGGCCTCACCACGTGCTAGGCAAGCACTGTGCCTCTGAGCTCCATCCCCAGCCCCGGGAGAAGGAGTTCTGTGTCACACCTGGCACCTGTGAAGAAGGGATTACCAATTGTGGGTGATTATTTTTAGTCTTCCTCCTCTGCCAGACCTTCTGCCTGCCTCTAGGAAGGTGTGTTTGCAGTTAGAGTGATATCAAGACCAACAGTTGGAAACTAATCAGGGCCCTGTCCCTGCGCTCAGTAGTTAGCTACATGAATGCACTGGGAACAGCTCCGAGAGTTCACTAGCCAATTGTGAAGAGCTAATCTTTTGTCATTTAGGGAAATTATCGGCAATCTAAGTCAACCATCGGCTCCAGTGATAACTCATCTCCTCAGCCTCTGAAGAGGAAAGGGAAGAAAGACTCAAACTCAGAAAAACCCACGAAAGTGAAACAGAGTGTGAAGTCAAAGACTTCCCAAGCAATCCCAGACAATGGTGAGTTGCGGTCAACAGTCTAACGGTCATCTCCATGTCATGTTGTTATCTTTTTAAGGACGTGGACCTGTTTTAATTCTTATTTTAAATTTGTTATTTTTACTTATGTGCAGGTGGTGTAGGTGTGTGTTGGGGGATGGGTATGTGTATGTGAGTGCAGGTACCTTCGGATGCTTGAACTGTGAGAACTCTGGGAGCTGAATTTAAGTCCTCTGGAAAACTAGTAAGTGGGCTTTAACTACCGAGCCACCTCTCCAGCCTCTTGATTTTCCTTCTTATCTTGCAACTTCTTGCTATGCAATAGGCACAAAGGGTATTCTTTTTTGTCTTGTCATATGTGATGCTCTTCAAAGGAGATTTCCATTGGGCGAGAAGCAGCTGTTTCTCCCACTGGGCTCCTACTTTAAGGCAGTGTTAATAGGACAAAGGGGACATTGCCATCCCATTCACCTGTTGAGAGTGCTTGCTTGGTGCCTTTATACTTTGTTTAAGCACTGTTGACACTGGCCTCTGTGGGCTGAGGGTCTGCCCTTGCCTGCACTCAAGATCGCTTGTATTCACACCTCACATTCCCTGAGAAGATGTTCTGATATCTAAACGAATATTGAGCACGCATAGACTTTATAAAAACAAGCTATTAAATAAATTTAAAAGTTTTTTTTGAGCAAGCCATGGTGGTGCATGCCTGTAATCTCAACACTTGGGAGATGGAGGCCAATCTATGCCACATAGCGAATTCCAGGTCCTTTGGTTCTCAACACACACACACACACACACACACACACACACACACACTCCCCAATACAAAACCCAAAGCAAGACATTTGCACTGGTCTGAGATGACATTAGTGTGAGGCAAAGGCGTCCGGAGGTCAGGACGAGTGTGATGAAATAGTGAACTTTCACACTAGCCGTTTGTGAAGAGCGCTGTATTTGGTTTTCTTTCAAGTGTAGTCTCAATAGGATAGCTCATAAAAGTGGAGAGAGATACTTGCCTCAGGCCACAGCTGGATGGAAACAGAAATAGAGTGACTGCTTTGCCTCCCCTACCCATGGTCCATCCACACAAGACATATGTGGGATGCTCTGGGTGAAGACAGATGGGAGAAGGTCACCAATAGAGCCCAGCCGACGTATGGGCACTCTATGTGACGTGAAGAGTCACGTGGGATTCACAGATGCAGGGAAGTGCTTTAGAGGATGCCACCCAGATGCCTAAAGAGTTAGATAAAGACAAGTGATCTAAGGTCGAAAGAGAAATCAAAATGATCTGACAGCCTGGTCAGGAGGCCGAGACTGAGGCTGAGGCTGTAGGATCTTAAGTTCAAGGCTAGGCTGGAGAGTTTAGTGAGTCCCTGTTTCAAAATATAAGAAAGGGCTGAGGATATAGCTCAGTAGTAGAATACTTGTCCTATCTGCATGGATCCCTAGGTTCACTCTCCAGGGCTGCATCAGGCAAAAGCACAGGATAAATGCACCTTTCCCTAGAGAAGAAGGGGCTCCAGTCTCCGGGATCTCACTGTGGAGATTAGCCAGCAGTCAGGCTTGCTGGGCTCCATCCTCCTGCCGTTAGCTAAGAGGTCCACTTCCTCCTTCACTCCCGCTGTCTCATGGCCTTCTTCCTAACTGTGAGCTCATGCTGTAATTTTTCCTCACTACTTTGCATGTCCATAGCCTGTTGTATTCCTTCCAGAGATCAGTCATCAGAGAGGTCAGGATGAAATATAGGTGGCAGGTACTACTGGGTGCCTATTGTATAGCAAGAAGGACAGAAAAATACCCGAGCTGGGAAAACAGGCCATTTTTCAAAGCTAAAAGCAATGGAGCCTTGATTTTGATAACATGTATTGCGCTTTTAAAGCCCCCGAGACTGTGTACGGACTGTGCCTTGATTTTGATAACATGTATTACGTTTTTAAAGCCCCCGAGACTGTGTATGGACTGTGGCTTACTAGTGCTTTGTTGAGCCAAGATTTTATTCTTGTTTAGGTTGACTGGGAACTCACTATAGAGTTCAGGTTGGTCTCAACCTCATGGTAATCCTCCTGCCTTAGCCTTCCGAGTGCTGGCATGAACTCTTATATCTAGTTTCTTTTGAAAAATATTCCCAACGCTAGCCTAGGTCTAATAGAATCAAGGTATTTAATACATATAGGCCAAATAAATGGAGGAAATTAAAAGTGATGGAGTCCCTGTAATACTTTAAACCCCACTAAGAAACTGGACCCATTTAAAGCTTGTAATAAATGATTTAGTTAAAGAGAGAAGACACTATTTACTCTTTGTCTATGGGGCTCTTATCAGTGTATGGAAGTCCCAGTTGTAACCTGCAGTGTGGCCAAGTCTTTGGGCTTCCTAGTGGTCCCCTTGGAAGCTGGGGAACACAAGCTTGGATTAATATTCCTTTCACTGGGAAGCAGACTGTTTTGGCAAGTTGAACTATAAGAATCTTGTCCTTTGTGGAAATTTACAAGGAGTCTTCAATAATATTTCTGTCTTTTGGCATGAGAATAGCAACTATCTTTAGTTGAATCAAGTAGTTTTTTTTTTTTGTTTTTTGTTTTTTCAACTTTTATTAGATATGTTCTTCATTTACATTTCAAGTGTTATTCAGAAAGTTCCCTATATCCTCCCCCCTCCCGGCCCTGCTACCCTACCCACCTGCTCCCACCCCCTGGCCCCGGCGTTCCCCTGTATTGGGGCATATAAAGTCTGCATAACCAAGGGGCCTCTCTTCCCACTGATGGCCAACTAGGCCATCCTCTTCTATATATGCAGCTAGAGACACGAGCCCAGGGGGTACTAGTTAGNCAGAGTGGTTGAACCAGCTTGCATTCCCACCAACAATGGAGGAGTGTTCCCCTTTCTCCACATCCACGCCAGCATCTGTTGTCACCTGAATTTTTGATCTTAGCCATTCTTACTGGTGTGAGGTGGAATCTCAGGGTTGTTTTGATCTGCATTTCCCTGATGATTAGGGATGTTGAGCATTTTTTCAAGTGCTTCTCAGTCATTCGGTATTCCTCAGTTGAGAATTCTTTGTTTAACTCTGTGCCCCACTTTTTAATGGGGATATTGAATCAAGTAGTTTTTAAGATATGATCACCAAAGGTGGTTCCCTTCCTTGACCCATGGGAGAATGTGAAGTTGCTTCAGAGAGCACCCCATTCTAAGTGGTTGTTTTCCAAGTTAGCTTTGTAATATAAGGGCCACAAGTTCTTAAAGAGCTCTAGCTCATTGTTCCCTGCGAATCTGTGAGCCTCTTTCAAGTGAAGGTCTTAGGGACTGATTGTCCTCTTTGACACAAGGGCAATGTTGCTGATTTAGAAGACTTGTTGGAAAGCTGAGATGGAACACTTACATATAGTTTTCTACAATTGGAAGAGGCATATGACATCCACCCCCATAAACCTTGGCTTCCAAAACTATTTATTTTCCATGACAAATGAAAGAAAAGGCACAGACATGTAGCTGAAGCTGCCAGTTGCTAAATTTAAGTGTATCAGTTCATATATGTATGACTGAAATCCAAGCAACTTCTTAAAGACCCCCTTAACATCCTTTGCTATAAGAAGTTTCCAGATTAGAAAGTCATGTGTGTCTCCCTAACTCAGCCCTTGTATTCATTTATAACCAAAGCTGCCTTTTCCTTGAATGCCGTCCATTTTAGCAATTGGAACCAAGTGTGTGCTTCTCAATGCTCAGGTCTCTAGAGGGCTCAAGCAAAAGGAACAGAGATCACAAGCAGCAAGTTGTAGGATGCAGGGGATCAGGATAAGGAGTAAAAACGTGCAAGAGCTGCTTTTAGGGACGAAATCCTTATTGTCTTTCCCACTAAAACATGTATATAATGCAAGGAGGGCTATTTGGTATTTCAAAGCCTTAAAATTTAGGGTTATGGTGAACATTTAAGATTATTTTCTAGTATATGTTAAAACTATATACAAATATTCAATCAAGATTTCTTTAACTGTATACTGTTACCATTATAATATTTTAAAAACTAGTGATGATTTTTAGTCACACACGTCTTGCTTTTGTAAAAATTCTGTTGTTTATGGATGATATTCAGCGATCTCAGGAAGTGCTCTTTGAACCAGCCAGCGATGCTGCCTTTTGACTGTAGATGGCAGCCTGGCTCTAACTATCCTTTCCTTTTTCCTTGACTCCGTTTCTCTCTGTAACAGTAAAGCTTAATAATTCAGGCAGAGCAGTGACATATTTCTTCAGGGAAACAAATCCCATTTTCTTTTGTAGCCGAGATGCAAAGTAAGATTGGTGAGTGATTGATGAAGGGGGGTTTGTGAAGTGTTTTCAGTGCTGCTGTGAGATCAGCCTCCGCTGCACAGCTGGCTGTCCCTGTCCTTGTGCCGCCTGGAGAGACGTTTTAGAGGTGTTAACTAGCTATACTCAGCATTGTGAGCGAAAACATAATGATGATTGTTTTGGAACAGCATTTTGGATGCCTGGTTATATTCATTGCTATTATTAATACTGGATAACTGAAAAAACATAGTAATTTAGTTAGAAATACCAGAAAAGACTGCAAAGAAAGGAGCCTATACTGTTATGATGTACATTAGCCCGATAACAAAAAGTACTTTTAAAAGCAAAGTATTAGTGTGAAATGAAAGGCAAAGGTTATCTTCTGTAGGATTGTGGGTTTTCGAGGGCACATATGCATGTTTGTATGTGTGTGTACACACATGGGTACCAGTGTTGTGCCTCTTCTAGCTGTATTATTATGCTTTGTTCCACGATAGTTTTGTTCCTGGAATGGGCTCATTGTGTATTTAGACTCTCATCAAGGGTAGCTGCAGGATTGGTAGCATGGCTGTCCTTGAACAGCTCACCCCTGAGCTTCCTGATAACTACAGCCTGCACATGGTTTGCCTGTGTCGACACCAGCAGGAAGACTTCAGCAATCCATTCTCAAAAACCCATCACATGAGCCAGGGCCTGAGTGTCAGTCATGATCCAGCCTACGCACTTGCACGTCCTCTGTCACAAGAAACTCTGGAGAAACCCTGAAGCTCGTTTGGAAAACACACTTTCCAGACTGTGAAAGGGCATTGTGTAACCAGAAGGTGCACACGGGAGGGCTCCGAGGTGATCTGGGCCTGTCTCATAACTGAAGTAATACGATTTGCTGGTAGCTCTTGCTATCCTACTCATTGGACAAATGGGAGACACGTGTTTTCTGTTCCTCCAATGATCAATGCCACATATCAATGGGCCAAAGTCTATTTCATTAAATACCAGCTTTTTAAAAGACTGGGTGGGTATTTGCTTATTCCACTGCTCAGAGGGTCAACATATTGCACAATAATTTTCTATTATAGTCAGAGGCTGCTAGCTTCTTGCATATTTAATTGTATAATTCAACTTCTCTTAACGAAATTAGTTTTAGAGTATGTACATTGTTATTTACTTTAGTGGTGAGATACTGGTGAATATAAGTAAGAAATATAACATGCCATTCTGTTTTCATTCTGAGAATAGAATCTAAGACTTTGCATGTGGTCAGCCTGTGCTCTATCACTGAGCCACACCTCAGCCTTCAGTAATTTTTTCAGGAAAGCATTCACTTCATATCTTGCTGTCTTACTAATGTGTGTTATAGCTGATGTTGGGCTGAAGCTTCTAAGAAATTCTGTTAGTGGTTAATGTTTGTGGTCCAGAGTTGGGGTACTATACTAATTATCCCTCCCTCCCTTCCTCCCTCCCTCCCTCCCTCCCTCCCTTTCTCCCTTCCTCCCTTCCTCCCTTCCTCCCTTCCTCCCTTCCTCCCTTCCTCCCTTCCTCCCTCCCTCCCTCCCTCTTTTCCTTTCTTTCTCCCTTCCTCCTTCCTTTAGTCTCTCTCTCTCCTCCCTCCCTCCCTTCCTATTTATATTTTCCTACATGTGTACATGTATGTACAATGCCATGGAGGCCAGAAAAGGGCACTAGATCTTCTGGAACTAGAGTTATGGGCAATCATGAGCCACTTTTTGTGCTAGGCACTGAATGGGGTCCCATTAAGAGCAGCTAGTGCTCTTAACTGCTAAGCCACTTGGGCTTATTTTGCATACACAATTTTAGAGCTCAGGGATGTGGGGCATGTTAGAGGAACAGAACTGACAGAAAGAGAGAGAGGGAGGGAAGGAGGGAAGGAGGTAGGGGAGGAGGGAGAGAGAGAGTATGAATGTGTGCATGTATGATTTATTAGAATGTATTTTAGTCTGTAATCCTGCTTGTCTAACAGTGGCTGTCTAACTGTAGAAAGTCCAAGAATCAAGGTGTCCAGCCCGTGAGTCCAGATGTCTCAGAGAGCTTCAGTGTACTCTAGATACCATCGAGGGAATGAACAATGAGAACGAGGCCACGCAGGCAAAATGCAAGAGCTTCCTTCTATGTTCTTTATACAGGCTGCCACAGGAAGGTGTGGCCCAGATTTAAAGTGGATTTTCTTACCTCAGAATATTCAGATTTAGGGTGGGTCTTTTCAACTCAAACAGTTCAATCAAGAAAAATATGTCACAGGTGTACCCAGCCACTTGGGTTCCAGGTAATTCCAGCTGTAGTCAACGTTGACAACCAAGAGCTGCCATCAGAGGCAGCTGGTCCATCACAGGCAGCTGGTCCATCATGGGCAGCTGGTCCATCACAGGCAGCTGGTCCATCACGGGCAGCTGGTCCATCACAGGCAGCTGGTCCATCACGGGCAGCTGGTGACACCGAGTCCGCAGTTAGCAAGCAGGGAGCTACTTCCTCCTCCTTACTCAGTCTGGACCACACCACAGAACGATGCTGCCTACTGAGTCCTCTCCGCTCAAGTGAAGCCTCAAGTTTCCAGAGGGAAACTCCATCCAAGGCACACCCAGACATGTGTCTTCCATGTGATTACAAACCCAGTCAAGTTAATGGTGATGGTTAAGCATCCAACTTCCCTCAACCATAAAGGAGAAGAATGGGAGGTGTTGAATTACATAGGGACTCATTCTCTCTCTCTCTCTCTCCCTCTCTCTCTCTCTCTCTCTCTCTTTCTCTCTCTCTCTTCTTCTCTTCTCTTCTCTTCTCTTCTCTTCTCTTCTCTTCTCTTCTCTTCTCTTCTCTTCTCTTCTCTTCTCTTCTCTTCTCTTCTTTTCTCTCACATGATACATCCTGACCACAGCCTCCCTTTCTTCCACTCCTCCCAGCCCCTACCTGTCCTCTTCCCCAGGTCCACTGATCCTGTTCCCTACAGAAAAGAGCAGGCTTTTCAGTCACATCAACTGGAAAACCACATAACAAAAATGTAATAAATCCAGGCACAAACCCTCATATCCAAGCTGGATGAGACAACTCAGTAGAAGGAAAAGAGTTCCAAGCGCAGGCAAAGGATCAGACACCCCCAGTACAATTATTAGAACTCCCATGTAACTCACCAAGCTAAACCGCCACAGCATGTATGCAGAGGACCTAGCACGGACCCATGCAGGCTCCGTGGCTGCTGCTTGGGACTCTGTGAACCCCTGTGAACCCCTGTGAACCCCTGTGAACCCCTGTGAACCCCTGTGAACCCCTGTGAACCCCTGTGAACCCCTGTGAACCCCTGTGAACCCCTGTGAACCCCTGTGAACCCCTGTGAACCCCTGTGAACCCCTGTGAACGATGCTTAGTTGATTCTGTGGGTGATGTTCTTCTTCCGGTGTCCTTGACCCCTCTGGCTCCAACAATCCCTCTTCCCTCTCTTCCCCGGGGTCCCCTGAGCTCTGCATGAT
>LR749687.1:707563-753531 GCA_902729485.2 Mus minutoides | reverse complement strand
CTGTGAACCCCTGTGAACCCCTGTGAACCCCTGTGAACCCCTGTGAACCCCTGTGAACCCCTGTGAACCCCTGTGAACCCCTGTGAACGATGCTTAGTTGATTCTGTGGGTGATGTTCTTCTTCCGGTGTCCTTGACCCCTCTGGCTCCAACAATCCCTCTTCCCTCTCTTCCCCGGGGTCCCCTGAGCTCTGCATGATGACTGAATGTGTTTCTTTGTGTCTGCTTCCAGCAGCGTCCAGAGGAAGTCCCTCTGATGATAGCTGGGCTAGGCACCAATCTACACAGGGGTTTTCAAATCTCTGCAAAGTAGATTTCAAGAATTCGTTTTAAGTAGGTATTTTGGGACTCAGATGATATTATGTGTATATGTATTTCTTATAAACCTCACTGTGATGTATTGTTCAACTCAGTCATTGTGTTGAACAGGTGGCATGTGTGATACCCACAAGTGCAAGGGTGTTTTCAACAGAAAATGAAGCAGAAATACCATTCCAGAAAAGCCAAGAACTCATTCTATCCTACTATGTATAGATAAAGAACATCTTGATCCAAAGGCAGCAAGAAGGAAGCTCTCTCCTGCAGGCAGCCAGGAGGGCACTCTCTTCTGCATTGGGCGAAGCCTTAGCATGGGAGCCTCAAAGTCCACCCCCACAGTTACACACTTCCTCTAACAAGGCTACACGTCCTCCAAGAAGACCACACCTCCTAATAGCACCACTTCCCACGGGCCAAGCATATTTAAACCATCACATGTTACGATGCTTAACCTAGGCAGCAGATCAGTGCTAGATACTGATCAGATGTTTTACAAGCTAAGTTTTCAAGTTCTTAGTGTAACAGTTCCCTAGCTCAGCAAATGGCCTGGGGACGGGAAAGGAAGGAGAAAGCAGTTTATGCTGTGGCTGAGATGCAGCAGGCTCGGAGGTGGACATTCCTGTGTGAATACCTGCGGCAGGTCTCTGGGAGGAATGAGAGATGCTACTCAGTTATACGGTGGCCAGTATTCCTTCAGGTCTGTGTGTTGATGTCTCACATTCTGGAGAGGCCTCATCTTCCCCGCTCTTCACTCCAGTATCTCCTCTTCTAGTTGTGAGCGGGGAGGAGTCACTGCAGCCCTTTTTCTTCCTTAATCCGATGTCACAGTGGCTCTCCTCTGATCTTACACAGTCCAGTCAGGGACAGAATCCATCTTCAGCTTTCAGGGAACGCTGGAATAGATGCTACCTGTGAGGCTGACCTCTAGTTCATGCATCCATGTATCACATGACCAGACTTATTTACTTTTTTTTATGTCTAGAGTATCATTGTGTAGCCCATTCTAACCTTGAACTTTTTGTATAACCCAGGCTGGCCTCTAACTTGTGGTAATCCTCTTGTCCCAGCCTTCTAAGTGCTGTCATGACAGGCATGAGCCGCCACCCCCAATGTCCTTACTTATTCATTATGCAGTTTTGTGAACACCCTAGATCTCCCACACTTTGGGTGCAAGCTCTCCTCCTGTCTTTAGGTTCAGGAGTCCTACCCATTTCTAGATGCTGCGTCACTTGTAAGCATGCCTGATGCCTGCTGGGTACCACACACTGAGCTAACCCCAAGGCAGCTGCATTTTCTTTCCTTGGTATCAATTGCTCTGAATTTACTGCCTTACTTCAGTGGTGAAAATTTTGACTCTATGCAGAAGTTTTCCTTGGTGAAGAAGAACCAATTTCTCTTTTTCATTTCAGTGGTCAAATTCCTTTCGCAACCTATAAATGCCAGCGTATGTTTTGCCATACAAATATTGATTTTTTTCCTTGTTGGTATGGAGTCTTTTCTTGGGCCTTGGTGTCTATCCTGTCAGTATAAAAAGGAGTAGTGTCCCGAGAACAACGAAGGCCTCCCTGTCCGGCGTACATTCACAACGGTGTTGGGGAAACTTCACAGTGCTGGTTGCTACTATAAGACAGGGCAGAGATGTTTCTCCCGACATACAACATGCTGGCTTTTCTGGGACCGTGGCCTACTTTACATCTCACTCTATTTTTGTTCTTCTCTGCTGCCCTAGTTGTTCAAGCCCAAGATAGAACCTTTATTGGAGATCAGCATGCTGTGTGCTACCACAGAGGGGAGAAAGAGAAAGATAAAATATCTATAAAGACCTTCTGAGCATCCTAAATTTAGAGGTTTTTCCACTTCTTTCTATTCTATACAATTGGATGGTAATTCAAAATTGGTCCGATTTCACTCTCTTTAAAGGCTGCCACATCCCACTGTGGGACGGGTGCCCCCAATTTACAAGTTTACAGCTCACTAAAGGCTGCCACGTTCCACTGTAGGACAGAGGCCCTCACATTAGAAGACCACAGCTCACTGTAGCTGGGTCCTCACAGCCACCACTTCGCTTCACAGCAAGGAAGCACACAGAAGAGTCATTTTCCAAAGGGGATTGGTGCCACAGAAGAGAAAGAAGATGCTTCCACATTTATCCCAAGGACAGGTCCTGAGGCTGCAGCCCCTCAGGCTGGTGACTGACATCCCTCTAGCCTACTGCATAGAGTGGATGGGCTGGTCCTAAGAGGAAGCTCTTAACCAGGTCATTCCTAATGTGGAGCTTGGGGTGCAGACATTCAAAGACTTTTGATAGATGTTTGTAACAATACAAGTTTGATGCTCAAAACTATAAATTTGGGAAATGGGTTATTCAAGATTAAGCCACATTTTCTAGTAAAATATGATGAAGTCTTTGCAGGCATGCCTGCTTGTGTATGTGTGTATGCATAGTATGCATGTGTGTGGAATGTGTCCACTGTGTGTGTATATGTGTGTGTGTGTGTGTGTGTGTGTGTGTGTGTGTATGTGTGTGTATACACCCTGCTGCACATGCGTGCAGAGACGGAAGGAGGACATTGTTGTGTCTTGCTCTTTCACACTTTGCCTTATTCCCTGAGACATATTCTCTCAGTAAACTTGGAACAAGGCTGGTGGCCAACAATACTCAGCGATCCTTAGTTGGCGCCTCAGAGTGCTGGGGTTGTAGGCGTGACCACGGCCACATCTGGGTCTTTATGTGGCTTTTGAGGATAAGAATTAAGATCCTAATGCTTGCACAGCAAAGCAGCACAGCACTCCTCCCTACTGAGCTCCTCCCTTGAGCAGCACAGCACTCCTCCCTACTGAGCTCCTCCCTTGAGCAGCACAGCACTCCTCCCTACTGAGCTCCTCCCTCGAGCAGCACAGCACTCCTCCCTACTGAGCTCCTCCCTCGAGCAGCGCAGCACTCCTCCCTACTGAGCTCCTCCCTTGAGCAGTGCAGCACTCCTCCCTACTGAGCTCCTCCCTCGAGCAGCACAGCACTCCTCCCTACTGAGCTCCTCCCTTGAGCAGCACAGCACTCCTCCCTACTGAGCTCCTCCCGAGCTCTCTCAGAGTTTTAGCTGCACAAATACTCCATGCTTGTTTTCCTCCCTCTTCTTTTTGTCCCTCTTCCCTCCTTCTCTGTTCCCCCTTCCCCCTTCCCCCTTTCTCTTTCTTGCCTTTTCTCTCTCTTTCCCTTTTTCCCCTCCTTCACCCCTCTCTCCTTTTTCCTTTTTTTTTTTTTTTGTGATAGCTTTTACTATGCAGTGCAGGCTGACATCAAACGCACCATCCTCCTGCTTCAGCCTCCTCCTTCCTGTTCTGTGCTCCCCCCCCTTTATGGGTCCTGTTACCACCTGGAGAAGAATCAGGGCACATACACAGGTTTGGGGGCAGAGGAGAATCCACAGGGAGCTTCCTGTGCAGTTCTGATCCGCGCTACGAGCATTCTGACTAACATTTCTGGGTGCTTATGTGCCAGGGCTGTCCAGAGCCTGTCAGGGGTGCAGTCTCATTGGTGCTTACAGCTGCTGTATGAGGCACATATAGTGATTGCTCCGTTATCCTATTTTATTGATAAAGACGCTGAAGTGCTGAAGTGTTAGAAAGCTTGCTTGTGACTCCTTAGTGCTGTTCACTGTCAAGGCTGCTGTGAGGACACGGGGCTGTGCTCCACTGTCCCACAGATCATTATGTAGTTCACTAATTCATGATGCACACACAGGGACCAGAATAGTGTTTATTAATGACAGAAATGTAAGCCTATTTTCTTGTACATTTCATGTATGTGGCCATGTGCATATAGGTGTGCATGTGTCTCTTCTCAAGCACACACATCAAAACATCACTGTCTAGGAAGGTGTAGGAAAAGAAGTCAACTCCTCTATTAAGTCATGAGGTATGCTTATTATGTCATTCAGGAGGTGACATCACTGCCACTGAAGATTGAAATGGGAGAAAAGGGGAGCAAAGAAAGAGACTGTATGTGCCTTTGTGTCATACTCTGGAAATACTGGTGTATGGGCAGGACAGTTAGGTGATGTGTGTAATAGGATCATACTATTGCTGATGACCACCTAAACCATTGTTAACACACACTATTCTTCAAAGGAATAAGGATATTATCATCCAGAGGCTGTGCCTAAGAAACTGGGTTTGAAGAGCTCAGATGACTTTTCCAGGGTTAGGAAGATTATGCGTTGTGGGGACGGAATCCTAGCCCAGCCCTGCATGGTCCTGTGGTTTGATCTATCAGGTGGATTCAGTGACTAGGACAGGTTTTAGCTGCAAACTTCAGGAGGCTCTGGAAGGGAAGGAGCATCCTTCCAGGGTGTTTGAGAGATAGTCTATGGTAGATTGTGTGGATTCTGGATTGGGGGAATGACCTAGAGATTTGGAGATCTAGGAGTTGAGTGTTAAATAAGAAGCCAAGGAAAGGTCAGTAATGAAGGCAAATTTCTGACAGTAAAGTGGACAAAGAGAAAGGTTTGTTTAATCTAGAGCTGATAGGGTGGTTACAACATGCAGTTTGTGTGAGGCTGTAAGCAGGACCCAGGATGAGGACCACGTAGTATTTGGCCTGTGTAATAGTCGAGTTGACTGGTGCCATTAAGTCTCAGGAAACTTGCCCATAAGGAGAGGCAGACTGCTAAAGGGTTCATATGGTACTTGTGAGCTGTGTGTGGATCTGCTGGAACCTGGAAAGCTTCCCTTGTAGATATGGATCTGAGGGTATTCAGATAACGGGGGAAGAGCCGCAATGGAGGAGATGATGCCCCAGAGAGAACCCAGAGAAGAGAAGTGTGAATACTCACTCAGGCAGCCCTTATGCTTCATGTTTCCCCGTTTGCCTTGGTATTCAAACATACCAAGAGATAGGCAGTGATGACGATTTCCATTTTACAGAACTGAGGGTTAAAGTATAGAAAGGGTTAACTTCTGGTTGTCAGTCACAAGGTATGTGACATTTAATAAGTGACAGCGATTGCATTCCCAAGATATTGCATCAAGTGAACCAGGGCCTTATAATTCCAGTTTCCCACATGGTTGTAGTGTGCAAAGCTTATTCCTGCTGGAATTAGTCTGTGTACACTGTATATAGAGGACCTGTGATCATGTTGTTGGGGGAGGGAACATAGAGGAGCTCTTTAGTTTCTGTTTCTTACATACTGCCAGTGTAGTTATCCACACAGGGTCTGTCCTGAGATATCACCCACTTTGGGTACATAGCGTCTAAATGTGGAAAGGATCTGATGTCCGTGTAGCACAAAGGCTGACCACCCTGTGGTGTTCCTGAGCACTGCAGAATAACAGCAGTGTCTTAAAGAGCGGTGTGAGGAGATGCACTGTGGATCAGAAATGATTCTTCTGGGTATGAGGTAAAAAATTTGTTGTCTCATAATGAGTGGCTATCCTCCATAGCTGTTACACTGCCAGAAAGATCTAGTGAGCAGGACAGGCAAGTGGCAGTCTATGGACAGACAGACAGACAGACAGACAGACAGACAGACAGTGTCAGATTAGACCAAGACAACATTAGAAACCAAAAGGGACAATGGACATTTTCTTGCATACAAGAATTATATCATTCATCCTTCACTGGTCCAAAAGTTCTTCATAATTGAGTCTGTCTTTGGAATAAGCGTCGAGGGCTGCCATTGTTCTGGGCACCATAGAGAACTTCCTCCGAGGACAGAGGACAGGAAGCTTGAAGGAGCGACAGGCAGAGTGACTGACAGATGACGTCCATGCATGCTTTACCTGGCACCCCCACATGTCTGGGGTTTATCACAGTCTCAGTTGCAGTATTTGCCATGATGGAGTTGAACACCTGCACGCCACTCTGTAACTTTCGGATGAGTGAGTTTGCCACTTCGGACGTTTTGTTTTTGTGAGTGAGTCTAAGACAGGAGGGCTTAAAAACACAAAACCAAACCGAACCGAACCAAACCGAACCGAACCGAATCAAACCAAACCAAACCAAAACCAAACCAAAACCAAACCAAACCTCCTTTAACAGGGTAGATGGATGCTGCCTGTTTAATTTCTAAAACTTAGTTGGGAGAATAATCAAATTCCTTTTAGTTTTTATTGTCAGGTTCACTCTGAGGTTGTGACTTAGAAGCACAGTTATTGCTCGTTAGCATTTCTATAATAATGGATTTGCAGTAGAATGAATGAGAACACCTTTACAGAGTGGAGAGAGGCTTGAGAAAGCCGCAATACCTCTGGCTGTATCAAAATACCTAGCCAAAAAAAAAAAAAAAAAAAGGTTTAGGAAAGGAAGGGTTGATTTCAGCTCATGGTTTAAGAAGCAATGTGGTTAATCATGAGGAGTATGAAGCAGAGAGTAGACAGGAAGTGTGGCCAGGCTCACGTCTGTGACCCATCCTTTACCAAGGATGCTCTCTGAAGGTTCCACCCCCGTTCAAAACAACCATCATCTGGGGACCAAATTTTCAAGGTTGTTGGGTCACGTAGAATTTAAACCACACTGTGTTTCATGGATTTATTCTCCCTCTCTTCCAAGACAAGTTGTCCCTTTAATCTGACTCAAACAGCTGAACCCTGAAGACTGATAACAGAATTAAAGAAAGCAGTATGATCAGAGAAAAGGAGGGGCCAGCAAGAGGGTCCGACCGACCCCATTTCTCATTCTACTGTGATTTTCTCATGGAGCATAACACTGAACCATACTTGTTAGTGGCAGGTAGGTGTGGTCCACGGAGGATTCTCAGGCCCTGAGATGCTCTGGACCACACAGAAAGGCAGGCGGCTGCTGGGATTTAGCTGGGGATTGGGATTTAGCTGGGCATATAATTTGGAGGAAAACAAAAAAGGAATGGGTCTAATTTCAGTATTTAAATCTCAAATGCATTTTAAACCAAGAGTAGTTAAATGTTAATTAAGCCTCCAAATTAGAATAGTAATTTAATTTAATATGAGCAGGGAAGGGAAAGGTTGTTTGGAGATTTGGTTATCGGACAAAGGAGATTGCTGTAATTGTTTCTTTCCCCTTCTTATTTTTTAATTTTTGAGATATTTTATACCTCAGACTGGCCATGGACTTATTATGTAGCTAACCCAGGTGCCCTTAAATGCAAGTCAATCCTCCCGCCTCTTTCTTCTTTTTCTTTTTCTTTTTCTTTTTCTTTTTCTTTTTCTTTTTCTTTTTCTTTTTCTTTTTCTTTTTCTTTTTCTTTCCCTTTCCCTTTCCCTTTCCCTTTCTCTTTCTCTTTCTCTTTCTCTTTCTCTTTCTCTTTCTCTTTCTCTTTCTCTTTCTCTTTCTCTTTCTCTTTCTCTTTCTCTTCTTCCTCCTCCTCTTCCTCTTCCTCTTCCTCTTCCTCTTCCACTACTACTTCTTCTCCCATTTTTATTCCATGTAGGAAGTAAACTTAGGACCTC
The DNA here is from genome assembly GCA_902729485.2 of Mus minutoides. Taxonomy (NCBI): domain Eukaryota; kingdom Metazoa; phylum Chordata; class Mammalia; order Rodentia; family Muridae; genus Mus; species Mus minutoides. The sequence goes on along the minus strand of LR749687.1, from coordinate 745,792 downwards.
ACACACAGTGATGGGGAACAACATGGCTTACTCAGCGCCCTCTGGCTTCTTCTTGGAGTGCCTGACAGCTATTGCTCTCACTAAAGCCCTGCACACAACCTTTTTAGGCATTGGAAACTTCTTTTTAGACTCAAGCCTGTTTTTTTTGCTTGTTTGTTTCTTTGCTTTTTATTTTAGATCAAAACCCCATTTCTAACTATGCAAAATTTCCCTCTTGATTCCTTACAAGCACAATTATGGTTGTTATTTGACAGTTTGGTAATAATGAAAAATTAATTTAAAGTGACTCATGGGGCAGAGAGATAGCTCAGCAGTTAAGAACTTGCTGCTCTGGGAGGACCTGGGTTCAGATCTCAGCACCCACATGGAAGGTGACAACCTGTCTGCAGCTTCAGGGAATCTGACACCCTCCTCTGGCCTCCACGTGTACATATTCACATACATGTACATAGTGAAAAGTGAAAATAAATCTTCAAGAAATAATAAGGTTACTTACTCTTTAGTGCTGGGAATTGAATTTAGGGCCTCATGCATACCTCTGAGCTCTACCCCCAGTTCTACTGTGTACTCTTTAAAAAACCCTAACAATGATCACTTAATTTAAATAATTAAAAATAATTTTGTTTTTAGTTAAAAGTATGTGTGCATTTCTGCATAAGAAATGGGACTGCTCGAGGAAGCCAGAGATGAAATGTTAGACTTTCCTGCCGTTGGACTTACAGGTGGTTTTGAACCCCCTGACATGAGTGATGGGAACTAAACTCAGGTCCTCTGGAAGCACAGCCAGTGTTCTAAATCACTGAGCCACCCCTCAAGTCCCCGAGAAAACACTTTTTTGCAAACTATTCGTATGTTTCAATGACCTCTTCCAAGAACTGATTTTCCTTGCTACACAGATATCCCCATAGGATCCCTATTTCAGGGTGGTGCCTCCCTGCATATGTGCGTGTGGGCAGGTTGGGGTGGGCAGCGGAGGGTGGCTGCTCACTTTCCATCTTACAGTGGTTAGAGCCCCCACCTGGTCACTGGCCACCATGCAGTTCCCACTACCAGCAGAAACAACCTGGGCTTTCCCATTGACCAGCTCTGCATCTAAGTGGAATGCGCCATTGATCCTGCCTTCTTGCTGTGCACTAGTTTCTCTCCTTGTCGCTGTGACCAAGCACCTGGTAAGACACCCCTGAAGGATGGAGGGGCTATTTCGGCTCACAGTTTAGGAAACAGTATAGCCCAGCAGGGCAGGAAGGTGTGTCAGGAGGAGTGTCGGGCAGCTTGTCAGGCGGTGTCAGATACCAGCAAGCAGCGAGGAGCGAGTCAGCAAGTGGACTGAGGTAGGACACCTTGATGTCTGTTCTACCAACCGATAACTCTCACAACTTCCACTGCCTTCCAGAACAGCTTATCATAACCTGAAGACTGAGTGTTCAAATATATGAGTCCGTGGAAGACATTTTATATACAAACCACAGGTTCTGGAACTTGGCCCTCGAGGCCCTCCTGGCTTACTAACTCTTCTTTTCCTGTGAATGACTGCACCTTCTTTCTCCATGTCCCCGAAATCTCCCTCCCTTCATAAGCTGTGCCAGGGTAAAGGGATGACAACCCGGGACTCTTCTGATGAATTTCTTTCCTTGCGTCTCCCTCTCAGTCCAGCTTCATATTCTACTAGCTTCCTACACACAGCCAGGGACACACGAGCATATTCTTGATTGGGCGTTTTCCAAGGTCTCCTTTTTGTTCCTAGAATAATCTCCAGTTTTCTAGAATTACTGTGTCTTCTGTAAAGCTGCCAGAGTGGAGTGGTTCCCCTTCCCTGCCCCCCACAACAGGAAGTGAATTCACAGCAACATGTATTGAGTTGCAATAGATGATGATGATGATGACAATGATGATATCTTGCTGTCCTTATCCTCTGTTCTTTGAACTCTTAAGAGCAGAATTCCCCCTCAGCATCCAGAGGTCTTACTCACCACTGGAGCCCTCCCCCCATTCAGTGTCTAACACGTAGTTAGCTTTCTGATTGGCCAGTGGGATCCTTTCCCCTGACTCAGTGTAACAACTAGTTAGCTCTCTGAGAGTGTGCTGGGACAACGGCTGGATTTGTTCTGAATTCTGCGTAATTGTTTGTGTTAATATTAGGTATTGCAGTCTTTAGTGATGCTTTCTTAATTAAGGTTAGGTTGATGAGGTTGTATTTGCCAATAGAACATCTTGTAGTGGCTAAAGATTATCATTGTCTCTGGCATGATGTTGATACAGCCTAGTTTCAGTGTAAGCAGAGACAGTTCATTCACATTCAGGGCAAAGTAATAGGCTAGAGAAAAGATTGCTTATTTGACTCTGGAAATCAATATTAGAACTCAGGTGCAGTGGATACTTCTGTGAAGAAATAACTGAAAAATTAATCTTGTTACAACTTTATAAAAACAAGTCAGTGTGGTTGAATGGCCCTGAACTGGTGTACCACGCCACTGAGACAACAGCCTTAGGAGCATGTCAGTAAGACACAGAGGCTATTAGACCCAAACTGAGCTGATGGATGTAAGCTATTCTCTGCGGATGCTGTCTGCACTCTATTGGATTCCTTATTATTAGAAGATTTAAAAGCCACTTTGGACTCACAGTTATTTACATTTCTAATTTCCTACATCAGATGGTGGAGCACAGCTCTAAGTAGTGGCCTCTGGAACAAAACATTATAATGGCAGAAATCAGCCTCCTAATAAATGTTCCTCCTGTCCATGTAGACACAGGTCACTTGGTCACTTTGCTTCACCTTTTTCATGTGTCCTGTCCTCAGCTCCAACAAGTAGAAATGCACGGCTATCCTGAGGGATTTCTCTTTGAGCATCTAACTGTCTACACATATACAGGCACACATATACACAGCATATATATCAGATGCTGGGTACATATACAGCAGACACTGATGCAGTTATTTTTAAAGCGTAAACCTTTTATTGACATAGCAGTTTTGCAAATGGCGCTTAAAGGTATCTTAAGTCGGAATGGAATGCATGGCTGTGTGTGCTCATGAGGCAATCGGGAGCCTGCCCCATCATTCTCTACCCATCCAGGCCTCAACCCAGGAAGAGAACCATGATAATGACTTAAGACATCGTAGATTAACCTTTGTTGTTGGTGAACTTTGGAAACTAAACCATAACCTGCATCATAATCCTTCTGAGAATGGGTTGCATGTTGTGGTGGTTTGAATATGCTTGGCCCAGGGGAAGTGGCACTGTTAGGAGGTGTGGCCTTGCTGGATGGACTAAGTGTGTCACTGTGGGGAAGTGGCACTGTTAGGTGTGGCCTTGCTGGATGGACTAAGTGTGTCACCGTGGGGGTGGGCTTTGAGGTCTTATGCTGAAGCTCTACCCAGGCCTCCTGCTGCCTGCAGAAGAGGGTCTCCTCCTTTGGACCAAGATGTAGAATTCTTGGTTTCTCCAGTGTTATGTCTACCTGTGTGCTGCCATGCTTCCCACCATGACAATGGACTAAACCTCTGAACTGTAAGGCAGCCCCAATGAAATGTTTTCCTTTATAAGATGTCTCTCCACAGCAGTGGGAACCCTAACTAAGACACCTTGTTTCTGAGTCTTGCCCATGTCATGTTCCCTATGTGGTTATATTCCTCCATCATCCCCTCCCCAGGGACTCCTGGTTCGTTTCCAGCTGGAGCTGGAAGCATCATGCAGGTATGGATGTTTTTTTTTTTTAAATTTTTTTCTGGCAAACACACATTTTTGTTAAATTCTGGGCCATGAGATTTGCATTTCCTGTCTTTAGAAGCTTTGCCATCCCCTGTCTATAGTGTCTGGTCCAACGCTGCTCCTGTCATCTGTGTGTGTCTCTCAGGAGTTGTCATCTATGTATGACTCTCAGGAGTTGCTGCAGTCTCACCAACAATTCTTATTGGCCTGTAAATTTTCGTTTTAGTGATTCCAGTGTGTGAATAATGAGATCTCATTTGGGTTTTAAGTTGTGTTTTTCTTGGTGACTAATTGAGTCAAGTATGTTTGCATGTGTCTTCTGGAATGGTTTTTAGTAAAGTTCTTTTTGCCTTTATTTCTGCTGTCTACTCTTTTAAAACTGGATTTATTCTATTTTATTTATTTGTTTGTTTGTTTGTTTATTTATTTATTTATTTATTTATTTATTTATTTATGTATGTGTGTGCTTGTATCTGTGTGTTTGAGTGCACATGAGTCCAGGTACCCTTGGGGGCCTGAAGACCCCAGAGCTGGGGTTACAGGCAGCTATGGTTACAGGCAGGCTGGCTGGGTGCTAAGAACTGAACCCAGGTCCTTTGCAGAAGCAGCAGGCACCCTGAACCACTCTCTGTCTCTCCAGACACTTTCCATGAGTTATATTTTTAAGTATACCTCACTTCAATTTAAAATCTATCGGTATGAAAGTATTCATTATCCTCTTTTTTAAAAAAAACTGTAATGTTGGGCTAACAAGATGGCTCAGTGTGTCAAGATGCTTGCCTCTACATCTGAGCACTGTAGTTCTATCCAGGGACACACGGTGGGAGGAGAACCTATTCCTGGAAGTGACCCTCTGACCTCCACATACCCTGGGGCATTCTTTCTATATTGTGTGTTTTATTTTTCACGATTTCTGATCTTCTATTTTCCTCTTAATCTTATTTATTACTTGCTTAATTTTTGAAAGGCACGGCATCTCCGGCTGGCCTTGGTGGCGCCTGGAGTGGCTCAGCCAGCGTCTCTTGAGTGCAGCTGACTCACGGACTCTAGCTCAATGCAGCAGCCATACAGGATGGTGCTCCTCCGTCTGCTGTCTAGCGCTCTGAATTAAAAGAGTAAAACTGACTGAGAGTACAGACTGTACCACAGGGACACACTCCTCTCAGACCATGAGCAGCATTCATTTGCAAGCCACATCTACTCTCTAATTCTACAGTTTATCTATTCATTGTTTTTAGTTAAAAGAATCACTTTATTGTGATGAACTCACAAATAAAAACATGAAATGTTTTAGGTTTTTTTGTTTGTTTGTTTGTTTGTTTTGCTTTTGAGACCCTAGGCCTTCTCCTGACTTTGTGGTGACACAAAGGAAGTGTGAAAGGTGTGGCCGGCCATGTGACTGTTTAAAAGAAACTTGGTTGTGAGAGTGTACAGGGCCACAGGCCAGGGGGTGGCTCCCATAAATGAGTTTTAACATTAATGTATTAATTGGGTCAGAGTAACAAGAGTCAGAGATTATGGTCATGTCTCTTCTGTTGCATTGCTAAAATAGACCCCCAAGTGATTAAACACAAAAGAGAAACTCAAGGGGCTCACTGGCCAACACACTGGTGAGGAGGCTTGTGCAGAGCATTAGGTTAAATGCAACAGAAAGTCTCATCCAGCCCAGGCTGCCTTGAACGCCCAGGAGGAATGGGCCTCCTGGTCCCTGCTGCTGAGTCCCGAGACCTGGGATGACAGAGATGCCAGCACACCAGACATGGGCTTCTCTCTTCTCTCCCACATGTGCCTTCCTGCCTTCAAGGTTCTGTCTTAACACCAGAAAGTTGTAATGGGCTGGATGGAATTTTAAATCCCGGTTGTGCGGTGCTCCCAGAGATTGGTAACACTTCAGACCCGCTGGAGGCAGCTCCTCCTCTGTGTCTCCTCCTCCTGTGCCCCAGTGGTGACTTACAAACGTCAAAAGCAAGCATCCCGTTTGAGAAACCCCCTTGCCACCTTCTGCAGGACCTCTGCCGGCCATTGGCCCTCTCTTCTCACCATTTCCCAGGCATTATGATGCCACTGCTTATCAGTAATGGTTCAAAAGATTTTCAGCATGGAGCAATTAATATCTGTCAGGAGAAAGAAATGACATTTTTCATTGCTTGTGGCACATTCTTCTGTACTGTTTGAAAGTGCTGTAATTATACACCATCATGAGCTCTAACTCTGGTACCTTGTGGAGCTGTGTTGTAGGGGTACAATTTATAGTTTCTGGATTTTTATACTGAATTAATAGGAAAGTTGTAATGCTGGGCTGTGTGTTAGCGAATGACATTTTTTTTCTTTTTTTGCAGAGTAATTGGTATTATTTCCATCTTTCTACAGTAGCTTGTCTTTTAGACTTATTCTGACATTTGACATATATTTGTGTATGCAAATTGTGTTATGATTTTTACCACCAGAGGCTTTTGTCTTCTAGTGCTAGAAATTGAATGCATAGAACAGATATGTGTTTGGAATGTATTTTTTTTTATCACCATAAGGAAGCAACACGTAATATTTACAAAAGTTTTACTTCTCGTGGGCCCATGCCCTTTAATCATGGTGGGGCTGCCATGTGCATTATCTTAGCTAGTATTACGTACTGGCCACAGAGGAAGATTTTTGACACTCCCGGTACCAATTACTGCTTATCCTTGCTCCTGCCTCTTCTGCCTTGCAGCGTGGACCAGGTTTTGACTCTGGCTTTAGGTGCCTGTTTTGCTCTCCCCTGACTGACTAGACTCCATGCTGCCCAGAGGCCCTTGGCTAGTGCCTTCTGTAGTTGCTGCCCACCTCTGTCAGGTTCAAGGAGAGATGATAAGTCAAGAGGATGGAGTGGGGAGTCTGAGATCTGGCAAATGGCATGGGCTTAGAGCCTACTAACTCAGCCTTTCAAATTGCGGCAGCTCCTACAGTGTACCTTGGTGGATTTTTTTCATTGGTTAACGGGCCCCTAGTGCACTCAGTCATCGCTAGGTAGCACCTATTCTTGAAGTGAACAGTCCATTTCTTCCTGTTAGGTAACAATCAATAATCCCATCTGAGCCAGCTCCTTGGTTTACTATTTGGGTGGCTGCAGTGAGGATGCAGTGATCTCGCAGGGCAGGGTTGGGGGGGGGCAGGGTATGGCCAGAGTTAGCCTCTTAAGTCTTCCTGGATGTTGATTCTCTCCGAGCCCTAAGTTGAGTCGGATGTGTCTGGAGAATGCAGTTGGATGAAGACTTCAACCTCACTCTCCTACTTAAACAGCTGGCTCTGGGATTTAACCCTTGGGCTTGTTCGATTTGGGCTTGACTGAAATACACACGGAGGTAAGAAAAGCTAGAAATCTGGAGCAAGGGGATTTTTCAATGAACACATCCTGCTTTATCTTGAAATGTCTGAAATGATTCCTCCAGGAAAGGCTCCTTTCTGTGAATCACAGGAGGCCGGCTGCAAGCTACATCAAGATGCTGTTGTTTGAAAAAAAACACAGGAGAGCAACTGTTGAGCTTCTCCACTGAATTAAAAAAGAAGCATACTGGGAAATAGCGAAGTGTCTTCCTACACCAACTGCCCAAATAGGAGAGCAGCAATCTGTATTAGTTAAAGGGTCTCGCCCTGTCACACTCATATCTGCGCACACACCGCAAATAGCATGCATCTTATTAGTAATTAAGGAAGCATGGAACGTAACACCTTACAATACAGTCTTGTTAATTCTCTGAGACTTTTTCTATGCTTCTGTCATTGTCCGTTCTTTGTGCCTCCCTCTAACTCCCCTGGGTCCACTTCTCATCCTCCCAGCTCCTCCCAACTTTGTATCCTCTGTTTGTCTGTGTGTCTGTCTATCTCTGATAACCCACAGAGTCTCCAGTTTATGTTGCTCACAGACTCATGTGAGTATAGAGCCACCCCCTCCCCAGCCTGTGGTCCTGTATACTTTTACACCAAGTTTCTTTTAAACAGTCACACAGCTGGCCGCACCTTTCACACTGTCCTTTGTGTGGGGAGTCAGGAGAAAGCCTAAGGGAACCATGGTAGAGTAAATGGCTTACCCAAGGGCTGGGCTTTAGTGTTAATGTATTAACTGAATCCAAATAACAGTAGTCAGAGATTATGGTCATGTCCTGGCTCTTCTATTGCATTGCTAAAACAGATCCCCAAGTGATTAAATGCAGAAGAGAAACTCAAGTGGCCCACTGGCCAATACGCTGGTGCCAGTGCTGGTGCGGGTGCTGGTGCTGGTGTGGGGCATTAGGTTAAAGGGAACGGAAGACTCATCTGGCTGCATTTCTCAGACATACCCCACTCAGCCCAGAATAACCATCTTATGATCCTCTGATGAGCTCCCATTTCAATTTAACGCAGGGCAAGTTCACACTTTAAAGTGTTTGTAGTCATTTTTAATTGCTGTGCCTTTTATATGAGGTGGGTCAGTACATCTTTTTATATGGGCAAGGCAATATCAGCTAACAAACAGAGGACATGGCATGCAGCTATAAACACACATTTCAGCCCTGGAGAGAATTACACATTAAAATTCACCTCTTAGTGTCTTAATATTCCAAAGGTCACAGAGTGACCTTTGCTTAATCATACATTCCCTGCCAGTTTAACTGGGTGTAGCAAATTATGTCTAAAAATACTAGTGCCTACTGCTGACTAACGGCTTCCTGTGTGCCAGGCCGTACGTTAAGCTCTTTATCCATGTTGTATAGCCTCATTTCCATAACAGCTTCACAGAGCAGCCGTTATCTTCATTTTACAAATAAGATATCAGGGCTTGGACATGATTAGCCCACCTGCCTTGAGGGTGAAGTTCTACATCTGGAAGTAAAGACATTGGGGTTTGCATGTGACCTTATTGCACAGAACTTCTCCACATAGTGTCTCAATTAAGAACAAGGGCCAGGGCCTGGAGAGATGGCTCAGCAGTTAAGAGCACATACTCTTGCAGGAGGACCTGAGTTTGGTTCCTAGCACCCTCAATCAGGCTGCTAACTCCAGTTCCAGGGTATTTGTCGCCCTCTTCAGGTCCTCCTTGGCAAGGCACTCATTTTTTTTTTTTTTTTTGAGCACTAACTTAGTGTTGCTCGACCATACACTTGGCAGCACACTTTCATTTAGCAGCACAACAGCTGTGCGTATTGCATTTCTACCCTGTAGATGCAGAAAACGAGCTCAGGGAGGCCATTGAACATTTTCAGAATCTGTAGCTATTCATGAACAGGACTGAGTTTCAAAGAAGACCACTCAGGCTTCAGAGCCATTCCAACATCTGCCTTCTGATGCCCTGTCTCTTAAACATCCCCCTGCCCCTCATGTGGGTTAAGGCTGCATAACTGTCATAACTGTCTGTGTTGTGCTGAACTAGGAGAATCTAAGAGATCTAAGGTAGTAATTGATAATGACCAGAAATCCATCTGGCTCCCAGTTTTGGAATGGCTCTGGTGTCTTCTGGAGGGCATCACATGATGTGTGTATGGGGGTGGGTGGTGCACATAAACCCATCCTTTATAAGGACTCAACTCCCAGAATATACCTCCCATAGTAATGGCATTAGGCTATTCTTTTTTCTTTTCTTTTTTTGTGACAGGGTCTTATGTGTAGCCAAGTCTGTCCTTCTGACAGATATGAATCACCACATCTGGGTGACACTAATCTATTCCTGAGGACCCCACACCTCTCAAGAGATGAGTGGGGGATGAAACTTTTCACACGGACAGTTTGGGAGGGGCACTCGTGCTGTAGCAATGGCATGGCCATTTGAACTGAAGAGAGGCTGGCACCTGTATGCGAATGACTATTGGAGTTTTTTGTAAAGGTTCTCTTGAGTACTCTGTTTCCTATCCTTACTCTTCCTCTTGTCCATACCTTTGGCTTCAGTGCCCTCCGTCTCTTGCTCCACACCCTCCAAATAAGATGTCATGTGAAGGGGAATTCAAATTCCTTCCAGCAAATTATAAAGGAGGATGTCATTTGCTTTTCTCTTCTAGTAATGGGCATTTTTTGGTTAACTTCAGATTTCAGATAGGAGACTTCAGCTGGGGAGCTACTCCCCTCCTCTTTCTCACTCTCTCTCATTTATTTTTATTTTTATGTCTATGGGTGTTTTACCTACATGTATATATGTGCACCACATGCATGTCTGGTACATAATGAGGCCAAAAAATATTGAATACCTTGGAATTGGAGTTACAGAAGGCCAAGCGTAGACATATGGTAATCAAATCTGGGTCCTCTTGTCTTAGTTAGGGTTTCCATTGCTGTGAAAGACACCATAACTAAGGCATTTTTTAAAGGACAACATTTAATTGGGTCTAGCTTACAGGTTCAGAGGTTCAGTTCATTATCACCATGGTGCAAAGCATGGTAGTGTTCAGGCAGGCATGGTGCTGGAGGTGTTGAGAGTTCTACATCTTGTTCCAAAGGCAAACAGAAGACTGGCTTCCAGGCAGCTAGGAGAAAGGTCTCTCAAAGCCCACCCCCACAGTGACACACTTCCTCCAAGGCCACACCTCCTAACAGTGCCACTCCCTGGGCCAAGCATATTCAAATCACCACATATGGGTTCTGGCAATCAAACCTGGGTCCTCTGAAAGAACAAATAATGCTCTTAACAATGGAGTCATCTCTCTTTCTGTTTTGTTGCTATTTTACCTGAAACTTTGTTTTATTGAAGTAGGGTCTTACTATATAGCTCTGGCTAGCCTCAAACTCACAGAGGTCTGCCTGCTTTTGCCTCCAGAGTGTAAGATTAAAGCCATGCACCACTGTGCCACACCTTAGCTTTTAAAGTTGCAGATATTAGTTGTACATGCCTTTAAAAAAATCTTTATTCTATGTATGAAAGAGAAAAAACAAGCAATATTTATTTTTCTGCCTCTGGTTTAATTCTCTTAGCATGACTTTCTCTTAACTGGAGATTCTTGGGATTCTTCAACATGTAACATGGTTAGTCCTCCTTCCAGCCATTAAGATTAGCCTGAACTCATGGAGTGTTAGAGTGGTTCTATTGTCTGGTATCATTTAAGTATCTGTCTTAGTTACTTTATTGCTCTGAAGAGATGTTTATAAAAGAAAGAATTTAACCGGGGACTTGCTTACAGTTTCAGAGTGTGAGTCCATGACTGTCATGGTGGGAAGCATGATGCTGGAGTAGTTGTTGAGAGCTTACATCTGTTCTACAAGCAGGAGACAGAGGAGGGAAGGAGGGAGGGAGGGAGGGAGGGAGGGAGGGAGAGAGGAGGGAGAGAGAGAGAGAGAGAGAGAGAGAGAGAGAGAGACTAAAATCCTGGTTCCTTGCTCTGTCCCAGACTGAGTGGCATGCCTCTCACCCTAAGGAACCAGGAGTATCTGTCTTTTGAGCTGAGGTCTGAAGGGAAGGGAAGGGATTCAAGGCTTGCCTGCTTTCCTGTGTGTTTATAGCAGGGGCGGTGCATACTGCCTGGGTTTTGTTATGCACAGCCATGTAAGATTAGGATTCTATCGGATTTGGAAGTAGAGAGCCTGGCCTGAGCATCCTGAGGGGCTGGAAGAGTCCGGAGAGGAGGTGACAGTGTACTTAGGACAGGGGAAGGCAGAGGAGGAGCATGAGGGGCTCAGAGTCAGAAGCTGAAGGTAGGGACCATTCTTCACACCCAGCAGCACCTTGATTCTTCTTGTACCTGAGCTAGATTTCCCTCACTGACTGTGGTGACATTTATCAGCCAGGTCACAGATGGACCTGCTGTGACCTCAGAGGCAGCTCTGTGATCTTCCTCAGGGCTGAAAGGTCGGGGGGGGGGGTTCTGTTCATCCCATGTGATTCCACAGAGGAGACATTACTTTCCACACCACAAATAGTTATTTTAGAGTGAATCACATGTATATCTTTAAAGGAGAGTCCTTTCATTAGCCTTCTTGGAACCAAGAATTTTATACTTTGTTGTATAAAACACATTTGGACAGTTGACTAAAAACTCAGAAGGTTGCCTTTATTAATTTTTCTTTGGCTATGGTAAAGACAGAGGTAGTTGGTTGCTTTATGTAGTTAGATTTTTTGAGACAAGGTCTCAATACAGCCCAGGTAGGGCTGAGGCTGGCCTTGGATTCTCAATCCTCCTGCCTCAGTCTCCTTAGTAGTAGGATTCTACTTTGTTCCTTTGTCCGGCCTCCAATTTCTGAGTGGTTTGCCTCATTTCTGATGTCTGGATATTACTTTTACTTTTCCGGTGGTTTTCTTTTTTCTTCCCTCATTGCTGTCTGTGTTTGGATAGAAAAGGGATCTCAGAGGTTGGACCCCTCCCTGCTACAGTTGTCTTGACTAGAAATCTCCACAGTCTTCTCAGGTATTCTTTCAGCATTGTCAGTCTGCATCAGGATTTTGTTGGACGACTGAGGTGTCCTTGGGGGTGTTCATAGTCTCGTGGTAGACAGTAGCTATGCGTCTGCTTTGAGGTAGACACCATTGCAGAGGCCTATCTTCCCTGGGGCTGGGTTGGGGGCAGCTGGGCAACTTGCTCCAGAAAAGTGACCCTGCAGTGAGTAAACCTTCCTGTAGAACAGAGCATCGAATCCAGGCCGGAAGCTCAGAGAGCCTGGGCTCTGAGGCGTGGGGGCATGGTGAGACGGGCACAGTGACCATGTGAGACTGGAAAAGAGGCAGAGCAAGGAATCTAGAGTTTTTCTTTGTTTTTGATGATGATCTGACCACTTTTAAATAATAATGGGCTGTTAAATTCTGCTTTAATGATTGCTTTTGATGATTATATTTTCTTTTTTTAGAGTTCAGCAGAACATATACGAAGTACCTCACACATCTCATCATCTTTTAGAATAACTCATTAAAGTATAGGAAGACAGAAAGGAAGGAGTTAGTTTTGGAGAATGGTGGGAGGGTGGCCTATTTGAAGACGTTCTTTTATGGTTGTGTTGAGAGCTTTGGGATTTAAAAGACAAAAACAAAAATGAAAACAAACAAAGCACTGCCAGGCATACTTAACCATTTCCCCAGTGAGATTTCATGACTATGGAAAAATAAGTTGTTTTAGCTTTTGCTGTAGGGTTTTTTTTGTTTTTGTTTTTTTTTTTTTTTGGTAGTTAGGGAACACTGTAGATGTTATTTTAAAATTCCAGATGAGACTTGTGTTTAAAAATGTGATTCTGTGCTTATTTTTCCAAATATTTTAATGTTTAGCTCTTTACAGAAATAGTTCAATAAAAATACCAACCAACCAATCAACCAACCCACCCATCCTTTTAGTTGATGGTGCACACAGCATCAAATCTCAAACTGTAAATATTCAGTGGATCGAGGCTGTGTGAAATATGTTTGCATCAAATGCCCTACACCTCTGCAGGCCTCATGCTGAAGATGCTTGTATTATCAGAGATTAACACACACACACACATTGATCAGAAACTTAGACTGTTTAAGGTGAAAATGTTAGCTAACTTGATTTGATTGCTATACTTCATCCATACAATTAGTACGTGGTACCCTTTAAGTGAATGCAGTTAAAACAATTTTTGAAATGGATAAAAGGATTTGGATACCCTAAAAAGATTCATTTTTACTTTAAATTACATGTCTGTCTGTGTTGGGGCTGTGTGCACATGGGCACCATTGTTGGAGGAGGCTAGTTAAGGCGTTGGCGCTCCTGAGCTGAAGTTGCAGACAGCTGGGAGCTGCCCCGTGGGCACTGAGACCTGAGCTCAGGTCTTCTGCAATGGCTGCAGTGCTCTTAATGCCGACCCACTCCACTAGCCCAAGATTCAGTTCTTGATTTCTTTTATGGCTGTTGTCAGGGCCATTTCCCTTTGCTCTGTTCATCTTGGTTAACAAATAGCTTAGTGACTTATCTGTAGTACAGTTTCCATCTGCAGTGTGCATGTGTGTGTGTGTGTGTGTGTGTGTGCGCGCGCGCGCGCGCGCGCGCGTGTTTTGGTGGGAGGTTCCCAGGCTTTAGAAACAATGGGAACATTATAGCTTGTGTTTCTGTTCCAAGTGGTGGCTTTTACTTTTCTTGTGGTGTGAGGCTAGAATCCACAGGAGAGCAATTCACACACACACACACACACACACACACACACACACACACACACGTTATGAGTGCAAACGATTCTGCAGGGTAGTGTGAAACTTAGCTTCATCGTTTTCATGTATTCCCTTTTATGTTTATTTTGCTTATTTGTGCATGTGTGGATGCTCGTGTGCTAGTGTGTGTGTGTGTGCTAGTGTGTGTGTGTGCTTGCATGCGTAAGTCGGAAGACAACTTTGGGGAGTTCTCTCTTTCTACCACATGGGTTCCAGGGATGACACTCAGGTCTTTAGCCTTTCTGGCAGGCACTTACCTGCTAAGCCATTCTACCTGCACTGGAATAAACATTTTTGTTATATTTATTTAATTTATAAACAAAATTTGTGTATAGGTGAAGGCTGGTTTTGATATTTATACTATGTTATTTTCTCGTTTTTTGTCCAAATACCTGACAAAAAGTAAGGTGTTATTTGGCTTCAGGTTTGAGGGCTTAGTGCATCATGGTAGAGAAGGGTGGTGGTGGGAACGGCTCTCAGAGTGAGGTTGTCAGCTCAGATCTGGTAGATCTGGCAAATCAGGAAGAGGGTGGAGCTAGCAACCCTACCTGCGTGCCTAAGTGGCGCACTTTCTCCCTACCGAAGGCTCTATGACTTCCCCAAAACAGCGCCACCTTGTGGGAAACATTCGTTCAATCATGTGAGGCACTTCACAAGGGAGGTCAAATGCTTTGTGAACCTAAGGAAGATCTTGAAGGAGGCCATTATCTGGCTACAACAGTCCTGTGTAGCCAATCGAAAAGCGAGCTCCCACCCATCACCTGGGCAATGTTCGCTCTGCTCCGTGAGTGAGCACTGCCAACTCCTGGCTATAGTGGGCTGTGCTTCCCAGCCCTGCCTGCCTGCCTGCCTCCTGTGTCACTTCTCAGTTCTGCCCACAGCGGGGAGCTACTAATCACGTGCTTAGAGTGATAAGCTTTTCTGGATTACCCTCGCCTTTTAAATTGACCAGTCCCCAAGTCGGTAAGTCATTTACTCCAGCACTCCTGGTGATCAAAATAATGACGCTAATGATTTTCCACTACCTAGACCTACAATGTGAATTAAGTGATTGGAATTGCTTTGAAAAGCATTATGGCCGAGGAGGTCTGTTCTAACTTTGTTGACAAAATAATTTTGTAAAAGTCTACTAATTTTAAATTTAGCCCAAAATCTCAGTGGAAAAAGCTTTACAGTTCAATTAGCAGGAGATAAATTGCATGATGTGTGTGAGCAGAAAACCTGGCACAAAGTCGATGTTCAATTACTACCTCCAGTCTCTCCTGCCTTCCGATGCAGCTCTTTAAAGCCACCAAGGATCCAAGGATGATAATTAACTTCTCTAGTGAATTAAAATAAGCAACCTGGCATAGACCCAGCACGGCTTCTCTGCTGGCATTCCTCAGCATCTTCAACAGTCTCCTTAGTCCTTTATGGTTTTCTAGTTAGAAATGACCAGTTGGTCAGTTCATTGATTCTGAAATATTCTTTTAATTGCGCCACTATGATTTATGTATATGTTAACATTATGACATTGTTTGTCATGTTGTTAAGTCTTCATAAATTTCCATGTCTTCTCTTTCTCTCACACTTCTTCATCAGCTTGAATCAGAGTTATCTTCTAAGTTTTACCTTCTAGAATGATCTCATTATGTCTTTATCTTTTGTTCAAAATGTGTCCGAAGATTGAAAAGAGAATGTCAGATCTGGGAGATATGGTTCAATAGCAAAGCAGTTGTCTAGCACATGCAAGGACCTGGCTTCTATCCCAGCTCTACAAAACAGAAAAGAGAAAGAAAATTAGGAAGAAATGAAAGAGAAGAAGAGAAAAATAATATTAAAGCCCTGAGGTGGTAATCTGAGAATCTGGGGTAAGGGGCCTCTCAGTGTAGATTCATTCAGCCCCTCAATTTTACTCATTGTCCTTTATTGCACACAAACTTTCTTCCTGTGGATGGAATATAGCTGCAGGCAGCTCCCAGAGCACTTCCACATAGCAAAGGAAAGGGGTGTGTGTGTGTGTGTGTGAAGAGGACTTCTTCCTTTGACTTTAGGTAAAGGAAAACAAAAACCAACCAACCAATAAACAAACCAACTAATCAATAAACCAACCACCCAAATAACAGACCAACCAACCAGCCAGCTACCCACCTAGCCAGTTAGCCAATCAACCAATCAACCAATCAACCAACCAACCAACCAAACAACCAAACAACCAAACAACCAAACAAACAACTAACTAACCAACCAACCAGTCAACCAGACAAACACACAAAACAACAAAGAAAAAACCCTATACAATCCAAGGGAAGGAATCTAATTTTTGCAGCTTAACACCACATGCTTACTCACGGTTAATAGCTAGCTGGGTCACATGATCAAGTCAGAGTTTCAGAGACAGCAATGTTTGTTATTAGAAGAAAGGAGAGCCATTTATGAGTTAAGAGGTCCCTGACTACAAGAGCTAGAAGTTAGAGAATGAGAGATGTAGAGTTTGGGCAACTATTAGAGTAATATCTTAAATGAACTGTGTGATGATTTTATTTGGTAGTAAATTATAGTAAAGTGACTTTGTTTTATTTTATTTTATTTTTTAAAGAAGTTAAAAAGAGAAAGAGATTGTGGTCTAACCCATCTCTGGCTGAAAGTGAAGGAATGTGCTGGGGGAAGTGTGCATCCATCAGGAGGATACTGGGGAGAAGTTTGTGTCCATGAGGACACTGAGAGAAGTGTTTGTCTGACAGGATGCTGGGGGAAGTATGTGTCTATCAGGATGCTGGGCCTAGCAGTAACATCCTTTTTCCTGTTCCTAGTTCAGAAAGAAATGCTCTTCTTGCAGTTCCTTCAGGTTGACACCAAACTGTTCTTTACTGCACTTTTGTCACTGGTCCTATGAGATATCTAAAGCCAACCTCCATTCTTCTGGCTTACCTGCTTGTACATGAACATATTCATGATATGAGATGAATGCTCAATTCTTGCTGAATGAGTGAGTTTGATGACATATAGCAGACAATCACAAGGCTACAGCCCCGAGTGACATTCTAGTTGGATTACACATGACTTTTAATCTAGAATTGGGAAAAACAATGGCAAGGCAAATCTCCATAGAGGACCGCTCTGCCCACACACCTTCAGGGTTCCCATGCTTCATGGCCCTCTATTCCCTCTGCTCTGCTCTTGCAAGGCCCCCAGTGTGTTATTTTTAATTTATTTCCTCCACTGTTCACGGTTGGCCTCAGACAGGTATCTGGAGACAGCTGTGGATCCTTGCCTCAGCCTTGCTTCAAGGGAAGACTCACCAGGGTCTTTTCAACATCTCTTAGTGAGAAGGGCTTCTAGACATTCCCATCCTGAGGACAGTCTACCTGCAAATGTTTGGCTGTGTCAGTGACCACCCAATCTGAGGTTCTTAGAACCAAGTGTGAACATCAGGGTATAGCTTAATTTGTGCATAACTTACCTTGCAGCTATCATATCCCAGGATCTTAAGTTATGGCTTGGGAAGTGGAACTAGGCCCATAAAGGCAGATGTATGCCAAATCTACTTTATTTAACAAAGGGAAAAGAATCTGATTAGTTGAAGAAGGTCCTGTAGGCAGGCAGGAATAGCCTACCCACCACATTTATGTTCATTGTAATGACTACTAGAATGTTCTCATGAAATTTAGAGTATTTTGTAGCCTATGTCAATGTGAAAAATATGTACTAATACCATACTTCATTTTTTAACGGAATGAAGTCCCAAGTTCCCAGGCTTAATATACATTATATTAAATTTAAGTGCTATCAAATCTCACATTTATTTCCTTATGAACACATGTCAAATCACAGCTTCCTAGACCATGATGGATTTCCTCCCTGTTTTCCTATTAAATTTAATTTCTTAATCCATATCCCAGCCTGTCAGGACCATTTTGTATTTTGATTCCTTTGCTACACTTTCCATCTACCAGAATCTAGATATTGGGTGAGTGTGCTATCAACAGGTCTATTTAAAGCAAGCCTCCATCCCTCTGGCTTACCTTGTTTATATATGAATGTATTCATGTTATGTCAATATTTGCTGAACAAATGAATGACATACAATAGCCAATCGGCAGTGAGTGAGAAAGGACCCTGGGACACAGTGGGGTCAGGGTTTAAAGACCTTATGCCCAACATTTGGAAACCAAGTGAATTACTGCTACTCCACAACCTTCTCCACGGACATCATCCATGTCTGCCTGTGTCTGGACCAGAAGCAGTCTTGACTTCTCCCTTCCCCTCACCACTCCCTTCCAATCATCTCTCAAGTCTGCTGACTTCATAAACTGTAGGAAGTGCCCTGGGCTCGCAGCTCTCTCCCTCTGTTTCTCTCAACCCCCATTTGGTGCTGCTGTCTCTCTGCAGGGAACTGTCCCCTCCCAACAGTTGCTTTATCTGGTCGTTCCCAACTTGTTTCTGCACTCGTTCCTAGTGTCATTTGTACAAAATAAAATTTGGCTGCATGGCTCACATACTGTAAACCCACCAGCAGCTTCTGCCTCCCACAGACAAAGTCCAGCATCTTCAGTCTATATCCTAACTCCTGATGCTCCATGTTCTCCAGTCTATATCCTAACTCCTGATGCTCCATGTTCTCCAGTCTATATCCTAACAACTCCTGACGCTCCGTTTTTTTATCAGCTGCTGACAACTCTACACTGCACAAGTGTAAACAGTTTGTAAGTTGTCCACACGCCATGTAACGTCTTGTCTCCTTTGACATAATTCTGACTCCTTCATGTTTTTTCGTCAGATTCAGCTTAGGTGTGACCCTCTTCTAATATATTCCTCAACTCTTTTTCTAGAGCTGCCTTCTTGCTCTAATCCACGTCTGGTGTTTGCCTATGTGCCCACGTGCTTTTACCTACCGGACCTTATGTTTATTCTTCACTGGAGGGCATACAGCTTAAAGATGGAATCTAACCTGGACTCCTTTTGCTGTGATTTGAACTCACTGTGCTTTTTTAGCAGCTTGTTAGCATCAATGCTTGTATGTGGTAGTTTGTATGTAATTAGGCCCATAGGGTGTGGTACTATTCAAAAGATGTGGCCTGTTGTCTTCAACACCTCTTCACTCACGTCACTGTCAGAGTGTGGAGGGTGTGGGAGGGTGAGAGTAGGCTTTTAAGTCTCCTGTGTTCAAGCTATGCCCAGTGTGACACACAGCCCCCTTCAGCGGCCTGTGGGTCAAGATGTCTCAGCTTCTTCTCCAGCACCATGTCTGCCTGCATGCCAGCATGTTTCCCTCCATGACAGTAATAGACTAAACCTTTGAAACTGTAAGCCAGCCACAATTAAATGTTTTCTTTTATAAGAGTTGTCATGGTTATGGTGTCTCTTCACAGCAATGGAAACCCTAAGACAGTATATAATCATTTTATTTCCCAGCCTGGATTTCATTAACATATAAACGCATAGACATAGGCCAACCTGGTGTATTTAAGACTGTCTTAAAACAAAGAAACACACCAAAGGTACACTAAAAATTTTAAAATTCCATATTTAGATAGGTATACAGTATTTTATAGACCTTTCTGATGAAGTCCCATAGACATTTTATCAAGTATGTGTGTGCATGTGTGATGTGGGTATTGTGTGGTGTGTGTATGAGAGAGTATGTCACACAGTGTGCATGCACAGGTAAGAGGACAGGCATTTAAAGTTTGTTTTCTTTTCCACTTTTATGTGGGTTCTAGGCATTGAACTCGGTCCACCAAACTTTCACAGCAAGCGACTTTGTCTGTTGAACCTGCTTGACAACGCTGATAGATATTTAGTCATATAGGACACAGATTAGAGTTTCTGTTCCCTTGAGGATTAAACAAATGATGAATTCAAGGAAGAGCCCAGAGTGCTATTCTGCAGAGATATTCTCTTTGATGTTGAAGACTTAGGAAACCTGGATTTTCTCCGGCTAGTCCTCATCAGGGGCAGAAGGGGAAGGTGGTAGCTCAGGGCTCCCTATGGCCAGGCTAAAAAGCAATTGGAAGCAGTTAGTCTCATTCCTGAGAACTCCATTGGCTTGTTTGTCCACCCATCCACATATCCCTCCATGTTTATTAGATACTCAGCGCAAGCAGGCTCTCTGGAGGCCACTACTCCAGACGGCTCCATAGCGGCTAAAGCAACATTATAATTTGATTCCATCATTCTGCCCTGCCTCAGATAGTTCTTGTTTATTGATACGGAGAGCCTGAAAATGGAAGTGAATGTAAGCTAGAGGGTCTAGCCTTGCTTCCAGCTCCTCACTGGGCAGTTCTGCTCTTGATAATGAAAAGAAAAGGTTGACTCACTATCTCTCTAGTCCCTCAGGGCTTTAGAACACAATGACCTGATTAGTTTGGATGGGTTTCCAGCCTACAGTTTAGGATTTGTGCTTTTGTTTTGTGTTGGACAGTGATGATTGACTCTTGAAACTTGAATTTCTGAAAGCCATTATTTAAAATGACTTGCTAATTTCCCTAATAAAGCACCATCCTTCTGTCCGGAAGGCTGTCCACACGTCTGCTCTGTAGTCACTGGGAAACTTGGTGAACTAATATTTATTACTTAGGAGGAGAGCAGTTCAATATTTCTGTTCCTGGTTAATTGAGATGTGGTGCTTTGATTTTATGACATTTTATGTAATAATAAATCTTTTAACACGCTGCTTGAGAGCATGGCTATTACCAATGTTCTAGCCACAGCACAACCATACATCTTTTTCTATCTGTTGCAGTGGATTAAATTGCTATATAAACTTTAAACTGCTCCATCAACAAAATTGAACACTTTAGTTATATGTATGTGAAATTACCAAAGGCATGAAACAAATATTATCTCAAAGTCATTTTTGAAAGGGAGTAGGCTCCTCTCGCATAGTGAGTAATTTCTGTCTGCCTGAGAGCTACTGTTGCATCTTGGGAAATGTTCAGAGGAGAAGATAAAATTATTTAGATTTGCAACGTCTTGCCACAGGAGGTGAAAGCCTTTTTATTACTATTATTAATGTGATGGGAATGGTTTCAGTCACACTGAGTTTGGGCAGCACCCCCAGGAAAAAACCTTCAGATAAATAATTATACTTCTTCTTCTTTTTTTAATGCCCCCTGTCCCTTTCCACTCTATACCTTTGAGCAAAAATGACACCCTCCCGTCCTCAGGAAAAAGTTTTCCTAGATGTTTCTAAGAAGTTGGCATTTGGTGAGAGTATGGTGATGACAAGAGGACCTCTGTCTGTCCCAGCAAGACTCTGAGCTGGCCCGGAGCCAGAGGCAGGTGTGAGTTCCTTCAAAGAAAACTTCTCCCATGTATAAGCTGCCATACCGTGGCTCAGAGGAAGCACTGGCTTCTTCCCTTTCTCCTGGGTCTCCTTGTGACAGCAGAGCTCTGGGTCAAGCATCCACATGGACTGTAACACAAGGCCTTCCCTAAGCCAGAAGCCTGCTCTGGTAAGGTGTGAGTGAGTGGGCAGGATTCACCTCTCAGGCAGTTGCCTCTCTCACAGCGGAGGCAGACAGCAATCAAGGGCACACATAAGAAGGCAAGGTCAGAAGGCAGAGGTGTGGGGAGGAAAGCTGAAGGGAGGAGTGTTTGCTGAGCACTAGCTGGCTTCTGTCTAGCCATCTGCCTGGAGGGATAGCCGCAGGCAGGCAGTGTGCCTTACCTATGCATCCCTCCCAAGACGGAGGAGTTTGAGCTTCTGTGGTGTAGATGCCCACCATTGTTCCACAGCGTATGTAGGAATAAAAAAATGGCCTATGCAATCTGCTTAGTCAGTTTTTTTTAAAAAAAGATTTGTGTGTGTGTGTGTGTCTACATGAATATGTGCCCATGTATGTGTTTGTGTGTGTAGGTATGAATATGTTGTCTGTGTTTTTGTACAAGTGTGTATATATGCATGCATGTGTGTGTGCTTGTGTATGTATGTGGGAGGGTGATACATATCTATGCACTTGCAGAGACCACAGAGGGTATCAAATCCCCCAGAGCTGGATTAGGGCAGTGTCTGTTCACCTGGCTTATTGAATGGATGCTGTGACTCAAACTCTGGTTCTCCTCATTAGGCAGCAAGTGCTTTTAGCCACCAAGTGGCCTCTGCAGTCCTATAAGGGCATCCCAGAAGGGGAGAAGAGAGAACCTTACAATGGAACATGAAGATGCTCTAGAGGAGACTCCTAGTCCCAAGGCTTCCAAATGAGACATAGGTCGTTTTAACAGTGCAGAGCTTAGAACTTCCAAATGTTAATTTTTCCCGTCTGTTCACTTCAGAGCTTTTGTGCTTACTATCTCCTTTGCTTAAATTAAGATTATTTAAGCAATCTCCTTTCAGATGTTCATTTTCACATTTTACAGTTTTTATTTAAAGATTATTTGTTCAGAGGCTCCTTCTCACACTTGATTGGAAGCTGAACCGCCTTTCACACACGTTCCTCACGTTATATTCCTGTTGGTCACTTTGTCTTCATTGCTCCTTCTCCTCCACAAAAGAAAGGAAGCTTTCTTTATACTCTTTTCTTCATTCCCTAGAACATGGCCCAGTACCTGGCACACGGTAGGCTCTTCCTCATTCCCTAGAATGTGGCCCAGTGCCTGGCACACAGTGGGCTCTTCTTCATTCCCTAGAACGTGGCCCAGTGCCTGGCACACGGTAGGCTCTTCCTCATTCCCTAGAATGTGGCCCAGTGCCTGGCACACAGTGGGCTCTTCTTCATTCCCTAGAATGTGGCCCAGTGCCTGGCACACGGTAGGCTCTTCCTCATTCCCTAGAATGTGGCCCAGTGCCTGGCACACAGTAGGCTCTTCTTCATTCCCTAGAATGTGGCCCAGTGCCTGGCACATGGTAGGCTCTTCCTCATTCCCTAGAACAGGGCCCAGAGCCTGATACACAGTAGGTGACCACTAAAATTTATTGAATGAGTGACTAAAGAGCCTCCTCTTCTTTAACGTATCATCCCTAAAGCTAATATCTCTCAAGGTGCTCACGTGGAGCAGGGAAAGGGAATATGGGTGAAACAGCAGCCTGGATGGGTGGAGAGGCAAGCAGAGGTCGCATAGAAAGGTCTGTGTGTTAGTTTGGGAGAGACACTGTGACTTTTCTAGCCCCGACACCAGTCAAATAAAAGCAGAGCCACAAAACACACTCTTATTGTATGAAACTTTTAGTTTTTAATTTTGGGCCTCATTATGAATCCCAAGGTGTCCTTGAACTCATAATCCTTCTGCCTCTGCTTCCCAATGCTGGGATTACAGGTGTGAGCCTTCCTCCTAGAGTGTGTGTGTGTGTGTGTGTGTGTGTGTGTGTGTGTATGGGGTCTCCTCATCTTTCCCACAGTGGTTTGGAAGGCTCAGGCAGTCCTTTCCCCCAGGGCTTCCTGAGCAGTCAGGACTATCAGCTGCATGAACATTTATTCCAGTTTACATGAAGCTATAGTGTTTGGGATTCAAACTAATGTATTAGAGTTTGGGTATTCTAGAAGGACAGCTCTACTGTGGCCTGGTGTGAAGTATTCCTCCCACTGGTCATGTGCTTGAACCCTTGGTCCTCAGGTGGTGGCCCTGATTTGGGAGGTTGGGAATCTTTTGGACATGGTACCTTTCTGGGAGAAGCTCGGCTGTAGGGACAGGGCTAGAGCTGGGTAACAGCTCTCCATCCAACCAGGCCTCTCTGTCAAGATGGGACCAGTTCAGGCATGTCCTGCCCCAGCGGTGAGATGCAGCCCCAGCAGTGAGATGCTTCTACTGCCACGGTGGGAAGTGCATCCTCAAACTGAGAGCTGAAGGAACTCTCTCCTCCCTTGTGCTTCATCTGGTCACATTTGTGCTCACGGTGCCAAGAAGAAAGTGAACATAGACCCTGCAGACTAAACCAGCTCTCTGTTTGACTTGCCTTTTCTTTCAAAGTATTGACCTCGGTTTCCCTTTCTCTGTAATGTGACATTCCATATGTTCAGTGGACCATGCTAAAATACTTCTCAAGTAGACAATTTGTGTTTCCAATCACTTGCCATTCTGAAAGTGAGATATTTGGCCACGCCTGCCCTGTTCCACCCTGTCTGGGGCTGGACTCATCTTTTGTCTGTCATACCCACACTGCACTATGTACCATGCACAGGAAAAGATGGTGTGTGCAGTTTGATAATCTCTGCAGTTTCTGGCATCCACTGAGAGGCTTGAAAAGGATCCACAAAGAAAAGCAGGGACTCCTGTGCTATGAAAATCTTTTACGTTTTTCTCTTGAGTGGCTTATTGGGAATTTTCTAGGCAGAATACTGACCCTTGAAGATCTGCACCCAAACTCAGACCTACTTGTGAATGCTATACGTGCAAGAGGCAATAGAGGTTGCCAGTCAGCTGACTCAAACTAGGAGGGTGACTCTTGAGTGACTGATGGATGTGATGTAATCCTAGGGTCCTTTACTATGTTCAAAGGTGAACAGAAGCAGGAGATTCAGAAAGAGGATATGACCTCCCAGCTGGACAGAGATGGATTTAAAGATGGAGAGGCCTATGGGCCAAATAGTGCTGTGGCCAGAAATGAAAAGCACACACAGGGGTCCAACCTCTCAGGAATCTTCCAGAAGGGATCCTATCTCTGTTAGCATTTCTAGTTTTTCACAGTATGGTACCTATCAGACTTGTGCTTCCAGATTTCTGAGATAACATATTTGCACATAATGAGGTAATGTTACAACAGCTGTAGGGAGCCAATCTAGACTTAGCAAAGGAAAACCCAGGTATCCTCAAGTGTTTACCTAGCAGAGCTGTGGTTTACAGTATCTGTTTAGAGCAAATGAAAACCCAGAGAGTGTAAAAGCCTGAAATTGCCCAAGAAGACAGCATGCACGCTGCATTTAATAGGAAATCAGCTGTTCTCCCAGAGACGACCCAAGGCTCCTCTCCTCTTCAGCAACACCGTCTCTTCCCAGCTCACAGACTCAAGGCCTCGAGACGGGGTGACTCTGCCAGCCCCCAGCCCGGGTGGGGTTGGGGTGCTTAAGTAAGTGCAGAATGCACCTCTCCTAGCTCGTCATTAGAAATGGTTAAAAGTCAGCATCCTAAAATTACACAGAAAAGCTTATAAATATGAATTTCCTGCAATTTACATTTTATAAGCACTCCTATCAGCTGTATCACAGCTTGAAAAATACCAAAGGTGCATTAGAAAAATCTTTCTGTTTAAAACTAGATTGATCCCACATTTACATGGAAAAAGAAGGCCATTACACGGCAGGCATTAAAAGCTTCATTTCGGAGAGCTTGGGAAAAAAAAAATCAAAATAATCCACTTCTACCCAGGCCATTTGACAACTGTTAGACTTTCCTTTACAAACTAAAAAGAAACCCCGCCACCTGCTGCTAAAAATCTCCAATTAATTCTGTAAAAACTGCCTGCATTTTTAAGATGCCAATGTGTAAATTTCTCCAAGCTGGCCACGGGCATCTTTTTTTTTTCAACTGTAGATGGCAACCTTTTGCCCCTGGGACATGGGCACCCTGACTTTCACCTAATTACAGAGGTGCTGAACCCATTTCCATCCATTAGATTCAATACTGTAGAGCTAGCTGCACAATATGTATGTGTGTGTGTATGTGTGTGTGTGTGTGTTCAGTAGGACAGTTGAAGGACTTTGAATAAGGCAGAAACCCAGGGCAGGCTCATCTGGGGGAGAACTGGCAGGAGTGGGGCACTGCCCTGGAGGACTTTATAAGCCATGGTAAAGTCTCTGTCCCCATTTCCCCACCTGGTTAAACAGGGTCAGATCAGCCGAGACGGCACTTGCAACAAGCGCCTATTCTGTTCCCTGCTTTCCTGGCAGCTACTAGGTCAGCCAAGGAGCTAGCATAGAAATGACAGAGAGCTCTCTAGAGAACGACAGCTCCAAGCAGATGGGCCTTGTGGTTGTGGCTCTGACCTGGCCTGGTCTGGAAGCTTCTCACAATCTCTGTTCTTCTCTTAAGGAACCCCACAAATGATCTCACTTCATCTTCCCTGCTCCCCAGAATTCATCATGAACAGATTGCTTAGTAGTGGTTGTATTAAAGTATTTCATGCTTTACTGCCTGCATGGAACATGTACAGATGAGTATTTCTGTTCTGTTTTCTATATTGAAAGGCCCAGAGGGAGTGGGAAGTTCCCTGGAACTACAGTCTCTGCCCTTGTTGTCTCGTTCATTCACATTTTATTACTGAATGACACATGACTTTGCCTGTGACATAGATGCTTGTTTTCAAAAGGCATCCGGGTTGCCTGGTGCCTAACTATATCAGTGCATTTTACTGCTGTTTCTTGGGTACCCTGAAGTCCTCTCAAATACTTTTCCTAGTTTCTGTGGTGCTTCTGTCTGCCATTCTCTCCTCTTGGTTGGGAAGGACAGGGCAGGACTGAGCAGCCCCTTCTCCATCACTAAGTGTGGCGTTCCTCAGGGCTCTGTCCCAGGCTGGCACTCTGTGTCTCTGCTCTCCCAGCCTTCCTTGGAGTACCAGACCTACCTAATGTAATAGGATTTTTCAAGCCTCAATGACTTAGTCGGGGTTTGTTTTCCTGCACAAAACATCATGACCAAGAAGCAAGTTGGGGAACAAAAGGTTTATTCAGCTTACACTTCCACATTGCTGTTCATCACCAAAGGAAGTCAGGACTGGAACTCACACAGGGCAGGAACATAGAGGCAGGAGCTGATGCAGAGGCCATGGAGGAATGCTGCTTACTGGCTTGCTTCCCTGGCTTGCTCAGCCTGCTTTCTTAAAGTACCCAGGACCACCAGCCCAGGGATGGCACCACCCACAATGGGCTGGGCCCTCCCTCCTTGATCAGTAATTGAGAAAATGCCTTACAGCTGGATCTCATGGAGGCATTTTCTCAAGGGAGGTTCCTTTCTCTGTGATAACTCCAGCTTGTGTCAAGTTGACACACAAAACTAGCCAGTATACTGAAGCATTCTAAATTAGACTCATTCATTCTCCATGGGTTCTGTCTTAGGGTTTTATTGCTGTGAAGAGACACAATGACCACAGAAATTCTTATAAAGGAAAATATTTAATTTGGGCTGGCTTACAGTTCAGAGGTTTAGTTCACTATCATCATGGTGGGAAGCATGGCGGCATGCAGGCACACATAGCGCTTTAGAAGGAACTGAGAGCTCTACATCTTCATCCGAAGATAGCAGAAGTGACTGAGCCACACTTCCTTCAGTCATGCCACACCTCTTAGAAATGCCACTCACCATGAACCTCTGGAGGACATTTTCTTTCAAACCACCACAGATGCTTGTCAGTGTTGACCTCCATCTCTGCTGTGTGCGGATGGGGAAGTGGAAAGTCATCTTTCAGCATGTTCCTGACTTGTTCTGACACACCCTCAGGAGGCGGTTTAGTCTCTTTCCAGCTCATGCCTGGAGCTGGCTCACACTTGACTGTGTGAAGGCTGCCTAGGTCACACACACCTCCCCCACGGGCTGTCCTGCTAAGGGGTCCTGAGCCTCTGGACCTTTTCCTCTTTCTGCTGTTGTTGACGTTGCCGGGTATGATTCAGATGCACAGATATGGTCCTGATATTTTCACCCCTAGTTCGTACCTTCACCATGCTCTCTGTTGCATACTGTGTCATAGATTGTGGACATAATACACTGGAGTCCAGAAGTTGTGACTTTTGTTCTTTGTGTTCTAAATGCTAGTGTAAAACTTGATCTGGGTGCAGGGGATGCGTATCAGCCAAAGTGTGTAAATCACTAGATGCTTACAGCCAATAAATTTTAAAATTTATTTTAAAAGTCAGTATACAAAGTAATGGTCTTATTTATTTATTACACACATACAAACATACACACTTAATAATAAAGAATGTGTTTATGTATGTGTGTATGTATGCACATGCATGTGTGATTCTTCTTTGTCCTTATCCATTTTTCTATATACTGGCTTGCCAGATCCTCGGGCCACCTCCTGCAGCTCCTTTTCCTATCTACATAGTCCTGTTTCTGTTTTTTTTTTTTTGTCACACATTATTCTTTTTTCTCTACTTTTATACCTTAAGATTTCTTCTTCTTCTCTTAAGGTTCCCTTTCAACACACACACAACACTATCTAGAGCCTGCATATGATAAAAAAGGAGAAATACATTTTTTGAGTATGGCTTATTTCACTCACTCTAATGATCTCCAGTTGTATTCATTTTCCTTTAGATATCATGATTTTCCTCCACTGTAGAGTGAAATTCTATCGTGTGTAAGTACATCATTTTCCTTACCTATTCACCTTTTGGTAGACACGGGCTGATTCCATTTCTACTACTGTGAATAACACAGTGATAAATATCGATGTGCAAGTATTTGCATGGCAAGCTGTAGTTCCAGAACACGTGTGTGTGTGTGTGTGTGTGTGTGTGTGTGTGTGTGTGTGTGTAGCCATAGAGGCAAATTTTCATATCCAAGGCAGCCATGCTGACTAGGATTAGTTATTTTATACCACTGAAATGAAGAGTTACAGGATATGCCTGAGTGACATTGGGAGCTGTCTAAAGGAGAACCAATTAGTATAGTCAGAATGGTGGATACAGAGGCTAGGATTTAGTTTTCAGGAATCCCTTGTAAGCATCCATCCATCCATCCATCTTCATACATATTCATGTTTTTCTCTATAGGTATGAATGCCTCTGTGTGTGTGTGTTTAGTATATTTATCCAGAGAGACAGCATGTTTTTCTAGACACATAAACTTGCCCATTTGTTACTTGTGTCTGTTTTCTAATCTTGATCAATACATCTAATAAGATATTGAACATGCAGTGATACAGATTCTTGCTGACATCTTAATTATGTGTGTACATCACATTGAAATGATATACTTAGTTACATTTTAAAAATTACAATAGCTCCTGGAATCCCACAGTACCTATGGATTTCCAAAAGTTTGTTGGTTATAGACCCAGTGGCCATTTAGGACAAATATGGGTGTGGGAGGAATCCCCAAACCTGAAGGGGAGACTTGAAATCAGGAGAGATGCTTACAAACTTGCAAGCAGGGCCTCCCTTCAGGTCGATTCCAGTGCCATGCTCCTTGACAGAGCTCCATGAAACATGGTTTGAACCCAGGCTGAAGCTCTCATCCCTCCAGAGTCTTCCCATTTCCATGACTGCTGCCAAAACTCAGACACGGTATCAATAACCTTTCTTGTCACTAGAACAGAATCCCTGATAAGAGCAACTCAAGGAAAGAAAGGGTTTATTTTGGCTCGAAGTTTGAGTAGATAAAATCCATTAGGGTGAGCAAGGCACTGGTGGTGGGTGTGTGGGAGGACTGTCCACACTGCAGGTGTGGTCTGGAAGCAGAGGAAAGTGAAGGCCTGCGCTGAGCCTGCTCTCTTTTGACCCGGCAGAGGTAGCACACACCCATTAATCCCAGCACTCCCAGCACTTGGGAAGCAGAGGCAGGCAGATCTCTGTGAGTTCAAGGCCAGCCTGGTCTATAGAGCAGGTTCTAGGACAGCCATGGCTACATAGGGAAACCCTGTCTCAAAAAAACATAAATGATAATAATAACAAGAATAAGTCTTGTTCTTATACAATTTTCATACATGTTATAACATCTGAATACCCTCCCCCTTTTTGCTTTTTTATTTAGTGTGGAAGCCCAGCCTATGGGATGGTGCCACCCACATTCAAGGTGAGCCTTTGTTTTTCAGTTAAACCTCTCTGTATGCCCTTATAGACAGGCACAGAGGTATGTCTTTTAGTTGACTCCAAGTGCAGTCAAGGTGACTATGAAGACCAACTAATAGGTGCTAAGTGGTTCTAAGAACGCAGTGCTGAGCAAGACGTATGTAGTCTTTCTTTTGAGATGCACACTCAGGTGAGTTAATAGTCTTTATAGTCCCTGGGTAAGGTACCTCCTACATAGAGGTAGAGCAGGGTGTAGTGGGTATATAGAAGAAGAGGGACTGGTGACAGTGCATAGAGCAGCCAGGGTCCTCCTGAAAGGGGCATGCTTTGGAGCTGTTATATGCTCACCTTTGGCAATGGTTCTGACATCCCAGGACAGCCCTTCCACCAGGAACTGCTGAGATCCTCCACCTTCTGATTTGTGGCATCTTGAAACTTCAAGCATCCACATATAGACCTCGTGTGTGTGTGTGTGTGTGTGTGTGTGTGCACACGCACGCGTGCGTGCACCTTAGATTGCGCACATGCATGCATGCACACGGCTGTATGGTTATGCACACATATACTAACAGATCAGAGTGTCAATGACTCCAATTTTATTGCATGCCATGAAAGAAAACTCTACCTTTATACCTCTTAGTAACCTATGGCTATGGATTAACCAAGGGGCTCATTTTTAAGTTCTTGAGTTTCCAATGAACAGACACAGGCAATGGTGGGTTCATGGTTGAACCCAACAGGCCCTGTAACTTCATCTCACTTGTCCTGTTTGCTCCATGAGATTTCTGTCTTATCTAATGCTTACTTGCCTCTGCCTTGATTCTTCAGTTAGGAAAAAATAATATGTTGTTATTCTCTGTCACAGACCTGTGGGTTGTCACTGTAGGGTCCCTGTGCAGAGCTCAGCTCTTCCCATCACTCTTTTTTACAACTTGATTTCTACATTGGAACACTGACAATCCTCTTTGGTCTCTACCCACTTCCCCACTCTCAAACGTCTCTCCCTGTATATTTTTGACCTCTTCATTGCATGTATCTATTACACCTCCCTCTTTCATACTGATGTCTCATTACTTGCCCATAGACCTCTCAGGCTAACACAGAGGGACCTGTTCTTCCCAGGTATTTTCTAGTACAGCTCAGATCTAAACTGGTTGTGAGGTCTTTTCAAAATACAAACTCAGCCTTTCTTCCTTCTGATTTAAACCCTGCTATGGGTTCACCTCTTCAGGACCAGCTCCTTTCTTTGACATACAGAGCATCTTCTAGCGTCCTCACTGGACTCACACCCTGTTGTGCCTCACCTGTCCTGACCCCGTCTGTTCACGTCTCTTAGGACCTGTTGTTGTTCCTCGGGCTGGCCTGACCGTGTGTGTCTGCGGCCTTCACACCCTCTCTTCAGCTGCTTTCTTTTGCATCCGTTTTGTTACCTGTCACCCCCTTTCTTGTCTGGCTACTCTAGTATTGGGGGGGGGTCTCTGTTATCTTGGCACCACTGTACTCCCCAAGAAGACATTCTTAGATTATGTGCTGATTTCAAGATCCTGGCTTCTGATTGGGAGAACTGTTCCTGGTCCCCTCCCCTCCTTTCCCCTCCTCTTTCCCTCCCTTCTCCTCCCCTTCCTTCCTCCTCTCCCTTCCCCTCTCCTCTCCTTTCCTTCCCTTGGGATGCCGGTGGAACCCAGGAGCTTGTTGGACACCACAGATGATCCATGGCTGCAGCCCTCTGTGAGAGATGGTGACAGGACTCCATTGGGTGGACTGATCATGGAAAGCGAACTTCTTGTCTAAGCTGGAAAGCCCAGTACCCTGACGAACAGAATTTACTCTTAAACTCTTTCTGGGACTGCGCCTGTACCCTTTGCTCCTCGGGCAGCTTTCCTTTCCTTTCAAGGGCCATTTTGGTGGATACATAGATAAGCACGACAGCTATTGCTACTTGAAAACCCTCAGCATGTGACAATTTATAAAGTACCTTCTAGACATAATCCTTGAACTAAACAATTCATGGCTTATTTTTACAAAGTTGCAAATTCAGGGAAATGAGTCAGATGTGTAAGACATTTACATGGACTCTTTACTTAACACAGACATTTCTTTGGGACTTGTCAGCCATAAACGTACATATTCAGCCATTCATTCACAGCTGTGTACATCTCTGACAAGTCAAAGGTCTTTCCAAGGTCAAGGTGAGGGTGCTGCACCCCACAAATGACTGGCGACATAGATAAAGTGGGAAACCGAGATACCATATTTGATGTACAAAACAAAGGCCTCTGGGTGCTTTGGGCAGGACCCACTAAGCACTCTGTGTGCCTGGTGACAGCTGTGCTCCCAGGTGTGGGAGTGCCAGCTCCNCCCCAGGCTCCTTTTTAAGCAATGAGGTTAAATTGTGCAGGGTTTCATCACCTATTTTCAAACAGCTTAGCTTAACATGCAGAAAAGAACACGTGGTACATTTAGATGAAGCTGGACTGTGTGAACAGCCTTAAGACTGTGTTCATAATGAAGTCAGTTCAGTTTGACACGGTTTCAGTGACATTGTAAGTTCCTCTTTGCCTAAAAGCATTTCCCAAAAAGTTTTCTTACATAGTTTGCCAAATCCCATTTAAACCCAGCTATGAGATACATTAATGTATGCTAAATTCATTTGGCTGCTGACTTCTGGAAGGAAGAAAAATTTTTTTTGTATATATACTCATATGAAAATATCCAGTTTAATCAGTCTTTTAAAAAAAGACATCAGCCTTTGCTCAAAAATGGGAAAATATATTCAAATAAGTCAATATGATTGAAAATAAAAATAACTTGGAGGTAGAGTTTGACACGTCATTGTGGCAGCAGCTGTTCAATGCTTTGATGGTTTTAGTTTTGTATTCTAGTTTCCTGTATTGCACATAGATCAAGCTACTATTATATCTAAAGATCAACCTGTTCTTCTCTCCTTGTTTTAACTGTTCTGTGAGAAAAAGCCCACATGAGCTTAGAATGTCCAAGGAAGGGGCTGGAGTTTGGCATTTGCCCAGAAACTACACCCCGTGCTCACCACTTGGGCAGTAAGAAAGAGGTGAAGATTGCTCCATACACTGCACTAGTGCACACGGTGTTTACGTCCCTCATTGACATGCTCACTCCCACTTGGGATTACTGATAGGATCAGGAGGTATTAAAATTGTAGTTATTTTGGCAAATCCATTTTACCTTATATGTAAGGATCCTAAAAGTTAAAATTTTAAGTTAGGAGAAAGTATGGTTTTGATTGATCTAGAAGAAAAATTATCCTAAAAGATGGTTAGAATATTCCACAATAGGCTAAAAGAATTTTTAAAAGTTTATGCTTAAATTTCTTTTAAAAAAGATTTATTTATTTATTTTATTTATATGAGTACATTGTAGCTGTATTCAGATACACCAGATCCCCTTACAGATGGTTGTGAGCCAAATGTGGTTGCTGGGAATTGAACACAGGACCTCTGGAAGAACATCAGTGCTCTTAACCACTGAGCTATCTCTCCAGCCCCCATGTTTAAATTTCTTGACTTCTTGTCCACAAAATCAAAAACAGATGAAACTTCCCCCTCCCCCAGCTCCCTCCAGGGCACACACCAGACTAACACACATTCTTCCCTCCTAAGTCCGAGTTCAGAATGTTCTAATTGACACTTCTCTGCTCTCTTTTTCCTCAAGGAGTTTTTACCAAGCCCTACAATTTTGATCAACTTTAAGGAATATTCTTTCTCCACGTTTTCTCTCATTTCTGTCACCCAGACGAGTTTAGAATTATTGACGCCTCTCCCCTACTGCCCCCTGGCCCCAGTGTTGCTTCTCCATAATTACATTTTGGATTTGTTTCTTTTCATCTGTAATTTAGGAGCTAGCCCAGGAAAACCCCCTCCCAATCCCCACCAATTGTAGCCTATGAAGTTAGCCTTTCAATTCATTGATGGGTCATGCTTGTCTGATTAAAAAAAAATTGTGGCCAGGTGGTGGTGGCTCACACCTTTAATCCCAGCAGAGGCAGGTGGATCTCTGGGTTCAAGCCCAGCCTGGTCTACAAAACCAGTTCCAGGACAGCCAGGGCTATAAAGAGGAAAGCTTGTTTGGAAAAACCAAACCAACCAAGCAAACAAAAAATGTGTTAATACTTGTAACAAAAGTAACGAGAGCTGTTAAAAATGTAGACTCCTATGTCAGATTCCTGGCCTGAATCATGTTTCCACCTGTGGTGATGAACTCAAAATGTCCCAGTTTCTCATATGTTAGAGGCAGGAGCGTGTGACTTTTCCTGGGGAGATGTGAGCAAATGTCTGTTAGCTCCAGGTAAGGCACCACTGACAGACCAAAGAAACAGGTGCACCCAGGTCTAAGTTGGCAAACAGATGAGTTCCTGGGAAACTTACAGCAGGTGGGTGACTCGAGGGCAGCTGCACCACCGGAAAGCCCACCCACCCCACATGCCCACATGTGTGATAATTCACCCCCTGGAGCTCCCTGGTCAGCCTGCTGGAAGCTCCATCCCAGAGCCTGCCCTGCTCTCTCAGTTGTCAGTTACACAATGGAGGAGGATCCGTGCATCCTTTAACTTCCTGAGTTGTCTGAGCCTTGGAAGTTTCCTTTGCTTCCTGGGTCTAATGCACCACCTTCCTTGCAGGAGGGAAGTGAATGTTGAATTCAGAGGAAGTTGTTGTGCAAAGCAGGTAGTGATAATTATTTCATAAAGTCATTGTGGATTGAAAATGAGTTAATATTTGTAACACAAGTAATTGTTAGCTAATCGCAATTATCATGACTAATATTGTTCTTGATTTAGTTTATCATTGTTACTAATTTACATGTTGCTCTAGGTAAGTGCTGACAGAGAAACATTTCTTGACTATTTCCAACATGTCTTCTTGAAAATAGATACCTTGTACGTTTCCCAATATATGTATGTGTGTATATATATATATATATATATATATATATATATATATATATATGACATATATTTCTTATTTTATATGAAAGTATATGAAATATAATAAAGACTAATTTATGCCATACTTAACATAAGGAAAACATTTAAAACTACAGAGTTTTAAGAATGATCCGGTAAAAAAATTGCCCTATTTCTTCCCTCAAAGATGAAAACAGATAATTACACCTTCCCAATTATCAGGTAAGAGAGAATCTAAGATAACTTTCCTGAACTTTCTAATGGCCACTCTCATTGCTGCTGGGAAGAAATGACCACATGAGGACCCCCAACTCTGAGGGACATGCCAAGAAGCAGCACCCCCCCCCCCCCAGGCTGCACCTCTTCCTGGTAATCACCTTAAAATTGGAGAGAGAGATTATTTAAATGCACTTATCTCAGTACATTTTAAATAAAAGTTTGTATAAGGTAAGTGATATTGCAGGGGAAAAAAAAGTCCCATGGAAGGACTTTCTAATCTACTCACTGACAACCATTCTTTGACTTTATGCATATTCAGATAAGATGCTAAACTGAATGCATTATAATCTCTACTTTGTGTTAAGATGGAAGATTAACCACCAAACAGAGTTAAATTATATTGTTAGCAAGACATCAACTCCGATAAAATTTCATCCTCTACATAAATTATCTTGGCTGTTTCATAAATACCTGAAACACAGAGACTCAAGAGATCTCACTTTGATTGTCTTAAGGCAGTAGAAGTGTGCTTACCTATGAACTGCTGACACACAGAAAGTGAAAGGCTTTTTCAGAGCTAATGTGCAATTCCAGTGTATACCCGTGTCAGGCTGGGTGGAAGGCACTGGCTTGCTCAGAAGTGCTCATTTTCAGTGTCCCTACATCTCAAGTGAGGACCTCATGTCACAGCAGCACCTGCTCAGAAAGCAGTTGCTTGCTACTGACCACACTGTATTGATTGATGTTATAGACACAGTTTAAAAGCATACTGTCACTAATCGTTCATGGTGAAATCTGAAGCCCTAGAATGTTAATGCCACAATTCAGCAATAGTTGTGATAACTTTTGAAAACACATTGTGATGGTTTGTTTTGTTGGTCTCCCTTGACTGGATTTGGAATTGCCTGAGAGTCACACCTCTGGGCATGGCTGTGAGGGTATTTCTGGAGAGCATTAGCTGAAGAGGGAGATGCACTCTGAAAGTAGACTGAAGTCTATGATTGAATGTTTAAAAGAAAGAAAGAAAGGAGAGAGAGAGAGGGAGAGAGAGAGAAAGGAGAGAGAGAGGAGAGAGAGAGAAAGGAGAGAGAGAGAAGAGAAGAGAAGGAGGGAGGGAGGGAGGGAAGGAGGAAAGGGAGGAAGTTAGAAAAATAACTATACTACCTGCTGAGCACGGGCCTTCCTGAGTCTCTGCTACTGGATCTGCCCAGATGTAGAAGAGCAGCCCCACGCTCCAGTGGTCTCTGTTACAAGCTGCTGCCTCTGTATTTCTGCATCATGGTGACTGTACCCTTGTCCCTTCAACCATAAATCCAAACAAATCCTTCCTCCCTTAGGCTGCTTCTTGTCAGACATTTTACAACAGCCAGCAATAAGTCTCTCTCTCTCTCTTTCTCTCTCTCTCTCTCTCTCTCTCTCTCTCTTTCTCTCTCCCCCCCCACAGTCTGTTTGTAGAGTGCAGCCATGTATTTAACTCTCAAAGGCCACGCTGTGTATGTAATTTAGATATCATTATAAATCATCACTGACTTACAACCCATCAAGAGAACTACTTCAACCTTCTGCAGTAATCTGTAAATTTCAGACAGAGTTTTTCTTAGCTTCTGTTTATTTTCCAGATTTCTCTTATGAATTTTCAGGTCTCCTGATGCGAAGAGATTTTACTTCCTTATCTGAGGTGATTACTATCCACACCTTTGAGAAGAATGCTTTGCCGTGTACTAATTTTGCCACCCTGCTAATTTCTCCTCCTCTCCTCCTGACTCTGAGCCCTCTGCCTGCTGTAGTGGATTGTTGTAGTGTAATACATTGGAACATCTTAGCTCAGGATTACACACCAGTACATCTCTGTATGAAGGGATGGTGTGTGTGTGTGTGTGTGTGTGTGTGTGTGTGTGTGTGTATGTAAAATACAGCTCTGGTTATGTTCGTCCTTCTGAGATGAATTGCTTTGGTTTAATTTGCCCATGAGTGAGTAGGGATTGTTTGAATGCTTGGATTTCCTGAGACATGCTTGTACACTGGGGACTCAGGCTGAGCGACAGTTTTCTGATGCTGTGATGAATTCTCTGGAGTCAGAAGAGATGTGGTTTAGCTCCTCATTCCTCCCAGACTCCTCGGCCTCAGGTGTCTTGAATTGGGTTTCCTGAGACTCCTGTCTGTCTTTGCTTCACAGTCAGTGATCTTGAAAGAGTTCTCTGTACTGCCTCTTTTCTCAGCCCCATTTAGTGCCTGCCCCTCTTTTTGATGTTCCCTTTAAATCCTTGGGAGCTTCTGCCTCCCACTGAAGTGCTGAATGGCTGAATTTGGTCTTAAGCTAGCTTCTATTCCTACCCCAAGCTATTACATAGACACTTGGTTTTATTTACCAACTATATTCTCCTTTATTAGTTAATAATTGTTTTTTTTTGAGCACTTTATACATGAACACTGTAAATACTTCTCTCTTGTACCTCCCTCCCTCTATAGCTCCTCCTGTAACCCCACAAATTCATGATCTTTCCTTTAAATATTACTGTTGTATGTACACAAAATATACCCACATGTGTGCATACATCTATATATAACCTACTGAGTCCATTTAGCTTTGCTTATGCGTACATGTGTGTAAAGCTGACCACTTTGGATTGGAGAACCTGTCTGGTGGGAGCTTATCCCTGAAGACTGATCCTCCCTCTCAGCAGGAATTGACTACCTATAGCTCTTCATCTACGGATGGGGCCACGTGGAATTTTCCTTGATTATATTGGTGTGTAAACTGGTATTGTCATTATGTTAATGTTGCTCAGGCTGTGTTGTTGAGAGTTCATGGGTGCAGCTTCCCTACCATATGTAGAAGACACTAGCTCACAGCAGAATTCTTGGTGCTCTGGGAATTACAGTCTTTCTACCTGCTTCCATGGCTTCCCAGTAGCCTTAAGATGTATTATAGATGTACCAGTTGGGGTTGATAGCCCACACTCATGCAGTCTCTGCATTATGGTCACCTGTGGGTCTCTGTGATGGTCTCCATCTGATGCAAAAAGAAAGTTCTTCAATGAGGGATGATGGCTATACTCATAAGGATCTCAAATACAGTTAGAAATTAAGTTGGTCTACTAAAATGGCTATAGTAGGTTTTCCTTTAAGGTCTATAACCTCTCCAGCTACAGCTAGCTAGCTAGATTTACAGTTCCAGGCCTTAAGTCCAGTTCGGTAGCTTTTGGTTACCCTCAAGATAAAAGCACTCCTATCTCAGCATTTTGGCTATCCTGGCAGTCCAGCCCTTGTCATCATTTGTAGATTTTACATCTAGACAGGACTATGGATTGATTCTGGCCTTGGCTGTCTGCATAGCACCTGGCATACCCAGTTCTCAGGTCAGGACCAAACAGTCCTTCAAGTCTCATGTCCAAAGTATGTGGTGTCATCAGTAATAGGATCTTAACTTCAACTTCCAGAAGGAAACCAAGGCGGCAGCTGTAGTCTATAATGTCTTAGAAATCTCTTGAACCCCCCTACCAACAATTTGAAGGGAGGTTTCCCATGGCTGCCACTAGGGCTTTGTTAGATTGGTACAACCTCACTTAAATTTCACACACACACACACACACACACACACACACACACACACACACACACACACACACA
>LR749687.1:629554-707463 GCA_902729485.2 Mus minutoides | reverse complement strand
TTTATTAGTTGATGGACATTTAAGTTGTTTCCATATCCTAACACTTATGCATAGAGCAGTAATGAGCACGGCTGACAAACATCTGTGGAGTAGGATGTTGAGTCTTTTGAGCATATGCCAAGGATGGCATAGCTGGACTATAAGGTCTCTCTCTCTCTCTCTCTCTCTCTCTCTCCATCTTCCTCCCTCTCTCCCCCTCTCTATATCTATATCTTTTTGTGAACTCTCATGCTGGTTTTCACAGTGGTTGTATCAGCATGCAGTAATCGAGGGCTCCACTTTCCCTGAATCCTCTCCAGCATTTGCTGTCAATTCCCCGCCCCCTCCCCATCTTAGTATTTCTGACGGTGAGAAGATGAAATATGAAAGTTGTTTCAATTTGCGTTTTCCTAATTGCTAAAGGATGTTGAACACTTTTTGTGATATTTCCTAGCCATCTTTATTTCTTCTTTGAAAACTCTTTGTTGACCCATAACCCATTTTTCAAATTGGAGTTTTGTGAAGGGTGATGGAATATGGTGTAATATTCTTCTACATTTGGACATCCAGTTTTCCAGCATATTTGTTAAATTTGCCTTTTCTCCAGTGTGTATTTTTGGCATCTTTTCTCCTGTTTTCTCTGAGCTACATGCCTGTTTTGTTTGTTTGTTTGTTTTATTTTTGCTAACACCAGGCTGCTTTTGCTGCTGTGGTTCTATACTTGGTTTGAGATGGAAGCAAAGAAGAGGGGAAGGCAGTAGCAGCAGGTGGTCTCCTGCAGAGGTGGATGGAGCTGAGACTGGAGGATTAGACTTGGAGGATAGGAGGGAGGGATGAAGGTCTGCCTGCTTTTCTGGCTGGACTGTCCTATGGGTTCTCAAAGAATGCCTGCTTGAGTTGGGGACTGTCATAAAGTGATGCTTGATGGGAAGAAACAGAGAGAAAGATGGTTGGTACCCACTGAGGTGGGAGCAGGGTGAGGCAAGGCTGCAGCAAGCCATCTGCTACAGAGCTGGGGGTGCAGAAGGGAGTGGGTTAGGAGGAGTAGAGAGAGGGGTGAAGATCTGCAGTTAGACTGATGTTTCCCTGCCCTGTGAGACTGGATGCCTGCTGGTGTTGGAGGCTGGGATAATGGGCTGAGTGTGGGCAAGGAAG
This sequence comes from Mus minutoides, assembly GCA_902729485.2. Lineage (NCBI taxonomy): Eukaryota > Metazoa > Chordata > Mammalia > Rodentia > Muridae > Mus > Mus minutoides. The sequence goes on along the minus strand of LR749687.1, from coordinate 706,329 downwards.
GTTGTTGGAGAACGTCCAGATCCACTGGAGACTTGAGAGAGGAACAGGAGACTGTGTGGCATGCCACAATCTCATCTGGGGATGAGACTGGGGGATTGATTGGAAAGGAGGGAGAGGTAAAAACTTATGACAAACCTACCTGCTTCCCTGGTTTCCAGGGGATGCCTGCTGGAGTCGGGGGGCTGGAATAAAGTAATAAGTTGGGAGGGGAAGATCTGTGAAATCCACTGGAGATGTGGTGTGTGTGTGTGTGTGTGTGTGTGTGTGTGTGTGTGTGTGTGTGTATTAAGGGAGGCTGCAGCAGGGGATAGGATTTGAAGGGCTGGAGGGAGAAGTGAAGATCTGTAGTTAGCCTACTTGCTTCTCTGGCTGGAGTCCATTTCTATGGTTTATTACATGTATTGACTTAATGTATGTTAAACCATTCCTGCATCTCTGCTATAAAGCTAACTTGATCACGAGGATGATCTTTTGTGGCACATACTTGTATTCAGTTTTCCAAATGTTTTATTTAAGATTTTTGCATCTGTCTTCATCAGGAATATTGGTCTGTATTTTTCTTTGTGTGTGCATATCTTTACCTGGTTTTGGTGCTAGAGAAATATTAGCTTTGTAGAAAGAAAGCCTCTTTTTTTCATGCATGCAAGTGTGTGTGTGTGTGTGTGTGTGTGTGTGTGTGTGTGTGTGTGTAAAGACCAGAGATTTCCTTTGAAAGTTTGGTGAAATGCTGTTGTGAATTCATCAGGACTTGGGCTTCTTCTAGTCAGAAGGTTTCCCTCTCCCAACCCCTTCTTTATGGATTCTCGTGCGTACTTGCATGTGCGCGCTTGTTCTCTTATTTTAACTTGCTGGTTTGGGTGAATCTAAAAACCACCCCATTTCTTTTAGATTTTCTAATTTAGTAGATTATAGGTTTTTAACTTATTTCTTCACGATTGTCTGCATTTCTCTTGAGTCTGCTGTACCACTTCCCTGCTCATTTCTGACCTTGTTTACTTGTGTCCTTTGTTTGTTTATTTATTTATTTATTTATTTATTTATTTATTTATTTATTTATTTATTTTTATAGTCGGGCCAGGGTCTGTTGATGTTGCTTAACAAAGGACCAACTCTTGTTTTCTTTGTCTCTTTTTCATTGTTTTTGCTCTGATTTTTAATATTTCCTCCCATTGGCTTCACTGGGTTTTTGTTGTTGTTGTTGTTGTTGCTGTTCTTGTTTTTCTAGATTCTTGAGCTGTCACATTAAGTCACTTTCTGTGCTCTTCCTGAGGGTTCGTGTGGGTGTTAACCACAGTGAATATCCACCGAAGGCTTTTAGTGTTTCCCAAAGACATTGCTGTGTTTTGCTTTTTGCTCAGTTCCAGGAATTTAAAAAGTTATTTCTCGATTTTTTTTCTTCGAGTCGTTCATCATTTAGCAATGCATTATCTAATCTACATGAGATCATGTAATTACCAGAGATTTGTTTGCTGTTGACTTTAAACTTTATTGCATCAATATTGCATATTGTTGTAAACAGAGATACCCAGAATTATTTCAATTTTCATGAATTTATCAAGATTCGTTTCATGTCCCAGGCTACGGTCTGGTGGAGAATCATTCATGGACTGCTAAGCAGAACCTGCTGATTGGGTTGTGTTTGGAGCTTAGGGTGCAGATGGGCTAAGGTCAAGAAGACTCACCAGGCAAGGCTGGAGCACAGGATGTACATCCCTGCCTGGGCCTGGAGGTTGGAGATGGCATGGGCAGGCTAAAGCCCAAGAGACTTAATAGGCTGGCTCACAGGACCCAACGGTATTCTTACAGTTCTCAAGTTTATATCATTATCTCAGAACTTCCTCTGAACTGAGATTTATGTTTCCAACCATTTATTGGACATGGCTGCTAGGATTCCCCCTTTGGCGATGCTGGGGATGGAAGTTAAAGCCTCCGTGTACAAGCAGAGCTAGCTCCCTACCACGAAGCACATGCCTACCCCTCTATGAGGATTCCTTAAAAATTATCTTCATATTTTATTTTGTGTGTATATGTATTTTACTTACATGTATGTCTACGCATCAAGTGTGTGTTTTGTGATGTGGAGGCCAGAATGGAGCATCAGATGCCATGAAGTTACAGATGGTTGTGATCTGCTGTGTGGGTGCTAGGAACTGAACCTGGATCCTCTATGAGAATTCTCAATGTGTCTTAAACCAATACTGTCTTGGACTAAGACTGTCCAAGACTTACCATAGCTTGACTTCTGGCTTTTTGAGTTTACAAAGGTACAGAAGCTATACATTTAGTAGAAATTAAACTTCGGACTTTGAACTTTGATCTCCTGGGCTTACAGTCTGCAATGCATCTGTCTCTTGCCGTGCTATGTCACTGTGATTTTCTGCTCCCAGTCACTCTGAGATTAGGAGGGAGTGGCTGCACTGTGGTGCTATGGTGCTTAGCAGGTTATGCACATCAAATGCACCTAGATGCAGTATATTCAACATGTGATGAGCTTATCAGGATTCACCCTGACACAGCAGGAGCATTGGATGTCAAAATCAGAACTTGCCATCTCCTTTCAGACTCTCTCCCTTCCCTTGACTATGTAGTCTTAATGAACAACACAGCCAGCCACAAAGCATTGGGCTTAGAGGCCTCTCCCAACCTTTCCTCTCTTTCATGCCCCACACTCAGTGATGGGGGAATTTTATCTTTAAAACTTCTAGAGTGTGTGTCCTGTCTGTTGATCCTGTATGTGGTACCTTCTTCCAGGCCTGCTGTATCCTGGACAAGACTGGTCCCCCAGGGCCAGTATGCTCCCCCTCTCCCAGCTGGGGATGGGTGCTACATGCAGACTAGGATTTGGAAGCTCTATGCTTTCCCTGCAGTGAGCCATCTCTTTTGCAATTTCTTCTACCAGTCCCACTGCTGTGCCTCTTGCAGGTTGATGCAGGTGGCTCCCATTAGATCCACATTCCAGACTATGTCCCTTATCGTCTCATTTTGACCTGTCCCCTCACTCAGAACTGTCACCCTGTGGAGCCATGAGTAATACCTTCCATACCTCCTCCTCCACACACAGCCTGTTACAAATCTCTACCCCTGTCTGTCCAGATAGCCCTGTCTCAAGGACATACTTGTGCACCCTACCCCTTGCATTAAAGCCCCTAAGCTGCTCTTCAAAATCTTCATGGTCAAATTCTTGGTGATGTCAGAGCAGGTTTTCTAAAACATTACCTCCTCCTCTTGACAGCCATATAACCTACTGTTCCCTAGTATTGCAGCAGCTGTGTGAGAGACCTACAGCTTCTAAAATAAAACACCCAGCCTCCCAGCCTTCGGATACACTGGCATGCCATCCAGTCTGCTTCCCTCTGCTCACCAATGGCCAGTTCTTCCTGCCTTTCCATTACAGCTCCTGTTTGCCCCACACCAACTCTGACTGTCTCTCCTTAGCTTACCTCTCTACACACTCTGGGCAGCACTTGACACATGCATTACCCTGAGCTATGGATTTTCCCACATAACTCTCCTAGAGGCAATAAGTGCCCCGAGTTCAGGCCTTGTCCACCTTTCTGGAGTTGGCTCAGCATCTTATCATAACCATCAAGTGAACATATGAACATCCAAAGAATGCTGCAGCTTCCAGCTGCGAGGGAGGAAGTACTCTATTGCTGTGATGGGCTTGAGAGTGCAAAATGATTTCAGTATTGGTATTTTGCAGACTGGAATTTCCAAGGTCATCTGGTGGGAGTTGGGTCAGCCAGAATTATGAACAGGAATTATGAATTTTAGGTCACTTACTATGTAATTTCAGTTACTGGGGTTGAAGGAGAAGAACAATTCAGTGATTCTGATAAATTGAAACTGATTTTCAGGGTAGGTTTTAAAGGCTAGAAATAAAAAAGTAAAGCTTTGCCTATCTGCTAGTTTAGGCAAAACCTAAATGAATTACTCAGAAGTAATTTATTATCCAGAGTCACATATATCTGACATAGATTTAAAAATTGTATAAAAATTATATAGCTTATATAGTAAACAATCACAAATTGTATATGTTAGAAATATATGCTTTAATTTTATATTCTTAAAACTTCTGACTTTGAGGAAAATGTAAAAAACATCTATATAGAAAAAGAACAATATAAATGTAGACATTAGAGTGAAATTACCCATGTTTTAGAAAAATCAGTGATAATGATCTTTACCTTCTATCTAGACTCAGGATATTTTGCTACATTTATTTAAAGTTAAGACAAAATACATGTGGTTAAAATCAATTCTATGCAAATAACTGATAGTCAAATTTGTATGTAATTTCATAGCAGATGATAGTTAATGCCCTGCAGTGGGAGTCGGGGAGCAGAAAGAAACCAGATATTTCAACCTCAGCCTATGTAAATTCCTAAAGTTATTTTCATGTAGCTTTACAAATTGCTGGAGGAAAATGGGACTTGTGATGCTCATGTCTTTGTGGAGAGTTTGGGACCAAGTTAGGAGGCTTGATCATACATACCGAGAAGATTCCTGACTGAGAACAGTTGTATCCCTGACCAAGTTAGACATCCTCAGAACATTTGCTGTGCTGGGTGACTTTTTCAGTTTTTCTCATGGTGACATGTTTATTTAGAGTTTTTTTTTTTTTTTTGTGTGTGTGTGTGTGTGTACATATGTGTGTGCGTGTGTGCATGTTTGTGTACCATACATATGAGACCCAAGGGATACTGTGGTTACTGTAAGTGTTTGAGGAGAGCTGGCTGAACTTCTCTATTCAGAAGTGTGACTCCACGTGTCTTCTCTTCTCTGCTGCCTCTGTGTTTGCTAGCCCTCACAGGGACTGCTTCCTCCTGGTCCCCCTGCCTGGGTGTGTTTTCATTTTCGATAGTTTATTGTGATGTCAACGGTCTCTGCTTATGAAGAGTCAGTTGGAGATTCAATCTATGTCACATATTCAGGTACTTATACTAACATTCAGCTGATGGAAATTGTTTTTATATCATCTTGTAAATTTTTGTGTAAATTCTGTCTCTGCCGACTGATGTGATGGGTGGACTATTTCCTTATAAATGGGTCTTCCCTTAGAGTATTGCTTTATGGACTCAAAGCCAGAAACTGTTCTTTCCCTACAATGCTCCAGCAATCTACTGGGATTAATAAGATGCATTTAAAACGTAACATTTTGTTAAAATTAACACTTTCTCAGGCAATTGTAGTAGTATACTGGAAGGAAGTGTTCACGGCTATCAGAATTTTCCTCACATACAAAGCGTCTAGCTAATAAATACCTACAGTTTTCATGAAATATTTAGGACTGGCTATCAGGACATCATTTTACTTCTAGCTCCTCCTGATAATTTCATTTGTTTAAAGCATTAAATATACCAAAGTAGGATGTATAACAGTAAGAATAATTTTAAATAATTCTGTTGATGGGCTTATGGTAAGAGTCCTTGTTGTAAAAGCATGAGATTCTGGGTTCACATCCTTAGTGCTAACATAAAAAGCTGGATATAGCTACGCACACCTGTAATCTCATCATTGTGTGAAGGTCTTCGAGAGAAGCTGTGTCAAGGGAGAAAGTAATAGAGTAGATCTTTCTCTGACCTCTGTACATGTGTGTGTGTGCCCATCTGTACATACATGTGCCCAATGACCACACATGAGAGAGAGAGAGAGAGAGAGAGAGAGAGAGAGAGAGAGAGAGAGAGAGAATAAATAAGTAGTTAAAAAGTAGCTCTGTTGAGAAAAGCTTGTTGGCCTGTAGGACTGATTGATAGCTGTCACATGACTGAGTCACAGATAATCAATTACTCAATCACTATCTTAAATCTGAGGATTGAAATGAGCTGAAATCCAAGGGCCTTGGGTCAGGGGGAGCTCTCGTCTCAGCTGTGGTCACTGGAAGCCTAGGACTCATCAATATTCCTTAAGCATTTCGTCAGGAGAAGCAGATTCATGTTTACCATGGACACATCCCTGAGATGCTCTCCCTACCTCAGAAGCTCTGATGTTTTGTGTTTTGGGCAAGCAATCTCGTAAGAAATAAGTGGAAAAAATAATCCAGAAGCATTTTATTTTTTTCCTGGAGTGTTTGCTATTGCTTCACAGTGCACGATGCACTAAAATGTCCATTCAGGACACGAGAAGAGAAGACGGGAGCTGGACTCGGGTGGGTCCAGCATTGAGTTCCATCCTCGGAGGAGGAGTTGAATGAGAGCAGTGTTGTGCATCGAGTCCATCCTTGCTCCTCAGTTTCTCTGCAAACAGCTTTTATTAGAAAGGTTTCAGGCAGAGGGAATATTCAATTATTGAGTATCTTTTCTTCTGGCAGTGGAGATGACATTTGCTTGCTGTAGGCGGGTGGGAAAGGTAGGTAACAACACTGTTGTGGGAAGAAAACAAAGGACCAGAGGCTCAAGGAAGGGTTTTCTGTCCACTGTGTCCTTGGTAGTGGATGGAGATGAGGGTCTGAGATTCCTTCACTTGTCTTTGCAAAGCAGGTTTCTGCTGGAATTAGAAGGGGGTGGTTTTCTCTGGACCATTATTTCTGGACCTATGATGCATTAGCTACCTCTGGCTGCTGTAACACATGACCCCATACTTGGCCCAAAATAACATCGAGGTACTGGTTCCAGAAGCCAGACTTCCAACACAGAGCTCACTGGGCTCAAAATCCAGGAAAGAATTGCATCGTGGGCTATTCTGGTTTGCAGAGGCTGTGTGTTCTTGCTGAAGGCTCTCTTTTGCTTTCAAAGCCAGCTAGAGCACCTGGATTCTCTCTCATTTTCTGGTCCATTCTCTGGCTCCCCCTTTCACCTTCAGGAACCTCTATAACCGCTTTGGATTCACACCAGACTCAGCCTGTGAAGTCTTACTTCTATGACCCACACACTGTAAGGTGGCCACAGTTTCCCTGTATTCTGATGTGGACATCTGGCAAGGTCCAGGGAGATGACTGTTTAAGCTTTGACATGATAATTCATCCCAGTCAGCCAAGGTTGCACTTCACTCTTTTTAATCCTCTTTATTCTTCTTGACCCCATCTATTCACAGGCTATACTACCAAGTGTGGCCAGCCTGGGAGAAAGGCCTGTTAGGACAGAGAATGAAACGAGTGTGTTTTTAAGTGGTTGGCTCCTCACATGTACAAGTGTAACTCAGAGTCCAATCATTCTTCCAACAATCTTCTTTTGATGTCTGTGCTGGGTTCTGTTCATCGATGGAGGCAGAAGTGATTGAGCTGGACACACCCTGCTCTCCACTTTGGGAGGAAGTGAAGGACAGGAAGTCAGCAAATAAATGAGCACCAGGCAGAGAATGAGGAGACACTGTTCTGACTGCTGGCATAGCAGAGAAGGATGCTTCTCTGAGAACAGAATGGCAAGGAATACTCATCAAGTGAAAAGGGACAGAGGGTATGGGAAGTACAAAGCCACATGATGGTAGTGGGGCTTCTGTTGGGGACAGAATGGTCAGTGTGTGTGTATGTACGGGAAAGGGAAACAGTATGACATGCTCATACACAGCTCAGCTGTCCAATCCTAATAAAAAATATTTTATTTATTTATTTAATATATGCAAGTACACTGTAGCTGTCTTCAGACACACCAGAAGGGGACATCGGACCCCATTACAGATGGTTGTGAGCCACCATGTGGTTGCTGGGAATTGAACTCAGACCTCTGGAAGAGCAGTCAGTGCTCTTAACTGCTGAGACATCTCTCCAGCCTTCCAATCCCAGTTCTTTACACCATGGTGAGAAATTTGTGTTCTAGGGTGTGACAGAAGGGTGTTGGAGGGTTTCCAGGCTGTGGGATGAATTAAATAGTGTGTGTGTGTGTGTGTGTGTGTGTGTGTGTGTGTGTGTGTGTGTATAGAGGCCAGAGAGTAACCTCTGGTGTCTTCACCATTTCACAAGAGTTTTCCACGTTGTTTTTTTGAGACAGGGTCTCTCACTGAACCTGGAGCTCACTGATTTGGCTAACTAGCTGGGTAGTGAGCCCTGGGGAGCCTCTAGGATGTGCCACACCTGGCTGCTGCTATTCTCTCCCCCTCCCCTCCCCTCCCCTTTCTCCTTTCCTTCCCCCTGCCCCTCCCCTTTCCCCTCCTCTTCCTTTTCCTGATTATCTCTTTAACATGGATGCTGTAGTGTGGTCTTAGATCCTTGTGCTTGTGTAAACTGAGCCATGTCTCAAGTCCAAATTAAATAATTTTTATTTTAGTCTTTTAATTAAAACTTTATTTTGGAGAATTTGTATAACAAAACAAACAAAACAAAACAAAACAAAACAAAACCACCTTCATGCCATGAGATTAGCAAAACTCAAAGTGTACACAGGTCAGTGAAGTTCTGTATAGATAGAATGGCCATTCTGTCATCATGGGACTTGGGTTTGTATGATACACTTTCATTCCCAGCTACATTGTGATGTACTTATCCACCCCTCCCCTGTGCCCCCTCCTCCACATGAGACAAATCTACAGCAGAGTTAGAACTAGAAGAATATTGAGTTTGACTTCCCTGTCGTGACATGTCTTCCCCTGCATTCCATTCGTGGCTTCTAGTGTTGCCTCCCTCCTGGACCCCTGGCCATCAGGATTCTGACTGACAGCTTCAAAGGGGACCTCTCATGCTTGTCAGCCCAGAAGGAAAGATTCATTTAAACTACAAGGAGAACAGGGTTTAAACAGGGTAGAAGTGGCTGGAAGAGAGAAACAGCAGGAGGAGAGCTTTGATTAGGGAAATAAATACAGGAGAAAAGTGAGGAGGTTAAATAGCAATAAAGATATCTGAAAAAGTCACAACGTGTCATAGTATTATGTGTGTGTGTGTATGTGTGTGTGTGTGTGTATTTACTTTTACTTTTGAAGACAACATGCATGCCTCATCTTCCCCACAGGTATATGCACATGGAAATTCTATTACAGATAACATTTGTAGATCAGAGTTGGATGTTTACATATAACTTATATTATTTGGTACTGTCAGTTTAGCTTGACAAACATTTTCTCAAACCTGCTGTTTGAAGGCAGCCATTGTGGCACTAGGACTTGCAAAGACAAAAGCAGTGGCCTCCACCTGATTTGTAGAACATCAGAGACCAAAACAGAGTAAGGAATAGAAGTTGATAAACAATTAAAAATCATAAATGATTTATGAATAAAGACTGTGAGATGATGGGTTCCTGGGAGGGAATAAATAACTGGTTCTGTTTGGCTCTGTGGTCAGGAGTGGCACTTGAAGTGATCTTTATAGAGTATGAACATTGGATGTGATTTGAACTGAGGGTTAGATGATACCAGGACTTCTGTAAGGACAAGAGATAGAACATGAAGTGGACATGGTGATGTATGCTATGAAACAATCCAGGCACAACCTGTTGATGTACAACGTCTAGGACAGGAGATGAAGCTTTGGCAGATGTGGGGGGGGGGGCTCTATCAATGGAGTGCAAAGTAGGAGAGATAAGATTAGGGCCAAGGATACAGATGGTCCAGTAGGAGAGATACATAAGATGAGGGCCAAGGATATAGGATAGTGCTGCGGGCATGATTAATCAGATGGTAAGAGATGGGGTGGGAAGGGAGATAGCAAGGTGAGATTTCCTTAAGCAGGAATCAGGAGGGGAATCCAGTGAGATACTGCAGAGGGAGATGGTACAGTTACATCCTGTGCTCAGAGAGAACAGTGTGGAAAGGAACTAAACACCCACAAAGTGTCTGGAGCAGCGGCACATGAGGAGGGGCATCAACAAGAAGGGGATTGACATGTGAGAAGAAGAGTAAACCCGGAGCTTGCTTTTCGCCTTACTTTCAATAAGTGCTCACTGTGAACTTACTGTGTACAGTGCTCCAGGCTTACTCTTAGAAAACAAGATTCAGAAGAGAGATATTTGCTTGTGCTGTGTACACAGAGAAGGAGGTAGCACTTGCCTCTGGGTTCTCCTCTACCAGGGGCTGAAGCTCCACAGTCTGCTGCCTAATCCCAGAGTGGCATTTCTTTACTAATCTCAATGCAGTTACACGTCAATCAACTCCTCACAATGTCTCCTATCTGTTCCAAGATCTGATCTGTATTAGCAATTATGGCACAGTCTCATCATACTTTTAATGTTTTCAAGTAACACTTTATGTCTTGATACATGCTCATGATATAATTTTAAAGTACATAGTGACTTATACATTTCAAGTTTTATTTAAGAGAGAGAGAGGCAGACACACACACACACACACACACACAGAGAGAGAGAGAGAGAGAGAGAGAGAGAGAGAGAGAGAGAGAGAGGAGAAGACAAGGAAGAAAAAGAGTAAGAGGAGGAGGGTATTGGAAAATGTTAGCAATTGCTGTCTCTGGACCATGAGGTATTGGAAAGGATTTATTTCCTTCTTCGTCTAACTTTCCCAAACTGTAAACATGTTATATCAAGATGAATAACAACACTACTTTTAAGAAATGCGTGTTCCCTCAGAATGTATAGCACCACCACCTTAGTAACATTTATAATGAGAATGAATCTGCTTCTGGTTTTGGTGATTTCAGTTGAGCCTGGTAGACATTTCACTCCACTCCAGCCCTCTTCCCTGATGCCAGAGGAAACAGTTCAGCTGCTGCCCTCTTACCTATGAGACCCCTGACCCCTGAGCAACTCTGCACTGTTCAGTGTCTCTCACTTTGTTGGGCTGTAAGCAGCCACAGGGAGCAGATTACACCAGTGTGAGTGCTCTACCACTGACTGACACCTCAGCCTGGGAACTAAGTCTCATTCATATCTTAGACTACAGTGTTGGTGTCTTATGTATGATTACTCCTCAACAAATGTAAACATACATTTTGCATATAGTTAAGATTGACCTTGGATCTTTTAGCAATGTGTGGTGTCATGTGGCATGCATTAAGTAATTTTTCTAACAATCATGCCTTTGTTACAGAAGACAGGAACAGTTTCTAGGCTGCAGGGATAATCAAACACTGGAGTAGAGTAAAGGAGGTAACATTTCCATCCCTGGGGAGCCTTAAAAATTAGGCAAAGAAGACATCTGTGAGGGTGGCTGAAGCACTAAATCTGTCTGGAAGCAAGTAGACAGACAGAATGACAGATGGCTCTAGGATTTGATTAGTGGGACTGGAGAAGGGAAGCCCCTCCCCCAGGGGAGACATTAAAAGTTCTTCAACAGAGATTGCTGCTTTGCAAAGGGAAGCAAGTTGCAGGAGCTTAGCTTAAATCCCTAGGGGTTTAGGTCTCTTCTGTTGTCAGAGCTTAAAGCCACAGGTTGTGAAAAATCCTGTAGAAATCTGCAAAGCTAAAGCACGCCGATTTTCTGGAGGGATGCAGAAAGTCCACTGTATGCACGAGCCTGTTGCAATAAAAACACGTTTCCTTCCGCCCAATAAAGAGAATCGTTTGCCTACATTATATTGAATGCATAGTAATTCTCCAGGGAAATGGAAACTCTTAAATGTATTGTAAAACAGGGAACACTGTCACTGATTGCTGGGTAGGAGGGGACTGGGGTCCAGCCAGCAGGCTTTTCCATCTCTGGCGACCAGTCGGCAGCAGTGTGTGAGCAGGCAGCCATTCCAGCAGAGCACTGCTCTCCCAAGGCAAAGGCAGCCTTCCTCTGGCCACCGGACCTCCTCTCAGTTAAAGCATAATGTTTGGGGGCCAGGACCTTTAAGTCCTAGCGGTGTAAGAGGAGCTGAAATATACACATCCCTCTTTAGGTATCTTACTGTAATGTCAGCTTTCAGCCACACGATGTCACAATTGGATTTTCATTTTTTTTTTTCACATGAGTTTGTCTCCACAGGTGAAGGCATTTTTAAAGCTGGAGCAGAGAGGTCTGAAACAAGGGGGGCGGCAGAAGTTCAAGAAGATGAAGACACCCAGGTTGAGGTTCCAGTGGACCAGGTAATCTTCCTGCCTCTAAACATTCACAGAACCCAGCAGTCATGGCCTTGTTACCCCCACCCCACCCCCTACACCCAGGTGCCAAGAGGTCAAGTGACTTTCGAGGTATACCAAGTTCTTCTTGGTACTCCTCCAGAAAATATCCACCTGCCTCTCTTTAATGTGGACGTGGTATGTTCTTAATAAGCAGGACAAAACAGAGGAACCTGGATATGAGCCACACGCTCACAAAGTCCTATTTAAAAAAGAAGCATTGGCTGGGAATTTTAGTCTTAGGAAAAAGTCATTTTCTAAAAGAAAACGTGTTTTAAAAATGCCATGATATTCTCTCCTTCAGGGTCTTCAATATTTTTGTGGTTAGATTTCTCCTCCTCTTCCTCTTCCTCTTCCTCTTCCTCCTCCTCCTCCTCCTCCTCCTCCTCTTCTTCTTCTTTTAAAATTTTTTTTTAATTTTTTTTTTTTTTTGTAAGGGAACTGCTCACATAAATACAACTCAAATGGTTTCTATGTGTATAGTAATTTCCTTTCCTAGGCCAGGGGAACAGTATACTTATTTGTGTTACAGGAAGGTATGCTAACAGAAGAAATTAAGACATGTTAATTCTGTCTAACTTCGAGAAGTAAGCCAGTTAACCATGTGTTTATGTGTGCTCATATGCCCAAGCCCCCCTCCCCCATGTGCGTGTGTGTGTGTGTGTGTGTGTGTGTGTGTGTGTGCAGGTCAGAGGTAGACACTGAGAGTCTTCCTCAGTTGTTTTCTGTCTTACTTTTGAGACAGGGTTTCTCATCAAACCTGGAGTTCACTAGTTTGGTTAGATGAGCTGGCTGGCAAGCCCCTGGGATCCACCCGTCCCTACCTTCTCAGTACCAGGTCAAAGATGTGTGCCCTGCTTAGCCTTTCATGTGGGTTCTGGGCAGCTGAAATCATGTCCTCATGCTTGCTTAGCAGGCTCTTACCCACTGAGCCAACTCCCTAGACCCTATCATGCATTTTTTTGTTGTTTATAGTAATTCCTTACTAAGTTTGAATTATATGAATTACAGCATAGTTCTGTTTCCTTCACTTTTTTTATTTTTTACACTGAAGGGTTTTACAGAGTTCATATTAATAATACAATGAACCTTTGAAAACCCCACTGTATGTTCCAAAATGAGTTCACACATAGGAGTCCACTTGTATTCTAAAGGAGATTATAAATAAGGCAGCAGCTTGTCTAACCAAACTATTGTACCTGGTACCATCCAGTGTATGTATTACATTACTTCGCTATTTCAAGCCTGGCCCCATATTGAAATAGCTTGGAAAACTTAAAAAAATATTGATACCTGTGTCCAAAAGAAGTAAATTAATAAAAGACTCCCTGTTGTACTTTTTAAATACGATCATTACAATTATAACTGGAGGGCTGGGGTTCAGTGTGAGACTCTGGAGAAAGGTAGAAGTCACTAGGAATTGCCATTTGTCCTGTGACTATTGTGTGCTATTTCCTTTTCTAAAAGCTAATTTCACAATCAGGCAGGTCCACGAGCAATCTTCCCACACGTGCTTGTCTTATCAGGGTGGCAGTGAGACTGACTTCTGATTATTCTCCCATACTTCCTGCAGACATTCTTCCCAATGAAAATCCTGTTGTGCTAAACTTCACAGATTTCAAAAATCCAATTTATTTTCTAGGATTTTCTCTCACTAATAATTTTTCATAAACCCCAGTTGTAGTATTTTTTCCCCCCTGGGAGAAAACAGAATTTTAAATCTTGTGTGAAACCATAATTAAATATTATATTTTTGGACAAAGAAGAGTAATCATGTATGCACAAAATTTATTAGTTGTCAAAGCTAAGACTAATTTATATTCTAAAGTCACAACCTCTTCTCAAGCAGTGGGTGCAGTTGTGAGGGGCATCTCTTTGCCTAGGTGTTGTGTGGTTTGGAGACGGGTGTGGGGAGAGAGGATGGATCTCCTATGTCACTGGATCAGCCTTGCATCTCAGTGTCTGGTTTCTTATTGGACATGTGGAGATAGCTGAGAAAAATGCAGCCTGGAGAGTGAGAGACAAACAAGCAAGAACAGCACCAGGAGACTGAGGGACCTGGAGGAGAGACAGCCGGTGACAGAGGCTCCTCCATGTGTCCCTCTGCCTGCTCCACGCAGTGCTGGGATCCTCAGTCGCGTTTGTTCCACAGTGGGCACCAGGTGCTAGGGTAGGTGTCAGAGCCTCTTCTGTATGTCAGATGGCTTTAATCTGAACATTGCACGAAGCCAGTGAAGGGTGTGGAATGATAATCACCAATGACAACCTCTCCGTAACAGTAAGAGCAGCTCTGAAGACCACACCCATCCGCGGTACGCATTAAATAGCAGCCACCTCTCATCAGGTACCTGCTAAGGGCTGAGAACTGCATGGCTCTTCTCTGGATAACTGTAGTGATCACTAGGCAGACAGACATACCATCCTCATTTTCCATGCACACACACATATATGTACACATATAAATGTTGATAAATATGCACACACACACACATCTAGACACATACATGTATGTGTGTGAATGTGTTGTTTGTGTACTGTTTTCACCACGTGGGCGGGCCCCAGGGATTAAGGTCTTCATGCTTGGCATTAGCACCTTTCCCCGTCGAGCCTTCTCACCCTCTCCTTCTGTCTTTTCAAAGATGTTTGTATAATGAATGGCCTTGGACATACATAAAATAATCTTGTCATCTCAAATATTTTGTATCTAATCTCTTGGTTTTATTTTTATTTTTTTTACAATTTAGGTATTGTTTATTAAACCTTCTACCTAATGACTGTGGGAGCTAGTTATTCGAGTACTCCTCCGTCCTCCTTCCTCCCTCCTCCCTCCTCTCTCCTCCCCCCTCTCTCCTAGCCATAACAAGTATACAAGCATACCTTTTGCCCTTATTTCTAGTATAATTTTATAACATTTGCTGGATTAATTCTGGATCTGCAGGCTCCTCACTCGTGTATTACTCTTGGCTGGCTCTTTGTGTAGACTCCAGTTACACTGTCACCTTCCTGCCTCCCTCGCTTGGCCATGACCCATTGCTTTTCATCTGCTTAGCTTTCTGTGCACCTGTGACTGAAGCTGTGGGCCTGCCTCTTCCTGGTTCCTTCTGCACAGTCTGTGACTGTGCAATCCTTCTTTGTCCCCTTTCCCAAGCCCTTCGATCGCTAAGTCCACTTAGTCTGCCTCTGCATATGCTTCTCAGATTGGCCTGGTATTTTCCTTATCGTTATTTTGGGAATTACTTATGTTTCTCCAGTGTATGGATCCTGGTATTTGGATTCCATGTCTTCTTTTTTTCCTTGACTAAACCTTTATTATAGGAAAGTTCCCCACACAAAAATGAAGGCATAACCAATTTTCCTTTAGCCAGAGAAACGCTTCATGGGATGCGGATTGTGTGGGAGAGACTTTTTGAACCTATAGCCTCCTGTATATAAGACAAATGCTCTACCACTGAGTTACAGTCCAAGTGAGAGGCTTTTCATATCTGAAAATAACCTTGATTTCTCTACTCAAACTTGATTGTCAGCATGGCCATGTGTAAAATTCTAGGGTCACATGACTTCTCTAGGGACTTTGAAAGCCCTGCTCAGTTTGCTTCCAACTCAGGAGGGCCATTGAGCAGTTTGATAACTTTGCCTTTCCTGAACATCTGTGATTAACACTTCCCTATTGCTGGGCTCATTTCCTTGTTCCTGGTATTCCCAGAGCTGCTCGGGAGGCTCCTTGGGGGCAGGCCTTCCTGCTTGCTGACCACTCATTGTGCTTCTCCTCTGGAAATATTTGATTCTAGTTCTGGAAGAAATGTTGAATTATTTCTTTAATAATCTTTCTTGAACTTCAGTATTTGTAGGCTATAACTTGACTTTTTAAAAAAGATAAGAAACAATCCATAGAGATGCAGAGCAGAAAAGATGATTAGGATTTCAGAATAGTAGGATCTACCATATATGTTACATCACATATACAAAATGCAAGTCACACCTACAGATATACCCCGCCAGGGACTGAGCTCAGCACCTGGGCTTACTGGGCAGGGACTCTTCCAGTGTTATATACCCTGAGCCCCACCTATTGGTATTCTCACCAGGGCTGCCATATCATTAACTTCTAGACACTTTCATACTTCTGAATGTTCTTTCCCCTACTTTGCTATGTGTGTATGTATGTGCCGCATGTACTTGATTGTATGCATGCACTCATGGGTATGTGTGAAAGCTGGAAGTTTGTTTGATTTTTTTTTTTTTTTTTTTTGAGCAAAGGTGTCTCACTAACCCTTGAGCACATTAGTTTAAATAACTGAGCCTCAGGGACTCTCCAGTCTCTGACTCCCCCTGCCCACAATTCTAGGTTGATCACGCATATGTGCCTGGGTGCTAGGACTCTGAATCAGGTCCTCGTGCTTGGGAAATAGCCACTCTAACAACTGCGCCATCTCCCCAGCCCCGCGTGTTCTTTTTATAGTGTACTATTCTTGTTTCATGGATGTGACGTCTTCCCTGCTCTGTTGTTTCAAACTTCATTTTTCTACTGTGATTCTTAGGAGGTTTCTTCTTTGTTTTTCTGTTTTGGTTTCTGCCTTAGTGCTAGACAGATGTGTGTGTGTGTGTGTGTGTGTGTGTGTGTGTGTGTGTGTGTATTAGTAGGGACATTGCATAGGCAGAGTTTGCCAGCAGGAGAGATCCGGGGCAGTGTGCTTGACTTGCAGTATTTACAGAAAGAACCTCTCTATTTTTTGGTAGCTTTGATATTGCTCTTCTGATTTTTATGAGAACACGCTTCAGGTGTTTGCTTTGTTAGTGTGAGCCCAGTGTCGAGCTGTTAGGACCTGAGTGTGAAAAGGGGGCTTTGGATTCTTACCAAGAGACTTATTCTCTAGCTGGCTTTGGTACGGGGGGGGGGGGGCATGTACCTATTCTTTACCTTTCCTTTATGCATGTTTGAGTTTTCTTACATCTAATCTTTTTTTTGGACATACAGTCATTGACTTTATCACATCCCATTTTTTTTGTTGCTATTATTTCTTTTTTATGGTTGCGTTGATTTAAAAATTCCCTTTACTGATACTTTGGAGGGACATTTGGAAGATGTCAGAGGGCAAAACAAAGCATAATGCTCAATTTAGAGCGTTCAGTCAGAAATCACTTTCATCCTAAACTGTCTTTATTTAATCTACGCTAGGGATGGAGAGCTGATGGCCTATGACCAGATTCCCCAGGAATTAGGATAGAGAGCTGATGGCCTATGACCAGATTCCCCAGGAGTTAGGATGGAGAGCTGATGGCCTATGACCAGATTCCCCAGGAGTTAGGATAGAGAGCTGATGTTCTATGGCCGGATTTCCCAGGAGGTGGTTAGTGGCCAATCTGGAGTATACTGTGCCTGCATCTATTGGCATGCCACATAGTTTTCAGCCAGTTCTCCCTGTTCTCCCACACTTGTCCCAAGTTAAGCCTTTATATTTCCTGCCCAGCCCCTTGGGAATTAGTTCCAGCTGTGACTACTGTTTACATCTGCAGAATGCAATGCCATTTCAAAGTCTCCAGCCCAGAAGTACATCCAGAAAACAGGGGTTTTGAAATCTGAACCCTCAGATTTTCTGGCTTGGTTTATCACTGACTCTACCTGTTTCTTGGAAATAACTAGCAATTACCTGCAGCTTCTCCCAGCAAGACGCAGGGCCTACAAGTACCCAGTTTTCATATACAGCAACATAACCCTGACTCCTCTTCAATCAAGTGCATTTACTAAGCAGAAGTGTAAAACATTTAGAACCAAAGGGAACCTGGATGCAATTTTTTATTTTGTCACAGAAGAAACAAAATCCTCATTAGAGAGAGTCATTCTTCCACAGAAACCCCACCTGCTGCTGACACTGTTGGCGCAGGAGGAGTCCAGAGGCGCTTGCTGGCTTCTGGTTTGTAGCTCTCTTAGAACCCCTCATGAAGGGCAGTGGAAAGATTGGGAGCTTCTGATTTTTCCATAATTGGTCCCATCTCCTGCCTGAGCACAGGGCCACTCAGTCTTGGCAAATGAAAGGAATTAGAACTACAAGTTTAGTGGTGCTCCCTGTATCCCAGCCACAGGTGTGTGGTGGATCAAGCTCCTGCTGGGGCTGTGAGCATTTCAGACCCAGGGAACAGCAGGTTGAGGGTGAGCAAGACCCTAACCTTCTGTGGGATCCCCAGAAATTGGTCTCTTAGTGAATCCGTGTTTGTAGATTTATGTTTAATTGAGAGAAATGGTGTTAAACATTAAAATGTAGCCTGCGGGGATTTCCGTGAAAATGGAAGAAAACCAACATTTCCTTTTAAAATGAGAAAACTTCCTGTGTTCCCCCATCAGTGATGACTTCATAATCCCACACTACCCAGATACTTCTGGTAAACTACATTTTCATATGGGTGTTACAGGAGCTCAGAGCTCTCCAGGGCCTGGGTGACAGCCTCTGGACCTGGGCTCATGCCTCTGCAGATAATCACCATTTCTGTGGTCTTTGTGCCCTCAGAAAATGTCACCCCCCACCTCCTCCATGAAAGTAAGCCAGAAAGCAGAGAACAAGAAAGCAATACTTAGCTATCATGAAAAATTGAAACTGATTATTTCCAAATACCTCATTCAACTTGGTAGGAGATGATTTTAGTTTCCATGGGAACAGAAATAAAAAACAAGCACAATAATTTCTGTACTTCCACTGCTAGTGCCTCTGCCATAAAGAACAGAAATACCTTTTATCCCACAGCGAGCACCAGACCTGCACCCAGGGCCATGCTGCCTCTGCAGGGGGCAGGCAGTCCTCTGGGAGCCCAGCTGGTCCTCCATGTTTATTGATCCAGCTCTTCAGTTTCCCCCAGTTTCTCTCCAGTGGTGTTTTCAAGGCGGGAGTAATGCTGTTCAGGAAAGGGGGTAGAGAGAACACCTGGACTAGAAAAGTCTATGTATTTTACATAGCTGAAATTTTAGCCCTTGAAGCTATATCTCACAGATGGTGATGTCGATACATTACATGAGGGCACCTTTTTCTCACTGGGCTGGGGATCAGCCAAAAACCAGAATGCTATGAGGATGTAGCCCCAGTGACAACCACCCCAGACTTTCCCCAACTTTTCATACACAGCAAGTGCCTGCTCAGAGTGTGAGAAACTAAATAGTAAGATGTGATGTGGGCAGATCTGGGCAGCATGTTCTCAAAATGTCATTGCCAGTGTCATGTAAAAGAGGAAATCTGTGTTAGCTTTTCTACTAACAAATATCAAGAGCAAGTGCTAAGATATATTACATTATACATTATGCAATGTGTAATATACTACTAATAAAGTATGTGCTTTTTAAAAGGCAAAAGTTGGTTTTCATATGCAGAGCTCTGTGTTTAAGAGTCTGTGGTGTCTGTGATTGTACCCGTGTATAGTATGTACACTTCTCTAACCCGTGAACTTCATGTGCTCTGAATAAATGCCAAGGAGCCTGGGAGGCTGGGATCATAGAAGTTTGAGTGACTTCTGCACTCACGGTTATGTGGTTATGTGATGTACATTTCAAATAGAGTAGAAGGAATAAATCTTTAAACTCCAGTGAAACACAATTGTGCCTTATGTATAGTATCATGCAATTACTCATAGGCATGAGCTCGTCGTGAAATTTCAGGATATGTATATCCCTGAGAGAAATGGTTTCTATATGAAAATCTGTTTCCTGAACAATTGAGTCACAAACCAACTAAAATTTGATGTAAGTGTCAGGTAGAGGACACGATTATGGGAAAAACTCTTTCCGAGTCACTGCACTCGCAAATCTGTGTTCCTGACCCAAAATTATCCCATCTACAGTCATCCCTTTTATTTTTCTCCAGATCCCAACCAATGGGCTGACAGGTTTTAGGATAAAAATGTAACTTTCTTTTAAAGAGGCCTCACCACAGCTAGAATGCCTGTTTTAATGTGACATATGAGACCAGGCTTGCTGCTCACGTGGTCTATAACTCTGTGGTGGCGTGTCCAATGGGCCCCGCAGGGATGACGTCAGCAGTGGAGGTGTTACCAGGTACTGAGTGCTAAGGTTTCTGACTCGGAACCTGATGCTCACGCTGTGCGAGTAAGCGCTTCAGAGTGAAATTCTCTTCTGCTCTCTCCACTCTTCATCTCAGGAAGCAGTAGGGAAAATTTACTGAATTCTGTCTTTTTCCATATCTGCAAATTAGGATAATAGCAGTATTATTCTTGAATCATCGTTGAAGGTTAATGTGAATGCCATTATGCATATGAGATGCATAGAACATGACACCAGGCACCAGGAGAGAGCTTGATAAATGTGCTTCTCTCTCCTCTTCATCAGTGCGTTCCCAAGGCGATTGTTACCCCTTTACCTCATTAAAGACTATGAACATCATCACTAGTCTGCCACAGTGGGTTTAGAGATGGAGAAGAGAAGGCCTCTGTTGAATGATTTCCAGGGGTCTCCACAGAGGAGACTGACATTTCTCCCATCATTCCACAATCATGCCAGTATTTGGGAAGAGGATTTTTTTTCTGGTTAGCAATTTGTGTTCGCTAATTTTGTATGACCTACAATTAGAGGATTAGAGAGTCCTAAAGGAATCAATAAATACATGGAGAGGGTGCCTAGCAGTAAGTGATTCCACCTGGAGGAGCCAGGCAGCTTCATGGAGCGGCTGTGCTCATTGTGGGAAAGATGCACTACCCAGGCACAGACAGAAGGAACAGGTTGGATACTGGCTGTACAGGGGAGTGGACTGAGGGGGTTTTTGTGTATGTTTCTTTCTCAGAGGATTCTCCTCACATTAAATTTCAATCTGGGAAAGGCTCCATTTATCCTTCTCCATTAAGAATCTCTCTCTCTCTCTCTCTCTCTCTCTCTCTCTCTCTCCTCTGTATATGTGTGTGTAGGGAAGGGAGTACTCCAGTAGTGGATGAGTGTATGAAGGATGGTAACACAAAGAACCACATGGGAGTGGCTTAAGCAGCAGGAATCTTTTCTCTTTTTGTTCTGGGGGCTGCAAATCAAGATGATGATCTGGATGTCCTGAGGCCTCTCTTGGGCTTGCAGGTGACTGTCCCCCCTGCAGTCCTCACTCAGACTTCTCTCTGTCTCTGCAATTACCCTTTTTCTTTAAGGACACCCATCACGTGGCGTTCAGGACCACAAATGGCTTCACTTTGACTTAGTCACTTCTTTAGAGACTATCCCCAGGTTCAGAGGCTAACATCAGTTTATGAGTTGCAGAGGGAGGCCAGAGACACAGTTTACTCTGAAACTATGAGAAAGCTGAGTGTACCTCTGATTTCATGCTACCCAAAAGATCCTAGTGGTAATAGAGTGAGGGGCGGGGTCAGCTTTTAATGCCCGCATTTATAGAAGGCATCACCAGTGAGAAGCTGGGCAGAAGCAGAGGCAGGATCTCTAGCTCTGTGTTCACAGGGAACTTGTGTCTCTTTATCTTTTTAGATTTTGAAAGGTGTTGTCATCTCCGGTCCCAGAAAGCTGGGACACTTTCCCTCTGTCTCATTCTCTACCTTGAGGATAATCATGTTAGCATGTTGGGAAGTGAAATGTAAAATACTTTGAGAATAACAGCATGCTGCCTGGGGGTGTGCACCAACAGCCACACCAAAGTGGAACAATGTGTTATCTAAGAGCTGCAGCGACCTTTGACCTTTGCTATCTCTCCTGGTGTAGTCTCCACTGCTTTAGGAAGCAGACAGCGGGTTGGAAACAAATATGCTTTGAGATTGCAACTTTGTTGCCAAAAGTGTTCGCCAGAGATCTTGAAAGACCAGCGGGTGCTGCTGAGAGGGAGGCAGATTAGCTTTTGAACATTGTACCTAACCATCCCAATTGGCTTTGAGTCACATGCCACTTTTCATTTTAGCCACTCACTAAGCGACTTAATCTCTTTTTCATTACATTTTAAAATTATTTGTGTATGTGCACCGACAAGTGTGTGCTGCAGTACAAGTGTGGAGATGAGAAAACCACTTACGGGAGTCAGTTATGTCATTCCACCATATGGATTCCATGGATGGAACCTATGTCCTCAGGCTTGGCAGCAATCGCCTTTACCCACTGAGCCATCTTGTAGTCCCAAGTGGCTTAATCTGAAAGCCACTTTTTGTCTTTATGTGATTGGAAAAGTATACAGCTCTAGGTGATCCCTGAGGAAATGATTTTGTTCATCCAACAGTGTAAGGTCTGTATCTCCCCCCCCCCTTTTTGAGACAGTTTCACGTATTCCAGGTTGGCCTCAAATTTGCTCTATAGTTGAGGATGACCTTGTACTTCCTTGTGTCTCTACCTCCTGAATGTTGGGATTAGAAACGTGTCACAGCACCCTTCACTGCATCTGCCTTTATTCAGTGCTGGGGTTTGGAACCGGGGTTTGAACATGCTAGGCAAGCACTTTACCAACTGAGACTTTGCCTATGCGCAACTGCCCTTTGTCTGAACCATCCTCACCTTCAGAGGGGACTGAAACTTTCTGAGTTTCCTGAGACTGGAGTATGGCTACCTTCTTGAGTCTTACCGAGCTCTCTCCCCTCGACAGAAGTGAATGCTTCAATTGGGATGAAACAGCTACACAAGGAGGCTCTGGATAACTGGTGTCATATGGAGGAGGATACCTCTCTTTGTAGGACCTTACCACAGTATAACTTTTAATTATGTGTGTGTGCACATATGTGTGTGTCTGTACACATGTATGTGTTTGTGTGTGTGTGTAAAGATGGGTCTTCTAGAATGGATTGATTGATGCATACACTAGAAATATCTTTATTAATTTAATATATGCTTTAAAGGCATTTATACCAAAAAAGCACATTGCTTTTTTACTTATTCATTACAGATCTGTCAGAGCAGTGGATTTTGTTTGGTGTTTTGTCTTATCTCCCCTTCTGCCCCCCGAAAAGCAGTGTCATGGTAATAGTAATTTTTGTTCCAGACTCAGGGTATTTTAAAGGATTATAAGCCTTTTAACTAATGTTACCATCTCATTTAAATTGATCAAATTGCTTTTTCAGTATCATAGCCTTGCATCTTTTTAAGCTGTGCTACACAGCGACGGCTTTATTTGGTGATCACTAAGTAGCCATGCTGGGGAAATCTAAGGAAAACAATGACACGAGAGCCTAATTCTGATGACACCAGTGCTGGTGACGATGGCAGAGGGTCACTAAGACGTCGGGGAGCCCACCAGCCCTGAGCAAAGAGGAAAAAAAATTAAACCTCTGGGAATTAGTCAAAGAGAGAGGTTAAAACTAAGAGGAGGGGGAAAAAATCTAAAAAAGGAATCATGTTCTTATTTTATAATTAATTATTAATTACAAATCCAGATGTCAGGGAAATAGGTTCCCCCCTGCCCCACTTACATGTAATCATCTCAACAGACTTTATTGACCACTTGGAGATGAAAAACGAGCTGCATTTACACGTGAAAACAATTGCATTATGAGCGTTCCCTCTATTTTTTATGACTACCTTATCTAGACACTCCCCTCCCCATGTAAGGAGGATTGTACTGAGGCCCCAAGGCCAGGAAGTTACCCACAGTGAAGAGGTGGCTCAAGGCTTCTGTTGACCCGGGATGGTGAGGTTGTTGATGCAGTGAAGTGATATCAGCCCAAGCCAGCCTAGGCTTAAAATGTGGGAATATGTCCCATCCAAAGCAAACTCATAAACAGCACATGAAATAGTTTTTAAGCTACTGGTGTGCAATTATCCTATTGTCTGAGAAACTTTGAAAGAACCCAGTTCTTCTCAGCTGTTAGCATTGTAGTGATTCTGGGTTTCTATTCAGCACTTCTTACACAACTCTGCCCACCCTTTGGTCTTATTGGAAACTCCTGAGAAAGGCTTCAGATTGCTAATTCCTTAAACAGTTCAATCAATGAGTCATGGTGCAGGCATCACTTACCCTGGCCACCAGAAGGACATGGGAGTGTCCCCCTGACATCATGGAAGTGAGGGATACAGCTCTGTTTTATGATATATGCTTAAGGTGGGATATCAGGACTTTGAGCTAGATTTTCTGGGTTCAACACTCACCCATCTTGGTATCCTGTAAGCACTGAGAGCATCAGTATTTTCTCATTCATATCATCAGGACAAGAAATGTGCCACATGGGACTTCAGAGGGGTTCCGTGGAAGAGCTCTGTGCTGGCTTTTGTCCCAGTGAGGGGGTCTCTCTCTGGCTCAGTAGATTGTGTTGGGCTCATTGCTCTCTTGAACTCAGGTGTTATAAACCATGAGTGTGGAACACATGTGCATTCTTTCGTATCCCCATTTTAAATTTCATGGTGTTTTCCATCACATATAAGTTTCCATCTCTTTGATTTAATTTATAGGTATTTTTTCTTTTAATAAAGTTTTTGTACATGGAATTGTTTTAGTAATTTCCTCTTTGGTTTATTCATTGTTAATATATAGAAGCAATAATTTTCACATATTTCTTCTTCTTCTTCTTCTTCTTCTTCTTCCTATTACTGTTAATTTAATTTATGTTTTCTGAGTTAGGTGTTGCTATGTAGCCTTCAATGGCCTGGAACTTGTTACATAAGTCAGGCTGCCCTGAAACTTTTAGTGATCCCCCTGCCTCTACTCCCTGAATGCTGGGATGATTATAGGCACAGGCCACCACGTTTGCCTCTTTGTTTTGATGACAGTGTTGCTTTCTCCTTTCCCAGTGCGTCTTTATGGCTTCAGGGTGTGTGTCTTGGTGACTCCTTCTGTTTGCTCTCTATGGAGAGAGAGGAGATGAGGATGTGGGGAGGAGATGGAAGCGGCCATGTCTCCAGTGGAGACTGAGTTTTGCTCATCCTCAGTCTCTGGATCCACACTTTTCCCAACTCTGGTTTCTTCCTGGTATTTGCCTCCTATGGACTTCCTCCTGGTCAGAACACTCAGATAGCCAGGTTAAGTGCTGGGGTTAGCCTCGAACCTTGGTATGAAAACTCATGCTGTATTTTTCCTGTCCCTAAGGAATACTACATTTTTCTCTTCATTTTTAACTGCATGTTTAATATCATATAGGCAAACTAGAAGTAGAAAAATAGGCTTTTTGACAGGAATTGAGCATCATTAACAGTATACAAGCTTTATATGAGTTTATAGAATTTAAAAATTTTCATCCACAGATAAGTTCTCAACTCTGAGGCATTGTAGAAACCTAAAACAACACTAGAAAAGCCCAGTTTACATCCTGGTGCATTTCCCTCCCCTGTAGGCTGGGTGGACAGTCCCCACAGAACCATGTCATAACCTGGCTTGCTCCTCTGGGTCAGACATTATAAGGCAGCCATTGTTCCAGGACCCTGCTGTTTGGTGTCCTGTCTGCTGTGTGGATTATGACCTGGGACCATAGCATACATAGTTCACATTATAGCTCATCCATCAGGAGTATGGCAGGATCTCTTCTATGCCTTCGTTGGCTTACCTGCAAGATGGAACAAGCCCAGACTCACGGGCTCCTCTAGTCAAGATTTTAAGGGCTGTCTATGGCAGATGATCAGTGAACATGAACACTGGGAACCCTGTAAATTACTCTGCAATTGTGAGGTTTTACTGGACTGTAATGTTCTATGGTGTGTGATGGAAGAGCCCCGTTACACTCCTTCTACCCATTGTTTCTTTTGCTTCTTAAGAGGCCAGCAGAAATAGTTGACGAGGAAGAAGATGGAGAGAAAATAAGCAAAGATGCCAACCAGAAGGAAGACTTTTCAGCCATGAATGGTGAGACTGAAGAGAGAGGGGGTAGTAAAGCGGCTGGTGCCCCTGAGCAGGAGGAGGGAATCCCAGACCACGGGGAGAAGAAGGCAAGCCCCTCTCGGATAAATGGTGGCACGGACGAA
This sequence comes from Mus minutoides, assembly GCA_902729485.2. NCBI lineage: Eukaryota > Metazoa > Chordata > Mammalia > Rodentia > Muridae > Mus > Mus minutoides. Next base: position 680,556 of record LR749687.1, on the reverse strand, counting down.
GAGAATGGGGAGGAACTGGACCAGGTTGCCAAGGAGCTTCAACCAACAGTGGACGAGAAAGAAAAGGCTGAAGGAGACAACAGTGGGCAAGATGAGGTACTTCTATTGTTTTTAGCTTGTTTGTGCATAAATGAGTGTGCGCATGCTCACACACACACATGAATGTGCTTAAAACAGTAGCTAGTCATATTTAGGAAATTAGCCAAACACTTAGAATCTGCAGCAAAACTGGAATGCTGAGCACCATTTAATTAATTTTTATTTTTACTTGTTTCAGTCGATTAATAAGCACTATCATGCATATCTGTTTCTCATTCTGTCCTCTATCTATCCATCCATGTACCCGTTCATGTACCCACCTACCTATCCACTCACCTACCTACCCATCCACCCATCCTAATCATCCACCAATCTATTCATTCACTCTCCCACCCATCCACCACCCACCCAGAAGGTTAAGACAAGAGAAGAACAAACTAGAAAATGGGGTTGAGCTCAGTGAAACCTTGGACTAATTTAAAGAACGTCACGGACATTCCCAGGGGCTTCTTTGCTCCTTACAGAAATTAAAGTCTAGTTGTTTAGCCAGCATTAAGTAGATTAATCAAGTGTCCAGTACTGGTTTGTTTTAATGCAAAGCACCAGAGAGAGGAAGTTTAACAGCAGAGTGGTGCAAAGTGCTCTGCTGGCCAAGCTTTACCAGTCAGTCCAGAGCTATCTGCATCCTACTATACACTCCCGCAAGCATCTTTATCATCTGGAGGAAAACACTAGGCATACCTTGCATGCCGTCTTTACTCCAGGTGATATTTTCACAGAGGCTATGTAACACATACAGAACACAGTTTCTCACATGGAGCTCAGCATAGTCCTCCTGGCTGTGTATATGGCAACAATAGCAGGTTTCACAAAGCTCCCTGTTGTAGCCTTTGATGAAAGCTTACAGCATAAAAAGCAAAGTACATTTCTACAGTGGGGCTCCATAGGAAGGTCCTAGTATGCAATCTTCCAGGGGTTCAGTTTAATTCAGTGTGTGACCTAGTTAGACTTCACAAAATACACGGTTTGTAAAATTCTTCTTATAATTTGCAACAACAAAGAAGGTCAGAGGGCATTATGTTAAGTGGAACAAACCTGACACAAATACTGTATGAGCTGAGCGCCTGTGTATAAGAATGTATTCTGACTTTATAGAAGTAGAGGATAAAATGATGGTTAATGGGGACTGAGGGTTGGGTCTGGGGAGATGGTGGCTGAAGAACAGAAAATTTCAATTCTGAGGAATAAGTTCAGGAGCTGTGTTGTCCAGCCTTCCTAAGAATGCGTGTTTATACGTGAAGATCTGAAAGGAGTACTTCTATTTCTACTGATAGAAAAGGTAATGTTGATGTTAATGATTCAAGCTTGCCATTCCACAATGTACATATATTTTAGGACATTATATGTTATATTATAAACATACATACTTTTTTCAATTAAAATAAATTAACTTAAAATCTAAATTAGAAAAGTGAGCTTTGGAGATGGCTCAGCGGTTAAGAGCATGACTGCTCTTCCAAAGGTCCTGAGTTCAAATCCCAGCAACCACATGGTGGCTCACAACCACCTGTAATGAGACCTGACACCCTCTTCTGGTGCGTCTGAAGTCAGCTACAAGTACTTATGTATAATAATAAATAAATCTAAAAAAAGTGAGCTTTTGATAGGAACTTAGGCATCACTTAAGTTCATGGTTATATAACTTGGTAAGGGTCTGAAGCGTGGATGTCTGTGATATGTGATGTAGTGAAGTCTTCTTGGTGCTTAGATAAGTGGCTCATTGGAGACTTTAAGGACCAATCAAATGTCCAAGATGGAACAGTTACTCACAAGAAGATGGGGTCTTCTTGATTCTTTCCTTTCTTGCAATGATTATATATGTTATCTTTGCCCTCATGTGCACACATACACACACATATACCAAGTGTAGGAATATCTAAACTTATATGTACTGCAAGTTAGAGGTTAACAATGGACTTTATAAAAAGACTTTTTACTCACAGATTACTAAAAATTCAGTTTAAATGTAAAATTTTGTCATATGTGACAGTTCTTGTACAATGCGGCAAATAAAAATATCAGAACCCAAACACCAAATCCGTGATAGCAAACTGACAGTGTAGGAAACAGCAGGAAATAGAAGATAGGTACACAATAGCAACTGCCATCGATTAACATTAGGAGAGTATATTACATTCAAGACATCATTTGAGATACCTCACAGGGAAGCAATGTGAAATAAAATGCAGACTTGGTAATATACAAGCACACACATATATAAGTACATAACTAAACACATATAAATGCATATACACATGCATATATACAAGCATATGTAAGCATATTTACACATCTACACATATTCACTAGCTTATATACTTTCATAGATATGTGAAATACCTTTGTGTATATAGATACATGCATATATACACACACATATCTGTATACATATATCTATATACATACATGCACTCATAAGTTTACATATACACATATATAGTTGTAAGTATATATACACTTGCTTGTCTATATATATGCATATAGATATATATACTTGTATGTGCACATGTATATATACATTCATGCATACATATTTGCATGTACACATATATACATATACATACATACATATACACTATATATTTCTTTTCTCTTTATTTAGCTTAAGTCATGAAAATGGGGTTTAGTGATGTGGAGCTGCTCTTGACTGTAAGACTGAGGGCCCCTCATGAGGCTGTGAAGCCTCCAGAATTTCATGGACTCTAGTTTTCAAACTAGCCAGCTCTCATCTCACACCTCAGCAGTAGCCTAATGGGTAGATGAGTTATAAATGTGATAAATGTCATTGGTAACGGGATGTGCAAGGGACAATCGTTGTTCCTGGAGAAGAGCTGGCACTCTGCTTTGGTTTTTATGTTCTGTCCTTCCCTGCCAAACACTGATACTCTTTGGCACTTGAATCTGCATTCTGGTGGAAGACCAAAGGCAGAGGGTCATTGGCAGCACACTGGGTTAGTGAGACATGGAGGTGAAACGGACATGCTCTTGTCTCCCTTGCCTCTGGAAACACTTAACCGACAAGTACAAACACACATTTGAAGAGAAAAATGGAAAGAGATGCAGAGGGAGACTGAGAAAAAGAGCCCTGCAGTATAAGAGATGAGTCTGTGCTTTCATTTAATCTAGTTATTTATTTGTTTTAGTTTCTTGAAGCAGGCTTGCCTCAATCCTGCTATGCAGTTGAGGCTGGCTTTGAACTCCTGATCCTGTTGCCTCAACCTCCAAAGTGCTAGGATTACAGATATATGCCTCCACATCCTGCCTGTCTGTGCTTTTAAAGCACATACTGGAGTATGGTCATGTGAGGTATCAGCCAAGTAAAGGGCTGAAAGTAGCAATTTGGGGGAAATGACTGACTAGAAACAAGGGAAGTCAAGGGATGGGTTATAGTTGAATACTTACTTATATGGTTAAATGGGACATTTATGTAAACATTATTTAATTATCTTTGGTTTGGTCTATTTTTCTTCCAGGCTGGTTTGGATGCTCAAAGACCACCAAGACCAGAAGTGACAGTCACCAGCCCTCAAGAGAATGAAGAGAATGAAGCACACAAGGCCTCTTCTGCAGTGGCATAGGTGGTTTAAAGCAGAGAATATGAGCGATGTGAGAGGATGCAGAGCTATAATACTTGAATAATGAGCACAGCATGTCTTCATGTAGAATGTGGCAATGTGGTGGAGGCCCTACCTAGTGCATTTTAAAAATAGTAGCTACGTGAAAGGAAGGGTTAGGACATTTGTAACTCAATAACTTATGCTTATGACAGGTGTTTAAAAAATTCCTTTAGAAGAGCAAAAGAGAGACAGAGGGGATTTGCACCTTAAGACAGCAGCTAGCTACCTGTCATTGTAAAGGGTAAAGACATGGGCTAGCTCCCATTAGATACTTTATTATAGACTTGGAAGCAAGAATACTGGCAGCTTGTTCTAAAGCATTTATCTAGGAATGTATAGACTTAGAATTGGTAATAGGAGAAACATGTATTATGTTCTTGAAGCAATAAACTGTTGATTGAACAAATTGCAATTTAGTTTCAGAGATAATTTGGAGATGGCAATAGATCGAACACTCTGAAGCTGGTGACATTCCTTTCTTCCTCCAGCCAAGGTCCACTTTGGGCAAAGTCAAAACACAGCCCAAGGTGTCACCTGGTCAGAGGAAATGCTTCTAGAGCGCCTTGGTGATTCCCGTCAGGTGTGTTGGATGTGACTGGCATACTCTCAGGCAGGAACCAGAAAGTATGATCTAGACATCCTGTGGATTTTCACTGGTCTGTTTTCACTGTGTCTGTACCAGGAACAAAGCCTTTCCTTCTCCTATATGCTGTTGGGAAACCCAATATTGGTTAATATTAAATTCTTTTCAGGATTTTAAAAATGAACTTTTTATAAAAACACAAAGGAACAGAAAAGAAAGCAAAAGCAGAAGAGTTTATGATGATCCAATTCCTTAGCTACTTGCTCTTTGCTGAAATGACTGTCATAGTTGTTTAGAGAGATTATGTCCATCTGTCCATCTACTCATCCATCTGTCTGTCTGTCTATCCATCCGCACATGTAGCTCCTAAGCTTTTAGACTTTCAAGCACTTTTAGACTATTTTAGCCTTTCAAGCAGATTCTCTCTCTCTCTCTCTCTCTCTCTCTATATATATATATATATATATATATATATATATATATATATGTATTCAGATGGAATCATACATATATGATTCCATCTGATAGAAATTGTTGAAAAAACTTGAACTATTTCCATAGCTCCTGATTTCAGTTTGTGGTTAGATAAACTAATATGTATTCACCTTGTGAGGTTCAGATGAAGGAAAAGATAATTATGTTAGTTTGATGATCATAGTAGAGATGATGTCTCTCCCCCTAAATACAGAAATAATATGTTTTTCTCACTTTAAGGAATATATTTTTACTCAGAAAATGCAAACTGGAAGATTTTAGATTGTAGTGCCTTTGTAAGATTCATTACTATTGTAAGTCTATTTTCCCCTCTAGATTTCACAACTAACCATCTGGGAACAAAATAGTTGGGAGTTATATATACTAAAGTAATGTAGAAAATAGATGTATTTTCCCCCAAAGCTATTTTGATTCTTTCATAAATAGAAAATATGAACAGAGCTTATGACATCACAGTGTTTGAGGGACATCATGACACAGGGCCTGGGAATCTGGGAGGATGGGCTTTAACTGGGACACAGTCTGGGCCGTGCTTTCTATGCACACACTTACTTTTACCACACATGGACTGCCAGAAGCCATCTTGCACTGTTAGGAAAACAGATATGCTCTCCTTCTGATGTGACTTTCCAGCATCTGGGGTTGAAGATTCAAATATCTTACAAAAGTTGAATATAAGAAGTTTTAACTAAGCCTCAAACGGATTCTTTCTCACCATGAAGGGTGTGTGTCCTTAAGGAAGCATCACACTTTGCGCTCCCCCCTTCACTTCGCTGTGGTACTTGGGTTTTGTGGGCTCTCTTGCCAGCTGTCTTAATGAGGAACAACACTGATACTTCACATGAAAAACAAACTCTGAGATCTTAACATTTCAAGAAGGTTATAGGGATAGTAACAACCACAGAATGCTGAAATAAGTGGGGGAACCATCTTCTGTGCTTGCATGGGACCCAGACATGTGACTCAAATCAAAACCATCTCCATATGTTGTCTAGCCAAACATGTAATCCTTTACTGGGGACTAAAACTGTAGGCATAACTGTGAAGGTGACCTTTATAGAAGTTGAAGTTCAGTTCACCTCTCAAAAGTGTTGGTGTCCTCTGTGGAAATTGGGTACCAATGACAGATTAGGGCCACGTGTGAGTGACACTTACTGACAAATTTGGGAATTACACATAGAGCATATGAATGAGGGCTTGGTGAAGGGTCATGTATCATTCATAATGAAGGCTCCTGGATATATACCTGCAATGCCTTGCTTTGAAGTGTCAGCTCTTTGCAACTTCTTAGTTTTAACTTTATGTCACAAATGCCTTAGCCCACATTTCTATTTTAAGGGCACTTATGATCATCTGCTGATGGAATTGGAACATTGGTAGTTTTGCACTTGACTAGCAGTGACTTTGACTAAAGTCACCTTCAGATGAGAGGATGTGTTGCATGTTTTGGCCTGTGTTGAAGTCACTGTTGCATGCCCATCAGCTTCCCGTTACTATGACTACAGAGCAGCCCCGCCCCCTACTCTCTAGGTTTCCCTGGGGCCCTGGGGAGACTTGTTATTTAAGACATTTTTCTTGCATTCTATTTTTTAATGTCAGAATGCCAGACTCGTAGGAAGAGCATGATAAGGTCATGTATCCAGTTAAAGCCTAAGGGCTTGTGTGGTGTCTAATGACATACCACGTCAGAAGTGACGCTGATATCTTTCCTAGGGTAGTCCTAGGGTAGGGCTAAAACACTAGAAACCTCAGATTTTTCTTTAGGGGGATGGCAAGATGGTTCAGCAGTTAAAGTGCCTGCTACCAAGCCTGATGTCCTATATTGTGACATGTATATACCAAAGTCATCTCCAGCACACACACACATACACACACACACACACACACACACACACACACACACATACACACACCACATAACAAAGTCATCCCCAGCACACACACCACACCACACCACACATACCAAAGTCATCCCCAGCACACACACCACACCACACATACACACAACATAGTCACATACACACAGAGTTAAATAAATAAGTATAAATGCTTTGTTTTCTTCAGGCAACCTGCCTTATACACAGAGGATGAATTTCACTGGTTTAGAGAAGATAATGACCTTAAAGCTGTGGCTGCTGTCAGGCACAGCAGCTCATATCTGTAATCCCACAACTCGGGAGCAGGAGGTAGATCAAGAATTAAAAGTCATCCTTGGCTACATAGTGTGCTCGAGGCTAACCTTTGCGACATGAGACCCTTGTCTCAAAAAACAAAAACCAACTGACCAACCAAGCAACCTACCTACCTACCCACCCCAAGCTAAAGCTAACCTTGCCACCAGAGAAAAATAGGAAGTCAAATTCATCATGTAACCAGAAGGCATATCTGTGATTCTAACATGTCTTATAAAGAATCAACTCTACACTTTTACTATTGCTGTTAACAAAAGCAAAGTTAAACGGTAAATTAATCTGTGAGGAGAAAACTCCCCATCTGAACTGGTACCAATCAGAAGAAAACATAACACCCAGTGTACGTATCTATCAGTACTTCCAAGGGTACGCTCATACACTCTCAGGCACTAAGAAGGACCTCCTCACCGCTCTGCACAGAGGAAGGCTCTCGCATAGGGAGAAGCAGAGCTAACAACGTGAAAGCAAATAGTAAAAGACTACTTTTATATCAGCATTAATATTGCACTACTAGGACCAGAGATACAATATATTTCCCCAATAAGACAGATACTAGCATCACTTAAAGTAAGCATGGTGGCACATGACTATTACCCCAGTGCTTTAGAGGTAGAGGCAGAGGGGTCAGAAGTTCAAGGTCATTTTCAACTGCCCAGTGAGGTCCAGGCCAGTGTGAGCTATAAGAGACCCATTTAAAACATAAACAAAAAAACAAAAATACAAAAAAAACCCCAAAACCAACCAACCAATCAACCAACCAACCAACCAACCAAACAAACAAAAACAAAAAACAAAAAAAGAGGAAGAGATGCTAAAATTAGTTTTAGTTACATTTTTAAAAATGAGAGATGCTCACCTTGTTGCCTGAACTGATGACAGGCAACAGCCTTGGCGGCAGCCTAAAGTATCATGTGGACTATTTGGGGGCAGAGGGAGCAGGGAGAAAATCTGGGATGACTCCTTGTATCCAGAAACCAGGTACAACACAGAGTGACTCTAATACATTGTCACCCTGGGCAGGATCCAGTTTCTGAAGGCTAGTCTGCTTTTCTAACCGGAGACACCTGGAGTTCTTTTTCACTGATTCGCATGTTCATAAACATAAGGTGTTTGCTTGACACATACCCTGGTATATAGACAGGTCTGGCTTTTGCGTTGTATATTTTGTCCCATAAAGTTTGGAAGTCAGGAGGGGAATGAAACAATGTCCCCATATGTTGAGCAAGAAACTCAGCACTGTTTTAAAAGAGCCAACACCTGAAAGAGATGTACAATTAGGAAAGAATTAAAAATAATAATTAAGAAAGCACTTATAAAACCCGAGGGGACCAGTTGAGCTCTGTCCAGGAGCCAATGGCTGCCTAGCTTCGCTCCGAAAATGTGACCAAATGAATCCCATGCAGCCTTATCCCCTCGAAGCGCATGGTTTAACTGACTGCAGAGGATGGTCTAGAGGATTGCAGGAAGCTCTGTTGCTTTCGTGTTCTCTTTGCAGTTAACATTGCTAATGCGTGCATAGCAATGGGTAATTTTTCATGTACTATATAAAGATTAAATTAAGCTCATAGTTACTGTAGCATTTGTTATATTTAGAATGCCTTTAGGTAAGGGAAAGTATGCATTTTGATCAAATTATGGGAGGTGGCTTTTAGTTTTGTATCCGAGCACATTCTAAAATGCTTGTACACCTGTCCTGTCCAGTCCTGTGAGTAGATGGGTGCTTTATGTAGTTAATATCCATGTTCAGCATTCCCATGTGATACTGTGTTGTTAATATTTCATGTGTGAATCCTTTTTGTAGATTTTCCATGAACAGGATAGAGAGATAGGGCTCCAGACTCATGTAGACATTCAGCTCATTTCTTTATTGTACGAGATATTTTTAGAGAAACACAGGTTCCGAGGTTTTTGTGATGCTCATATACAAAATGTATATTTTGTATACAGACAACCACAGAAATAAATGTATCATTTTACAAAGAGTTTCACTGAGATTCAGTTTGTGGGACTTCTCACTGCTATCTTTTCAATAGTTTTGTTTCCCCCTCTATGATTAAAAAACAGTTCAGCACTAAATCTCCATGATTTGAACATGCTGACCCTGGAGCATAAGCACCCCTTGGACACATTAGCTCACCTTGGTCATTCTACTGGAGGAGAACTGCAAACCCCAGGGGAAGCAGGTGTCTAAACTGCCAGAGGCAGACCGATTTGCAAACACAGTTAATCATTGTCAGAAACTTCCCACAGCTGGCTCCGTGTCCAATAGAACGTCCATAGTACAGTGCAGCTCGACTCGAGTTCCTCTGGTGTGTTCTGCTTGTTGATGAGAACAGACGCACGCCTCTCCTGCAGACCTCCAAGTGGACCGCTTTTCTTCTCTAATGGAGCTTCAGTCTATTAAATTGTTACACAGGCTCTCTAGTGCTCAGTCGTCAAACTCAAGCTCTCATTAAGAAGACAAATGATAACGGGAATGCCTGGCACTCCTGATTGCTCTAACACATTGGTTTGGTAGTAAGGAAAGTGACATAAAAATGCAAAACAAAACAAACACAAAAAACCAAAGTAAAACAGTAGTTTTAAAACCAGATGGGGCAATCATTGTTCACTGTCATCTGTATGTCTGTCCATCTGTCCGTCCGTCCGTCCATCCATCCATCCATCCATCTATTTTATCGGGTGGGTTTATTTATTTATTTATTTATTTGTAGCTGTATGTGTCTGTCTGAGTATATGCCATGTGTTTGCAGGTACTTTGGGGTGGTCAGAAGAAGGTGTCAAATTCCCTGGAGCCTGAATTAAAGGTGGTTGTGAGTTGCTCTCCAGGGAACTGAATCTGGGTTGTTGGGCAGGAGGCAGCCTTATTGCTGAGTCGTTTCTTCAGCCCCTGCTATATCACCACCATCACAACCACCTCCACCACCACCATCTCCACCTCCACCTCCACCACCTCCACCACCACCACCTCCACCTCCACCACCTCCACCTCCACCTCCACCACCACCTCCACCACCACCACCACCACCACCACCACCACCACCACCTCCACCACCACCACCACCACCACCACCACCACCACCACCATTCCTTTGGAATGGGATCTCAGTCTGTAGTCCAAGGTGATCTGAAACTTACATGTGTACTAAGCTGATTTTAAATTCACAGCTATACATTTGCTTTAGCTTTTGATGCTGAAATCATAAGCATAAGTTATCCTGTTTGGCAAACACTATTGTTCTTTAAAATTTTTATTTTATTCTTTAAAATGTATTTCTCTCTCCCTCCCCCGCTCCTCCACCCCCTCCCCCCAGTGACCATGGCAGTCAGGAGGCAATGCACAGCAGTTGCTTTTCTCCTCCTACCTTACGGGCCCTGGGGTCAGTCAGAGGTCGGGCGTGGCAGCAGGTGAGCCATCTCCTGATCCTGCTGAGCCATCTCATCTGTTCCCTCAAGCTGCTCCTCTTGGCTACAGGGAAAAGTTAGGATGGCACTGACTCTTCTGATCCTCTGCTCATTTCTTCCCTTCTCTTCCTCCTCTTTGAGTCCCTGAGATCTCCCTGAGCAATCTCATTTATAACCTTAACAACTAACCATGTGCCATGACTTCCAGGTTTCTCCTCAGGAACTCAGACCTCCGTGTACAACTTTTGGCGAAGTGTCTTGGTTCCTCAAAGTCAAATGTTCCACTCTTGGAAGACATACTTCTACTCTCACGTTGCCCATCCTGGTTCATGGTGCCAGTTGCCACCCTGCGTAGTACAGGGTAGTACCATCATGCCTACTTTACATGGTGCTGGTGTCAAACCCAAGGCTTCCTGCACGTTAGGCAAGCACTCTACCAACTGACATATATCTTAGCCCCAGTACAGTTTGGAAGCATTTTTTTTATTGTGGGTACCACTTGCTTCTGTTTAGTTGCCTTCCTCTGTTCTTATCACTAATATTTCCCTCTGTTTCTATGTTTGCTGTAACTCTTCAGCGGAACGCCTTGCTAATTGCATTTTGGCTTCTTTCGTTTCCAACATATGCTTTTGAGGCTGTAAATGTACCAGCATGTTTCACACCAGCTAGAACAACAAGTTTTGATATAAAATATTTGTGGCTGCAGTTTGACTGTAAATAGTTCGTGTGAATTTCCTGATTCTTTGACTCATGGCCCTGTGGATAGCTCTGTGGATAGCTTGCCCCTTCCATGTGCATTCGATTAACTGGTGCATCCATCCACCAACTGCTGTGAACATTGAGCCCTTAGACATGAGATCAGAGGGATATTATCATGACCAGGACGTGCATGCCTTCATTACTGGCTTGCACCCAATAGCTGACTGGCATGGGAAGCAAAGACATTGGTGCTTTGCTTCAGGTGAAGCTGACTTTGCTGTAGCATTTGCTCCAGAGATTCTGTGCATGCAGCCTGATGTGATTTTTAAGTTGACCTATATCCTTGTTCCCCTTCATCTTCCTTCTCTTGCTTTTCTCATAGTTCTTAAGGATGCCCCTTCATAAATTTATATGAGAACATTCATCTCAGTTCTGCAAATAGAGCACTCAACTTAAAATAGAGGAACCCAGATACCAGGGCAATGGAAGTAGATCTTCAGATGGGCTTCTAGAGTTAGATAACTTACTGGCCAAATAACACTTCATGCCCTTGGGGTTATATGATGTTTTTGAAAGGTTACACCCTGTGGTTGCAGACTGTCTTCTGTGGTTGGTTAACTCTGATGCATTGGGAGGGAAAGGGATGTATTTGCTACTGCAGACTCTGTGTGATTTGGAGGCATGCAGGAAAACATGCCACAAGATAGACTAGTGCGTTAGATAACTCTCTTTGAGTATGCTTCAGTAATTGAGGTGAGAAGCCAAGAACAATGGCTCATTCCTGTGATTCCAGTACTTGGGAGATGGAAGCAGGAAGATCTCAATGAAGCTGAAGCCAAGTTTATATCTAACTTTGACTATAGAGAAAGACCTTGCCTCAACCCCACAACCCTTCAAAAATTTGAAGAACTCCTGTGGAGATGTCCACTAAACCCTAATATCCAGCAACATCTGTATCAGTTAAGTAGTTATGTCAGATTGGCGTGGTAGACTGTGGAGGAAGGGACCAAGGGCACATGGCTGCAGGAATGCTCAAGTGAGTTTCCCGTATAAGCTAGGGTGTTTGGAGGGCTTAGAATACAGACTGTTTATCAAGGTGATGAATGCTCAGGAGGTTCAGGATTTTACAGAAAGGTGGGCTGTATTTAGGCTCGATGGAAAGAAGATGCTTCTGGAGCAGCAGTGAAGATGGCAGGACCGCAGAGTAACATTGAGCCACCAGAAGTCAAATGGGGTTAATTATTGTTAAGGGAGGCTACTGTGAGTTCTGATTTGTTTGTAAAGATGGCCCGTCAAACATGTTAACTTAAACGCTTTATTTCTCTCCCTCCCTGTCGCCCTCTCCCTCTCNTCGATGGAAAGAAGATGCTTCTGGAGCAGCAGTGAAGATGGCAGGACCGCAGAGTAACATTGAGCCACCAGAAGTCAAATGGGGTTAATTATTGTTAAGGGAGGCTACTGTGAGTTCTGATTTGTTTGTAAAGATGGCCCGTCAAACATGTTAACTTAAACGCTTTATTTCTCTCCCTCCCTGTCGCCCTCTCCCTCTCCATCTCCTTCTTCCTCTCCCTTTCCCTCTCTCTTCTCCTCCCTCTGTCTCTGTCTCTGTCTCTGTCTCTGTCTCTGTCTCTGTCTCTCTCTGTGTCTGTGTGTGTGTGCGCGAGCGCGCGCTCGCGCATGTGAGTGTGCATGTGTGCGTGTAGGTTAGAGACAACTTTCAGGAGTCCGTTTTGTCCTTCTACATTTATGAGGATTCTGAGGACTGAATTATTTTCAGTAAGTACCTTACCTGCTGCGTCAAAGACCCAGAATATGGTGTTTTAAAAGATAAGATAGAGTAGAAACCATTAAAGGTGTTTCTTGATGTTTATTATTGATGGAGTAGAGACTGAAGAGGTGGCTCAGTGGTTAAAAGCACTTAACTGCTTTCACAGAGGATCCTGGTTCAGTTCCCATGGTAGCTGACAACCTTTCATAACTTCAGGTTCAGAGATCCAAAGCCCTCTTCTGACATCCACAGGCACCAGGCATGCATGGGATACACATATACGAATGAAAACAATTAAAAATAAACCTATCTATATATCACTGACAGGGAAAGAATTCCTGAGCAGAAAGTTAAAGGGAGGTGGCACTCTCCACTGTCAAAACATTTTTACCCCATACCAGACAAGTCGCTCTACCGCTGAGTCATAGATGCAGATCTGTCTGACTGTTTGTTTGGAAGCAGCCTCACGGAGTTTTTCAGGTTGTCCTTGAACTTACATTGCAGATGCTGAACTGTCTATTCGGCTGCTTCTGCTTTCCAAATAGCTTGACTGCTGGGTTTGAGTCCTGAGATCAGGGAGTCAGATTGTTTTCAGCCTAAAATACATTTAGTCCCCTCAACTGAAAAGGCTGAGAAGGTCCCCATGGAAGAAGATCTGGAAACACCAAGGCTGAGTGTCTTAGTCAAGTCCTACTCCTTCTCCAAAGCAACTTGAAGATGCTATTGACATTGGGGAACCATGCACATGACAGGGCCAGGCTCATGTTTTTTTGATCACTGTTGGATCATGGTTCCACATTAACAATGGTTTGGAGGACTTAAAGTGATAGTGATCTTTTCTATGTAAGATCTTTAACATTTTTTAAATATGTATGGTTGGTGTAGTGGTTGGTTTTGTGTCAATTTGTCACAATCTAGAGTCATCAGAGAGGAAGGGGGCTCAGTTGAGGAAATGCCTTCATGAGATCCAGCTGTAAGGCATCTTCTCAGTTAGTGGTCAATGGGAGAGAGCACAGCCAAGTATGGGTGGAGCCATCCCTGGGCTAGTGGTCCTCAGTTTTATAAGAAAGTAGGCTGAGCAAGCCAGGGCAAGCATGCCAGTAAATAGCACTCTTCTATGGCCTCTGCATCATCTCCTGCTTCCAGGTTCTTGCCCTGCTTAAGCTTTTTTCCTGACTTCATTTGGTGATGAACAGCTATGTGGGCATATAAGATGGATATGCCCCTTTCCTCCCCAACTTGCTTTTTGATTGTTGTGTTTTGTTGCAGCCATAGAAACCCTAACTAAGGCAGAGCTTTGCTTACAAGACTGTCTCTGTACTACATTTATGCCTGGTACCTATAGAGGCCAGGTGAGAGTATAAGATGGATTAGAGCTGGAGTTATAGATGGTTACGAGCTGCCATGTCGGGGGCTACTAGGCCATCTCTCCAGATTCTAATTAGGATCCCTTAGAGAAAAGGGGACATCTGGGAACTAAATGACAGATGAATTACTCGCCAAGGTGGGCCACATAATGGGAGGACTGCACCCACAGACACATGCACTGGAAGTTTTCACTCTTTTAAAAGCAGAGCAATGTCATTAACAGCAGCTGAGCCTTCACTCAGTCCCTATGTGCTGTAGAATAAGAAGCTACCAAAGAGGAAAGGCTGTCTCCTCAGATGACGAGAAAGTGTCACAGTGAGAAAATGGTTGTACTGGTTAGTTTTTGTGTCAACTTGACACAGCTGGGTTATCACAGAGAAAGGAGCTTCAGTTGGGGAAATGCCTCCATGAGATCTAGCTGTGAGGCATTTTCTCAATTAGTGATCAAGGGCCCCTTGTGGGTGGGACCATCTCTGGGCTGGCAGTCTTGGGTTCTATAAGAGAGCAGGCTGAGCAAGCCAGGGGAAGCAAGCCAGTAAAGAACATCCCTCTATGGCCTCTGCCTCAGCTCCTGCTTCCTGACCTGCTTGAGTTCCAGTCCTGACTTCCTTCAGTGATGAACAGCAATGTGGAAGTGTAAGCCGAATAAACCCTTTCCTTCCCAACTTGCTTCTTGGTCATGTTGTTTGTGCAGGAATAGAAACCCTGACTAAGACAATGGTAGATGTGGCTACTGTCCTCACAGCAAGGATACAGGAGTAGGGATCCTAATAATTTATCAAAAACATATCAAAGAAGCCAAGAGTCCTGTTGGATTAACTGGATCACACTGACAGTAGTAGTTAACAAAGTACCAGTTAATTAGCTTAGTGATTGTCTCAATTACCAAAGTGCTGTCAAATATGTCTTTATTAGGTGTTGTTTTAAATGTCATCTCACCTTCATAGCTAGGTTCCCCTCTAACTTGTCCAAACATGTATTGGAAAGCAACTCCTATGCCCATTGGTGATCTCTTCTGCCCTTTCCTGCAGATCCTGTGTTGGATTATAGGTGATTATTCCTTCAGTTTCCTGTCTCTTCCTTTAGCTGTGTTAAATCTGCTACTTTTTATTTTTTCCAGTTTGGTTTTTAAAGTTACATTTTAGAATTTTAACTTCCAGAGGTGCTATTTGGTTCTTTTAAATTTGTTTTTTTGTGTATTTAGATGTTGTCCTGCCATTATTACTCCTATCCCTCCTTACATGCATTGGTCAGAGGTTCCCAGAGATATAGAGCTGATGGAAGGAATACAAATTAAATGTTCATTTATTAGAGCAGCTTACATGGATTCAGTCTCGGCAGCTTAACAACTACTATAATTACATTGAGAGCCCAGGACTGCTAAATCCATGAGACTGGGGACCTCTAGGGTTCAATCTGCCACCAAAGGCCTGGAGGATTCCTGAATGGTCACTGATCTTTAGTCTACACTGGAAGGCTTGTGAAGCTGGCTTCTGATGTCAGGGAGGGAGGCACGCAGTGGTGGCAGGAGCAGGATGACAAACTTGCCAACTGGGAAGACAAGCTGGAGAAAGCAAAGCTGTCCCTTTCCTTAGCTGGGCCACTGCAAGAAGGTGAGTGGGTCTTCTCCACTTCTGTGAACTCAAGCATACCCACGGCCAGAGGTTGAGCCTGTCTACAGAATTTCTCTCAGGTGTTGTAGGAGGCTAGTCTCCTCCATGAATCTGGAGCCTGTCAAGTTGATAATCGTATTGACAATCACATCATAGAACTTCATATGTTTAGGTGTTTGAGGACAAACACACTTCTGAAGTGATTGTCTGTGCTTCCTGCCTGTGCATCTGACTTTGCAGAAGATCCTGCCCATGCGTAGCTTGCACTTTTAAACTTGTGAGCTCATCTGTGTGTTTGTTATTTGCACGAGGCCCCTCATACTCTGGTTTCTGGAACTATCTCAGGAGACGTTTCCCATTTCACTTTGTGAGAGTCCTAGATGTTTTATGGTCCTGATTCTCGTTGATATTTGAAGTCCCAGGGTACCTGTAGAGGGGTTTCAGGTTCTTGTGTCCTGGAACAAATGGTTGATTGGAGACATGTATTTGTAGCTGAATCAGAGGCAGCCGACGAGAAGATACATATTTGAGAGAGTACATGGGCCAAAGCACGAGAGAGCCAAGCAAAACAATGGCTCTGCTGCACAGCCTTGATGCTCTGACGCATTGGCCCAGCACTGGCTTTTCTGCAATGCTTAGTTTCATGTAGCCTTACATACAACTTCATGTGTTGCATCTCACCTGTATATTCAATGACCACCCAGAGGTACGTGTGTTGGTGTTGTGAGGATTCATACTTGCTCTTGGACCCTCTGAATTTCTCTGCATCAGTGGTTTGAGTTGGCCGCACTGGGCCTCAGTTGAGGCTTTTCAGCTTCTTCCCTTGCCAACTGAGTTTAATTCTACAACAGTCACACGATGCTTTCAGGATCGCCTGTCTGCCACACCCACCACTTCAGCTTGAAGAACGAAATGACTGTGATATAACGACCGCCTTTCCAGTTTGGAATTCTTCTACTTCTCAAGTAGTGCAAATTTGAGACCTGCATGTGGCAGTGTTGCACTTTGATTTTACATAAACTTGTTTCTCATGAGAAAAGATTAGCATGGACAAACTAGAGAGAAGGCTCAAGGGTTGAGAGCACTTGTTGCAGAGGGCCCACATAGCACACATATGGTGGCTCACAACAGTCTATAATTGTGGAAGGTCTGACACCCTCTTCTGACCTCTGTGTGTACCAGGCATGCATGTGATGCATAGTCATACATGCATGAAAAAAATTGGGATGAGTACCAAGTTTTTCATGCATTTTACAGGTGTCTATTATCAGGTTGTTCCAAAATTCTCAGTTCTTAAAGCAGTGTTGTTAGAGGGAACCCATGGTGGAAAGAAATCTGGTGTCTTTCCCTCCTCTTCATCTTCAGTATTAATTATTAAGGGTCTGGGCCTTAGCACATTCTACAAAGACCTGTTCCTTCCTGAGTCGGTCAGAGTAATGACCACATCTTAACTCCTTGGAGTTATTCAGCAGCCGACGCTTCTTAACATCTAGGGCTGGAGAGATGTAGATTTATTCTGATCATAGGTTATTAAGTAAACTCCCAGAAGAGAGAGGGATCTAGACCTTAGCGTTGCAGACACTCCTAAGAGTACCTGCTGAAAGAGAAGTTCTCACCTTTAGGGAGAATGAAGCATTTGTCTCTGTGAGCTTTTATCTGTCTGATAGGTGTGGTGATTTGGATGAATATGGCCCCTGTAGGCTCAAAGGGAGTGACACTATTAGAAGGTGTGGCCTTGTTGAGGAAGTGTGTCACTTAGGCTGGGCTTGGAGGTTTACAGACGCTCAAGCAAGGCCCAGTGATCCACTCTCTCTTTCTGATGCCCGCCAATGCAGATGTAAAAGTCTTGGTTTCATCTCCAGCACCATGGCTGCCCACGTGTTGCCATGCTTCCTGCCATGATGACAATGTACTAAACCTCTGGACTTTAAACCAGCCTCCATTAAATGTTTTTCTTTATAAGAGTTGCTGTGGTCATGGTCTCTCCCCACAGCATGTTCACCACAGTTGTTCACAAACTGTCATTGGGCTCTCTGCCTTTTAGAGTAACTGCACTTCCAGCTGCCAGGACAAAGCCATACCATTTCTATATCATGAAGTTGCCAGAGGCAGCTGATCCCCAGCCTCAGCACAACACTTCTCAATTACAAGGCAAAGCTGGGATAAGAAGATTGACTCCGTGGGTGGTAGAGTTGCAGGAATGCTGATCTTCCTCCTTAGTAATCAAACGCTGAACTCCACTGAGATTGTTTCAATACCCCAGCCTGTCACACCCACTCTGCAGAGATCCCTGAGGAAGAGTCTGGGGATGCTTGCTGCAGAAATTGCTTCTTTCTCTTTGGCTAGGGGACAACACCCTAAGCTTATTTCTACTGTTCAACATTGGAAATCAGGGCATTGTCGTAAGTAGAAAGCTTCAGATGATGGCAGATCTGTGGAGTGTTCAAGAATACTAAATACTCCACAAAAACACTAAACCTAAACCAAAAGATGAAACTTGTTTGCTGAGGAAATAAACTCTGCCTATTTTAATGTGTTAAAACAAAACAAAACAAAACAAAACAAAACAAAACAAAAACTAGGTCTTGGACTGGAGGAATAGCTCAGGGGCTAAGATTACTTGGTGCTCTTGCAGAGGACTGGAATTAAGCTCCCGGTACCCTCAGGATCACAACCAACCATAACTTCAGCTCCAAAGAATCTGACACTATCCTTTGCCTTCTGTACACGTGCATAAACACACACTGTACACACATATAGCACACAACCACATATGCATACACCACACACACTATACATACACACAAATACTATACAACCGCACATGCACACACATACACATATATCCTATACCACACTACACACTGTACACACACAGACACACAATTTTAAAAAAGCATCTATCTATCTATCTATCTATCTATCTATCTATCTATCTATCTATCTACACACAAGTTTTCCACTCATTATCTATCATCAAAAGAATTCTGTTGAATATGTCAATCTCTGCTTGGCACCGTAAGTGACCAGCAGGCCCCTCCCTGCTTCACAGGAGCTTGGAACAACAATGTCATTGGTGACAATGAGCTTGAAGGATGACAGACAGCTGCAACCACACTAATGGCAGCATTGATGTGATTCCTTGACTGATAGATATTATCTTTTAAACCCATTTCTTTTAAATGTCTTACAAAAGCCCCATGAAGAAGGGCTGTCATTATGTCTAAGTCTATTTTATTCAAGAAGTGTGTGAGACATGGAGTAAATAATTTGCTTCAAGTCCTATGACTAGTAACTTAACGATTGACATTTCTCAGCTCCTATGATTGGCCATTGTGTTATCCTGGTTCTGATCTATACAGAAAACACCATAAAGACTGGAGACCAAACTATGAATGAGATGCCTCCATTGGTAAGAGCACTTGCTTCCAAGCCTGATGGCCTGGGACTCACATGATGGGAAGGAGAGAGCTAACTCCCCTAAGTTGCTGCTCAGCTCCCTTGGTCAACTCCACTTCAAGAAAGAAGGAGCAGGATAAAGTGTGTGCCTACTATGGCTCCCTGTGGCACACTGGCAAACCTTCTGCATGGTTCCTAAATCAGGACAGTGTACATTAGTTTCCTTGTTGATTCACTTTATCCTAATGTTGAATCAACGTGGTGTGACCATGCAGACTCCAGTCTGGGAAGTCAATAAAGTCAGATTCTATTTCAGGTCTTCTCTGGGGTGAGTAGTTGGCTGAGAGACGCAGTCATTCTGAGCAGCTGAAAATAACTAACAAGACATTTTAATGAGTTAATAAGTCTTTCTCCCTGAACTACACGGAAAGACATAAAGCATCACACTTAAGCTACTTGCCAGCCTTAATTAAACTTGATGCTGAAAAGGTCAGTGCCCTGTCTGGCAGGTTCCAAATCACTCCAGCCTCTGACAGCAGGGGCAACTGTAGGGGTGAAGGCAGTTGTGTGCACAGGCAAATGGAAACCTTCTATCTCCACTGAAATTATAAACAGGTGCATTTTAAGAGGGCCTCATCCCGGCTAATAACAACTGGCATTCATCTTGTCTTTGCTCCAAGTGCATCTGCTGTTATTTACTTACTCCTTCCTAGAAATCTGGAAAATCCACAGTGTTACTCTTCTAGACAGATGAGGAAATCAAGGCACAGGACACTGTGGTAGACCCTTTGCAAAGTGATAAGCACAAGATTTGATTAGCTCCTGACTTAGGGCTCCATTGCCTTCTTAGCCATACATCGAACTGTGTATGAATCTCCCATGAGCTACAGGCCAGTAACACTTGCCAGGAATTCTAGAAGTTCCATCTAAGGATAGGGTAAAGTATGCAAGGCCTTCAGATACTTCAGAGGGTACAGGATTTTTTTACATCCTCTGAGTTGGTGGTTGTTCTCTGGAGGTCTGGTTGGTTAAAATAATCTTTGCAGTTTCTTTTATCTATTTTTAAATTAATGTTTTTATACAATACATTTTAGCCATATGTTCCTTCTCCCCACCTTCTTTGATACCCAACTTTTTTGTCCTTTTTAATATCTTTTATGCTTCCAACCTCACTTTCAGAAACAATTCACAAAAATACTAACCCCAAACCAAACCCAAACCAAAGCCAAAAATCCAACAATGCCAAAACAACCAAACACAAACCCCACAAAACAATCACACAAACACACACACACACACACACACACACACACACACACACACACACACAGAGCTTGTATTGGGCAACTATTGCTGGGCACAGTCCTGCCCTGGAATGAACTTGACATACCCAGTGACATTCTTACTTTCCCTTCACCATCAGACATCAATTACAGATAGCTTCTTGATTAGGGATGGGTCCCTATGTGCTCTTCCCCATTTTAGTGGTGGGACCCTATCTGGCTTGAACCTATTTTGCAGGTCTTATGCATGATGCCACAGTCTATATGAGTTCATGTGTACACGAGTCCTTGTTATGTCTAGAAAACATTGTTTCCTTGAAGTTAGCTGCCACCTCTTGTTCTTACAAGCTTTCTGCTTCCTCTCCCCTATAGATTCTCAAACCTTAAGGGTAGGGGGTTTGATGAAGATATTCTATTTTGGAATGATTATTCCAAAGCTTCTCACTTTATAGACATTGTGCAGTCATGGGACTTGGTATTAAGTCCCATATACTTCAAGAAGAAGGCTCTCTGTGAGGGTTGAGTGGGTCACTCATCTCTGGGTACAACAATATGTTTATTATGAACCTCATTATTGCTGTAGTAGGTCTTCCTCTAGGCCCATGACCTATCTAGTCTCAGGATCTTGTCCCCTTAGCAGTGTCAGGTATGAATTTCATCTAATGGACTTGGTCTGAAGTGACCAAACAGTGACTGGTTACTCCCATAACACTGTGCCACTATTGGACCATTGTATTTTGCAGACAGGTTGCTGTTGTAGGTCACAATTGTTGCTGTTGTAGGGTTGAAATTGAATTGATAGTTACTATTTTCCTATAAAAGTGTGCAGAGTACTTTCTAGTACTATGAAATCTAGTCAGTAAGAATAATGCTTTTAGTTAGGTACCATCTCAACTATTCTGTGTTTGATGACATAAATAAGTTATATCTTTTAAAAGTATTTATTTATTTATTTTACACTCCATATTTTATTCCCCTGCCTGTTCACCCTCCTCCTGCTCCACATCCCATACCTCCTCCCCACCCCTGTCTCCACGTGGATGTCCCCCAACTACCATGCTACCTGACTTCTAAACTCCCTGGGGCTTCCAGTCTCTTGAGGGTTAGGTGCATCATCTGAATGAACACAGACCCGGCAGTCCTCTGCTGTATGTGTGTTGGTGGCCTCATATCAGCTGGTCTATGCTGCCTCTTTGGTGGTCCAGTGTTTGAGAGATCTCAGGGGTCCAGATTAATTGAGACTGCTGGTTCTCCTACAGGATCTCCCTTCTTTTCAATTTCTTTCAGCCTTTTCCTAATTCAACATCAGGCATCAGCTGCTTCTGTCCATTGGTTGGGTGCAACTATCTGCCTCTGACTCGTTCAGCTGCTTGCTGGATCTTCCAGAGTGTAGTCATGCTAGGTTCCTTTTCGTGAGTGCTTTATAGCCTCAGTAATAGTGTCAGGCCTTGGGACCTCCCCTTGAGCTGGATCTCTCTTTGGGCATATTGCTGGACCTTCTTTTCCTCAGGCTCCTCTCCATTTCCATCCCTGTCATTCTTTCAGACAGGAACAATTATGGGTCAGAGTTATGACTGTGGGATGGCCCCCTCTCTCATTTGATGCCCTGACTTCCTACTGGAGGTGGGTTCTATAAGTTCCCTCTCCTTGCCGTCTGGCATTTACTTCATCCAAGGTCCCTCCCTTTGACTCCTGAGAGTCTCTCACCTCCCAGGTCTCTGGTGCATTCTGGAGGGTCCCCTCAACCTCCTACCTCCAGAGGTTGCCTTTTTCCATTCTTAAAAAGTTGTGTCTTTAATAATAGGGTGTTACCATCAGGTTACAATCAATAGCCGTGGCAATGTGACTTTTGGGGGATTCTATGTGATATCTTTGGCCATTAATAAAACAAGAAGCAACCTATTCCTGGCACTGAAGATTTATTTAATAATAAAAGATGTGTAGTTGGGGCGTTACCTCCCTCCTTATGTTGTGGCCTCATGTTGCACAGGATTAAGACCAACAACTAGTAAATAGTACTTAATTAGAAAGAAGGATAGAGGGAGAGAGAGAGAGAGAGAGAGAGAGAGAGAGAGAGAGAGAGAGATCCTTGAATCTAATTTCTTTCTTCTTTGAGCACAACTACTAATGAACCACAACCAACCTTACTGAATGACCACCAACCACCAGCCCCACCTCTAGGACCCTAGGATTTATATACCCCCTGAAAAGTTCCCAGAAACCCAAACATCATATAATCACAAAAACTGGCAAAATCATGCTTCTGCTAAAGCACAAGGCCAATCATAGTTAGTTGCGGTAAAGTTGACCCATGGCCCTACTCTTGGAATTAAAATGAAAACATATTCTGAAAATATTTCTGTTTTTTTTTTAAGAAACTTAAATTCCAGAATTCTTACTACACCTCTCCCTTTCTGTTTTAAGCTATTAATTATGCTGGATGTAGTAGAACATTATACTTAGAGACATTTTCAGTGAACTAAGTATTTTTGGGGTCGGTTTTCAGGAGACATCTTCTGCTCAATTGTAATCTAGATGAGTTTTGATGGTATTCATAGCTTTTGATTTCCTGTGGAAATATAAACAAATCCACATCCCCAATGCAAAACTTTCACTGGCTTCCATTCTTATGTTAACATATCCTTATAATATTTTGGCTGATTTAATTGTACAGTTTTTTCTATTGCCCAGTGTTTCTCTGCTGCTGTTGTTCCTTTCTTATTAACATTCAGAGAATTTAAAGTTTAAAAAAAGCAGTGCTTAATCTGTCTCTGGGGAGTCTTTATTCTTTTATGGTTTGTTTGTTTTGTACACATTTCCTTTAATACCTTTCTGCAATTGCTTGTTTTGTAGGATTATATGGTATGCCTGTAATGTGCTTTATATTGTAACATTCCAAGAATTGCTTCATCTTACTGGAGATATACATGGGAGACATTGTCACTCTTAATTTGTACTGTATCCTCATAATAGGCATTACTTCCAGTAAATGTACAATTACAGAGTCAGCCTTCTCAGAACTCAAAGTAGTTGCTCATTAAAATCTTGAATATGTATCAATGGTATGGTATACAAACTTTAGTTTTCCAAATTCTACAAAATAAGACACATCTATATACCATACTTAATTTCTTTTGGTACCCCTAGGGTTATTTCCAGTGGGCAATTGAATTTGGTTATACAAAGAACAAGTAGGACACACACACACACACACACACACACACACACACACACACACAGTTTAAACCTTTACTGTTAACATGGTTCTTTTTCATGAAAAATTGAGGCTCCTAACCATTTCCTATTAATAATTGGACAACTTCTTTATTTCCTTGTGCCAGTGTATCTGGCAAGCCTGTATGAGAACAAATAAGGGTGATATATACGGCATAATTTCTATTTCTGATAGTCTGTTTGCAGCTGTATAAATAACAAGGTTAATTCTGAATTATCTGGAATAAATTCAGCAGTTGCTATCTGCAGAACAACTCTGCATATTGAGAGTCGATAATTATATTAAGAGATTCAGGAAAATCTAATAACATTATAAGGATCCCATGCAGCTCTTATCTTTGAACTATAGTAAATGGGTTTTGAATTACTCTGCTCATTTTGTCTGAATTATAGCCTGCCATTCCCAACTTATCCACATCAGTATAGAATGTAGATGCTTCAAGAATTGGTGTTTTTTTTTTTTTAACAATATATAAGAGAATTCAATTAGTTCTTTTTATAAACCGAAGATGCTTGCTTTTAGGACATTTGCTGTTAATTTCTCCCAAATTGTTGCTACAAGCTCTTTGCCAATCTTTACTTATTACCCATAATTATATAATTTCAGTATTAGTATAAAGTACTATGATTTCTTCTAGGTCAGTTCCTGACAATTGACATAGTTTCAGTCGACCTTTTATGATTACATTAGAATTTTTTTTCTGTGTAAGCCTTTAATTTTCTACTTTGTGTGCTAAGAAATTCCATTTCATAATATTATCTCACCTTTGCATAATGAACCCAGTAGGAACATTAGTTAAAAGCAAAATAACCAAAATACAATCTAGTTCAGGATCTATGCAACCCATATGTGCATCTTGCAGTCTCTGTTCTACCAGAGTTAACTCTCTTCTCTGCTTCAGCTGTTAACTATTTTGGACTACTTATGTATGAATCTCCTTGTAATATTTGAAACAAATTACCTAGCTCAAGAATAGTTAATTTAATTGTAGGCTGTATCCAATTAATATCCCTCATTAATTTTTGAAAATCATTAAGAGTTTGCAACTGATGTCTACATATCTGTACCTTTTGTGGTTGAATTTTTTTGCTGACTTATTTTATAATCCAAATAGTTAATATAATCTCCTCTCTGTATTTTTCCAGGAGCAATCTATAACCACCAGCGTGGCAGAATTCTTTGTGTTTCCTTGAACATTTTCTTGCTAGCTGATTAAGAATCTGCCAACAAAATATCATCCATGTAATGACAAATAATGAATTGAGGAAACTGCCTATGAATTATTCTTAGCAGTAGTTGCACAACATAGTGACACAAAGTTGGACTGCTTAACATTCCCAGTAAAAAAGCTTTCCATTAATATCTTTTTTTTTAATAGACTGAGCATTAGTATAAGTAGGTACTGTGAAAGTAAACTTTTCCCTATCCTGCTCATGCAGGGGTAGAATAAAAAAGGAATCTTTAAAATCAATTACTATCATAGGATGTGCCTTAGTTAATAAAAAATGTAAAGGAATTCTAGGCTGCAACAAACTCATTGGTTGAATTACTTTATTCATAGCTTTAAAATCTGTTAATATTCTCCATTTTTATTTCTTATTTATTTATTTATTTATTTATTTTTAGTGGAAATTTTCTTTATTTACATTTCAAATGTTATCCCCTTTCCCAGTCCCCACCCAAAGTCTCCTATACCATCCTCCCTCCCCCTGCTTCTATGAAGGTGTTTCCCCATCCACCCACCCACTCTCCCCTTCCCTTCCCCGGGGCATTCCCCTACACTGGAGCATGGAGCCTTCACAGGACCAAGAGCCTCTCCTCCCATTGATGCCCGACAAGGCCATCCTCTGCTACACATGTGGCTGGAGCCATGGGTCTCTCCATGTGTACTCTTTGGTTGGTGGTTTACTCCCTGGGAGAGCTGGGGAGTCTAGTTGGTTGCTAGTGTTGTTCTTCTTATGGGGTTGCAAACCCATTCAGCTCCTTCAGTCCTTTCTCTAACTCCTCCACTGGGGACCCTGTGCTCATTCCAATGAATGGCTGCAAGCATCTGCCTCTGTATTTGTCAGGCTCTGGCAGAGCCTTTCAGCAGACAGCTATATCAGGCTCATGTCAGCAAGCACTTGTTGGCATCCACAGTAGTGTTTGGGTTTGATGACTGTATATGGGATGGATCCCCAGGTGGGGCAGTCTCTGGATAGCCTTTCCTTCAGTCTCTGCTCCACACTTTGTTTCCATATTTCCTTCTGTGAGAATTTTGTTCACCCTTTTAAGAAGGACTGAAGCATCCAAACTTTGGTCTTCCTTTTTCTTGAGCTTTATGTGGTCTGTGAATTTGTATCTTGGGTATTCCAAACTTTGGGGCTAATATCAACTTATCAGTGAATGCATACCATGTGTGTTCTTTTGTGACTGGGTTACCTCACTCAGGATGATATTTTCTAGTTTCATCCATTTGCCTAATAAGCCTGATCAGCCTGAATTTCATGAAGTCATTGTTTTTAATAGCTGAGTTGAACACATGGGCACAGGGAAAATTCTTTGAACAGAACACCAATGGCTTATGTTCTAAGATAAACAATAGACAAATGGGACTTCTTAAAATTGCAAAGCTTCTGTAAGGCTAAGGACACTGTCAATAGAACAAAATGGCAACCAACAGATTGGGAAAAGATCCTTACCAATCTTATATCTGATAGAGGGCCAATATCCAATATATACAAGGAACTCAAGAAGTTAGACTCTAGAGAATCAAATAACCCTATTAAAAATGGGGTATGGACCTAAACAAAGAATTTTCAACTAAGGAATATTGAATGGCTGAGAAGCACCTAAAGAAATGTTCAAAATCCTTAGTCATCAGGGAAACGCAAACTAAAACAACACTGAGATTTCACCTCATACCACTCAGAATGACTAAGATCAAAAACTGTCAGTCCGTAGATATGGTCCTGTTCTGTGCTTCCACAGCTCCACTGGGCAGGACTTTTTTCACACTTCCTTAAATCCTCCCAGTGGTGGCTTCTAATTCTCCAATTCCCATGTTAATTGTTTCTAGCTTGACACAGTGATGACTGATCTAGGGTTTCATTCATTGTCCTACATCTTTTTAATAGTCCTGTTCTTTTCTTCGGTTGCTACGCTTTAGTTCTTTCACTGAGTATCTTTAGAGCTGTCTTTATATTCTTATAGCTTATAAACATAAGCCTTTATTTCTCCCTATAAATCTCTAGACAGTTATTGTTATTGAGTGAATGTTTACGACCTAACAAAATCAGTTTATTGAAACCGTTCTTCATTGTGGGGCTTTGGATTTGGGGTGTGGGTCAGGGAGAAGGGATCATGAGGGTGGGACCTTATTTGTGGGATTTGTGCATTTCTAGGATCAGAAGAGGTCAGAGTTCAAGTTCTCCTCTTTTTCTATTTGAAGACATCATAAGAAACACCATCTATGAAGCAAGAGTGAGTCCTCATCAGACAGTGACTCTGGAAACCATGAACCCGAGCTTCACAGTTTCTTGTACTGTCTGGAATAGTTTGCTCATGTGTACAAGGTGTGCAGGTTCCTGTAGCCCAAGTAACTAAGGGTAACCAAATGTAAGTTATTCTCACATTTTAAAAAATATTATATTTTTAATTATGCATATGTATGTATTTCTGTGTATGGATGTGTACACAGGAGTGCGGGTACCTTTGGAGGACAGAAAAAGGTTTCAGGTCCCTTGGAGCTGGAGTTACACACAGTTGTGAGTCATCCAATGTTAGTGCTGGGAGTGAAACTTGGGCCCTCTGCAAGAGCAGTATGTGTTTGCTTGCTTGCTTGTTTTTGAGATAGGCTCGCTGTGTAGGTCCTGCTGGCCCGGAACTTTCTAGGTACACCAAGCCTGCCTCTAAATCCTAGCAGTCAGCCTGTCTCTGCCTCTCCAGTGCTGGGATTCAAGGCATGAGCTTCCATGGCCAGCACAGTCTGTGCTCTTAACCTCCAAACCATCTTTCTAGCTCCATGAGAGAATTATTCTCAAGTCTTCATTAAGTTAGATGAGGGTGTTAGGATCTCCACCATTATCTCCCCTATTTCTCTTGCAGTTTTCTATATTTTGGTGGCTTCTACCTTCAATTGTTTTTGTATTGTCAGATTGATCCTTTCAAACTATTTCATAATCAGAATTTGGGTTTGCTTTTAGTTGTAGATTGATTCTAAAAGCTAAAAGTAAGAAGAGTGCGTGCCTTTGACTTGGAATGTTTTTCTCAGCAGAGTAATAGTACCTTGCTTCTGTGAGTCCAATGGTCTCAACCCATCTTTGCAAATAGAGTGTGCCCCATTGGAACTTTGTTTCCAATGGCTCCTTTTCTTAGATTTGATCAGTTCTTCCCTCTTATGGCCCAATCTCTTTTACTATTTAGACTGTGATTTCTTGACACCACTTATTTAAACATTTTTTTCCTGCAGTTTTGATTGCTTTTCTTTTTACTTTTTTTCTCACTGAAATACCATCTATTTTCTATAGACTTAAAGCTACCTTCTATCTATTATATTATTGCCTATATTTATTACATGACTACTTTATATCTGTTGCATGACATTACACCCTTTTTCCTTTCAGTGTGATTTTAATCACTCTGTAGCTAGTTTGTTGTTCTGTCTGGAATCATTTTGGATTGTTTATATTTTGTGTCAGAAATTCTACAAAGAATGTGTTTGAGTTGAAAATAAAGTCATAGGATCTAATATTTACTGAGTATATCTAGTAGGAGTGCTTCTGTATAGTATAGCCTTAATTTTTTTTTAGTTGCTTATCAATAACTTATTCTATATTTTTTCTATTGTCATTTTCTGCTTTATTGGATATCTATTCATCTATCTGTCTATCTATATACCTGTCTATCTCTATATATGTTTTTTACCCTTTATCTAATTTTTATTGGCTTTAGTGAGGGTATTTTATTTTCTAGGAAGTCCTTTCAATTTATTCTTTTACTAATTTGCCATTTTAAGCCACTTCGTACTCCTTTTGATATGCATTCTATTTTATCTTATTCCTATACTTAGGTTCTTTTGAGTTCCTCTGTAATTTCTGAAGTCCTGATTCCTGTGGCATTTCTTCCCTCTCTCTGGCCTTGGGTACTGTGTTCCCTCAGATGTCTGAAGATCCTAGTGTGTTTTCATATCTGAAGATAACAATCCCTGTACCCCACACCCTCTTATGAACCTGGAGCTCACTCACTCAGCTCTTGACTAGCAGGTCTACCGTTTGCTGTTTCTCTTATTAGGAAAGAAAGTATAGCTGGGTTGTGGATATAATAATGGCACAATAGGCAGCAGCCTGGACCTTCCCTAACCCCGAGTGGAGTGGAGAGCTTGCCTCCAGGATCCCATATTTCTGCGCTCATCCTTTGCCTTCCTCATGCTTGCCTCTGTATGTTGGGTATTTGCTTTTGGGGGTTCAAAGAGCACTAGTCTTAAGAAGCTGGATTTGTGTGAACAGGCCAACAATGTGGCAACGGATCTTCTTGCACTCTACATACCTGGCTCCTACTTTATCCAGTCTGGTTTCTTTTAGATCTTGGCTTGAGAAGTGGTGCTGCTGTTTCATTGTACATACAAACACATGTACACAGACTCACACACAGACGTGTATGTGCACACATACACACACATACAGAGGCGGGGGAGGGAAAGAAAGAGAGACTTTAGCATCTTATTAATCTCCTCTTTACATCCTGGAGTACAAGGAAAATGCTGGTCTTTTAACAAAAAACTCATTGTTTTACATGATGATATAAACAGTCATAATACAGACTAAACAGCCCCACAAAACTTTTATGTATTTACTTTGGAGAGCTTCACTGTTCATTAAGATTTGAACTTGGTACCCAGGCAACTAATAGTTTAGCTTAATGGACAGAATAGTTGTGCCAAGAAGTCACTGTTTCCTTATTAAGAAAGCATTAGTTTAGACTAGGATGTGTGTGGGTGTGTGTATGTGTGATTGAGAGAGACAGGAAAGCAGGCAGAGAGCAATGGCAGGGAAATGAGAGAGAAGACAAAAAAACAATTCTAGACACAGAAGAGCCTGTCTGCCCACGTACAGCCTCAGTGGGGAGCTGGCCTGTTTGAACTTATACTCTGCCTCTGCCACCATACTGGTTACTTATTTCATTGCTGTGTCCAAATACCTGACAAGAAGCAAATGAAGGCCAGAAGAGCATATTTTGATGTATGTTTAAGAATGGCTATAGCCTATCATGGCAAGGAAGGCATGGTAACAGAAACATAAGTGTACTAGTTATGGTTCTCTAGAGGAACAGAACCAAAGGTGGTGAATACATACATACATACATACATACATACACACTACATATGTGTATGAATGTATTAAGTCAAGTAATATTAAAATATTTATATCACTGAGAACCTGGGTCCCCAAGGCTGGGTGCATTGGCAGTCACAATCTTGCTCTGAAAACTGGGAGGTTCCTAGAGAGCCATCATTCCTTCCTCCATGATGGAAATGTGGAAACACTAGTTCTGATTATCAGTGAAGGATCAGTAGCTACAACCACAGCAGCAGCAGCAGCAGCAGCAGCAGCAGCAGCAGGGTGAAACTGTGCTGCTTCAAGATCAACCGAGCAACAGTCAAGTAATGCTCATTCTGCCATACCCTTCTCATCTGAGACTGCTACCAGAAGGCGTCACCTACAGTTGGGGTGGGTTGTCCTAATCAATTAAGACAACCAGGTGAGTTCTTCAGTCGAGGCTCCTTACTCAGTAATTCTAATTTATAGCACGTAAACATTAAAACCAAATACCATAACAAGACATCTGGTCATATTGTGTCTACAGTTACAAAGCAGGGAAGACAGGAAGTGTGGCCTGGCTTTAAAACCTTCATGCTTGTACCCTAGTGACTACTTCTTCCAGTGAGATTTCACCTCCTAAAGTTTCCCATCTTTCCAAAATGGTGCCACTAGCTGGGGACCAAGTTTTCTGACACATGAGTAGATGTGAGACATTTCAGTCACTTGCAGGTTGTCCTTGTTTGAATTGCTTCCTCTATGCCCATTTCTTCCCTTATAAAATGAGTCTATGAATTCATGGATGGTGGGAGGATTAAATGAATGAACGAAGATAAAAACCTGTCAAAGGTGCCCCTTCCTAGCTCTTAGTATTATTGCCTTAGATGGGGTTACCTCAAGTAATGAGTTCTTTTATCAGAGAGGGGGGACTTATAATTCCTCAGAAAAATATGCATTGTGAGTGCAGCCATATCTGGAAAGGAGGAAGGGCTGAGTATGATTCAAAGGTAGGGTTATGGAGCACGGGCCAGAATGAAACAGGAGAGGAATTGAGCCAGGTTTCAGTAGGCCAGGATGAGCCCTATAGAGAGGAGCTGTTTACATAGCTTCTGGATGCCAAAGCTATGGGTAGAGGTATCATATGCATAGACACACTGTCAATGAAGTAAGAACATCTCTAGCATTTGTTAAACCTGGGGGAGGGAGGATTCTTCATTTAACAGATGACATAGATAAACTGGAAATGTTAAGAACATATGAAAATTGTCTTCTTGAAGAAAAGAACCAAACAGGTGGTGACAGGATCCAGCATGATTCAGTGAATAGACTGTCTCTTGGGGCCTGAGGTTATCTGTCTAAGGAAACTCTTCCAATGAATGAGAGGGCTAGAAAAGCAGACTTGTCTCATTATATGAGATGAGTTTTCTAACCATGTAGAACTGCCAGAGGGTGTTAGTTTGCTGTGATGAAGCAGGGAGGGCCCAAGCAATGGAGGTGGCTTAGTCAGTACATCACTGTTAACCCAAGGAATTCTGCTCAGGTAGCCACATGCTCTAAGCTTCTGTCAACCCCAAGGTCTCATCTCATATAACATCCAGGCCAGACCTCATTTCTGAGGCTCTTGACATAGTCTCAGCCGCTTATCACCCACTCCCCTCTATAGTTGAAGGTATATGGAAGTACCACATAGTTTCTGAAGTGTGTGTCAAAGGGACGATGCAGTGTAAATTCAACCCAACCATGGCTTCCAGACCACCCTCTCCACAATGTCGTCCTACAATCATGACTAGGTTTAAGACCATCCTGCCTGTTGATTTATATCCATGGACAGGATGCGGCTTGCATCCCTACTCACTGTCAGGATCCCTATAGCTACTGTTCTTCCTGCTGCAATTGGCTCCAGTCTTTCCTCTGTGCTGTTCAATGCCAGCCAGGCAGGCCGTGAGGGTGCTTATTGGTACCCACTGCCACAGAGCTGGGGCTGAGCAGAGGCAGGGGGTATGAGATGGCTGTTACCCTCTATTCTGATCATTTTGGCTTCCCTCCACCCCCAAAGCTTTTATCTAAGAGATGGAGCTTCTTCCACACTCAAGTCTTTACATTTTCAAGTGCCACCAACTGTTAGTTTTCACTCCAGACCCTAATAAAAAGTCAAGCCACATTCTCCAGGATTCACTGGTATCAAGATAGAAGCGAGCATCCAAAAGATGCTCATCCTAGATGTTTGGGGCTTTGTGAAAGGTTTCAGAGAATACAATTAAAGTGGTATTTCCATGGGCAGGTAGAGAAGGAGAGGAAACCAGAGCAGCTTCTCCACATCCTCGCGGATGATTCCCACTGAGGAGGCTGATTGCTTTGTGTGTTATGCTGCAGGGTGCAAAATAAACACCACACACAAAGACCACTAATTGCTTCATTTATTCTTCCATTTAGTCAGGGAAACATCAGAGCTTATTCAGTCTCGGAATGGAAAATTACATGTTGGAGAGAAAAGAGCCACACTGGGGGGAATGACAGTGCAGTTCTGGTCGGGCCCATTCACATGTGTTGTTTACCATGGAGATGGAGACTATGCATACACACGTAGACAAAACTCTAAGGAGCACAGTTGAGAGAATACCAAAGTCGGACTTTCACTTTTCCTCGGCCTAATCTACATTTGCAGATTAAATGAAAATACAAGGGGCAAGGGGACCGGGGCTCAGTTTTTCCTGTTCGAGGATTAAAATGCCTTTTAAGGTTGACACCAACCTGGGGTTTCTTATCTGAGAATAGCGTACTCGTCTCTATAGAAACACATTGGCATCATCCAATCTGCTTGGTTGGGTATTTTGGGTAAATACTGTAAAATAGCAGAGTTGGAGACTCCAGGAGTCCAGTTCTGACAATACCCCATCACAAGATCCTCAGGAAAGAGACTCAGTGACACAGGAAAATAAATTTGGATACTTGAGCAGGTAAGGTTCTGAAACCCTCTGACACAGGAGAGAAAACAGGTCTGGGGAACAATTTTTTTTTCACATGGCAAAGTTAATGGCAGGAACTCAAGTTTTCCAGTGTTTAGCTGTTTTTAGATGCTGCATAAATATATACTCCCACTCTCATTGTTGACAATGCCTTTACCAAGACTCCAAAATTGGCAATTTTACTTACGTGAAAAGAAACAACATCTGGAGGAAACAAAATGATTTACAAGGGACACTGATAAATTCCTGCTCACTTTTAGGACTTTTATGCTAAGATAGAGTTAAAAGTCTAACATCTGGATCAAAAATCAGGAAACTGCAATTCTAGGAACACGTGATGGTATCATACACAGAGATAGGCATGGAAGACAGCACCGCACGGAGGGGTCAGAAAAACCTATTAGAGAATGAAGTGGATCACGTTGACGACTGGTAGGCTGGTCTACACTGCTCAGTGCTTTCAAGTAACACAGAAAATGATACAACATTGATACACCAGAGACACTAGTTCCAGAGGGGCTCGTGGAACCTTCCAGAAGCAGGTATGAACTGACACACGACATCCACTGTCACCTGAAGTGCATGTAAGCCTGCATGACACCCTGTCCAGCCCCACACAGCTCTAGGGATAGATAGGTCACTGCCAAATGCATGTTATCTCAAAAACTGACTGGCTACCTTTTTTAAACGATGTTGCATGTGAATCAGAGAGGGGAGGCCTGAGGTGACAAATGTTTCAAGTGGCTGATAGAGGCTGCACATTCTGAACTCTGGACAAAGTGACAGGGATCTTGGTGTCCCCCGGGCCTGGAGCTTTAGTGATGGGCTGGGTATGGGCTTTAATGTCTGCGATTCGCTCTTTAAACTTCTGTTGAAGGAACTTTTCTTCTTTGGAATAGCTCTTGGCAAACACAGACATCAGTAGGCATCCTGCCATGGATGTACCCCCAATGCAGAAGAGCACAGCCCCTGCCAGCTTGCATGCATCCAGGGCGCTGTTGTACTTCACAGCATGTGTGTCCACCACCATGAAATCAGCTTCACCAAAAGCTTCGATTTTGGGGGGCACAAGAAAGCCCACTGCCAGGACAGTTAGTCCGAGAATCACAAAGACAGTGCCTGAGATGAGTCCGACCTAGAGAGAGATGAGGACAGAGGCAGGAGAAAGTGAACAGCTGATAATTTCTGCTTCCCCTCATCCCCAAGGGTACCACCCATTTCTCCAGAGTTCATGCTACTCCCAGTCACCTTCAAACTGCATGAAAAACCAACTTAATCTTATATCTAATCTAGACTGCTGGGGCAACCAGATCTTGGGGTACATAATTTAGTTTTTGGATATAAGCAGTACCGGACAAACCCCCATAGTTTTCTATTGCTACTTGTAGAAGCTGAAGGAACCTGCCTTTGTTCACATGCCTTACTTGGTGTTAAGGAAGAGAGAAAGTTCCCTGATGCCTGGAGCTAGCCCGACTCTGTCCTGTGAAAACCCTGATCTCAACAGAGGCTACCATCTTACAGTATGTTATGTCAAGCACAACACACCTCATATAGTGTCAACTCAGACAAGCTCAACCTATGGCCATGATGGAAGAAGACAAGACCAAGCCACTTCATGATTCGGTCATAGCTTTTACAAAACAGGGTCACTCTGTAGGTCGCTCTTCCCAGACAATAGGTCTATCTGTTACTCCTTTTTCTTCCATGGCTGTCTTCTTAATGTAATCTGCCTTCCAGTTGCTCCCTTTGTCCCTCCCGGAATCCCCTAACCAAAGCTACATCCTATAATTCATTCTTTCGTGCTCCCTCATTCTGTGCCCCTGTGATATCATGATCTTCACTGCAGTGTGTAACAAACCTAGCATCCTTGGCAGACAGATGTGGTCCTGGTGTTTGGGGCCGCAGAACCCTGACAATCCTTATGGATGCTGATGCCTTCTGAAAAGTAAACAGGAAAGGAGCCATGGCCGCCAATTAAAGATGTGGGGCCTCCAGAGGGTCAGTCATTGGCTAAAAATAGACCCACCACAGAGACAGGGGCTGGAAACCACACAGATGACCCCAAACCAGTGCTCTGTTTTTTTCCCACATGTAGCTAAGTGAGTGGAATTTGTGCAGATGCCAACGTGTTAGAGCAACACAAGGAAGATAAACTGTCTCTGGTCAAGATCTCCTTAAATGCAGCACAGCTGTGTTAGGTTCTCATTTATGTATCCAAATGCCTGGCAAGAGAAACTTAGGAGAGGAAGGATTTGTTTGGGGCTCAAGGGGATCTGGCTTAGTATATCGGGGAAGGCAGGTCTGGGCCGACTCCATGGCTGGGAAAGCACAAAGCCACAGCTGGCTCACATCTCATCAGGATGCAGAGGAAGGTGGTGAGTGGATTTGACAGCGGTGTTTGGTGGTGGATCTGACTACATCTGGAAACAAAGGAAACTCTAGCATCTTGGCAGGCCTGTGAGGGATGCTCTTGATGGGATGGTTCATTTAGGGCAGGAGGACCCACCCTAAATCTGGGCCTCACTTCCTGGAGTCAGCCCATGTGAACAGATGTGGATGGAGGAAGTGCTCCCTTTGCTGCCCGTTTGCTCTTGATCTCGCTGGCAAGTTCACGAATCCTATTGCTAAGGCGCTCATTCTGTTATCAGAATCTATTTGCTTGGGATTCCAATGTAGACGGAAGACCAGCTCGAGAGAGTCTTAGGAGACCCCTGAGGTCGTGGTCTCACTCTAACGACTCTGTGGGTCGGGGTACCTGACTGGTTGATGACTTAGGAATCGGAAGACCAATCCCCTGTCGGAACGAACCTGATAGGGCTAATATCGAATATGCGGTGAGATTATTAATAGTCAAGACAGGAAATCCCTTGGGAATAACTATGTCAACACAGTATCCTTTTTTCCCTTTACAGTCATTCTGGATGTGCCATGTGGTGATGTGAGTCCACACATGAGGGGTAGGTAGAGTCCCCTTGGGCTGGCATCCTGCAACATGTACTGGAATCATAGAAGCCAAGTTACTTGAATGTTTGTATTGCCATCTTTCCTACTTATAGAATGACAAATGATCATAATATCTATATTATGACATTGTGAAGATTAAATATGACTGTTCAAAAGCACTCAACTTTGCATGTGGCTGGTAACAAACTCTGATGAGCAGCTATTATGATGTGGAAAAAAAAAACCCTTGGGTTAACAGCATTAAAACAGTTACTTAGCATTTGGAATAAAGAGTAGTTAACATTGGAACAAGGATTAACTATCAATTTTTTAAATGTCTTTTTTCATTTCCTCCCATTCCTAATTGCTTTAAGTTTGCTAACAAGGTTAGAAAAATAAACAAACATATAGTCCTACTTAATCTTGGAATTTAAAGTGGGTGGAATTTTAGCGGTGGTGCATTGATTGAGGTGTTCAGCATCAGTATGGTCGAGGCGCCATGCTAGATGCAGTGTATTTAATACAGCTGCTTAAGAGAAATAGAGATTTTCACAGTCATTGCAGAAGCTACAGCCTTTAAGGTCAAAGAAACACATTCCAAGCTTCTGTAGTTAACATAGTCTGGATCAGTGTGAGCCTCTGCTTTTCTTATGCCCACAATACTCTGCTAATTACTATTTTGCACATTTCCTACCTATCATTTATTTTAATGTCTAAAGAGTTTTATCCACCATATATGGAGACATCTCCTTTTAATATGATACAATGAAGAAACTAAAAGATGAAATATGTCAGTGTGAGACTAAATACAAGCCGAGAAGCTATTCTGGATGAGATGCAAGTGACAGAGGAAAAATTGGATTGTAAAATCATATTTTGGATTGCTAAAAATGATGGTAATTCACCTTCAGAGACTAGTCATTATTTATAACTTCAAAAATGACTCACATTGGAAAAATTCTGGAAGCATAAACTAAATTAACTTAAATATCCATGGTGACTCGCTTCTCATGTCACTAAATTACCTCCTTCTTCGATAACTGATAATGAATCTCAGACACCGAATGGGACAAAGCTGTGTTAGTCTTGGTTTTACAGTTTCTGTGGAGCTCCAGAGGCAGGAGCCCCGCCTTTTCTGCCTTGCCTCTTCAGAGTTCATACTTGAACCTGACTCTGAAAACACTTTTGACTGGCAAACTCCAGCCTCCAGCCTACTGAAAGTGGACCCCAGTGACCTCAGCACAGCCTTCTTGGCTGAGCAGAACACAAGATGAAATCTACTCTTAGAATATCATTCGCAAGCTAATAGACAAATATGGCTTCCACATGGAGGAAGTTCTGATCATTGTCAACTGAAGCCTGACTGACTAGGCAGAGGCGCCTTTTTCCCTTATCCCCATTAAGGTCTCAGAGGAAGGAGGAGACAATCATCATTGGATGTCTGCAATCAATGCAGATGTCATGGAACCTCTAAACACTGTGCCCCAGAGAGGGACTGCAAACATGTTAAGATACCAGGAGACAGCTTGCCACCATAGGCATAAAGTAGTAATGAATGAATCATGAAGCTGTTTCTTATATCCCCATGAAAATCATCAAGGGGAGGGCAGGTGGACTGTGTAGACTGATCCTGATATCATGTTGGAATATTGGAAGCAATTAAAATTTGGGGATGGGTCCATCAGGCAACATGTGAACCGTATCCAAACATAGTTATGAGTTGGAGCAGTCTTAGATCTAAGAGAAAAATCAGTAAAAAGCATAACCACACAAGGGTCATTTAGGGCTCTAAGAGCCATGAAGTTCTGCTCAGTGTTATGTATGTGGGAGGGCTGGAATGCTGCTGGAGAGGGTCCATCCAGGTCCCAAGAGCATCCTCAGGCTATGGGTGGTGGGACCAGGCTTGGTAGTGAGTTTGAAGGACCTCACTAAGTGTTGGTAGACTTGTAGCAGCAGCAGCAGCAGCAGCAGCAGCAGCAGCAGCAGCAGCAGCAGCAGCAGCAGCAGCAGCAAAGGCCAGTGTCTCGGCTGTGACTCCCCATGTCTACCTGAGCTATGCAGGGCATGTGTGAAACCCATTCCCTGCTGTGTCAAAGTAGAGTTGGCTAGAGAGGCGACCTTGGGTTCCAGAAATCAGCCCCCAAATTACTGTTATTTTGAACCAACATTTCCTTCCTTGTTTCCCAGTGTGTTGGTGACGTCTGAATTCACAGTGTGTGCCAAGCCGGCGGGCAGAGCCAGCATCCAGCCACTGTAGCACAGCTGCTTTGGCACAGAGGGGGGCAATAATGACTACTGGAGGCCAGAAGCAGCTAGGCATAGAAGAACAGCCTGTAGGGAAGGAGGCTGGATGGAGCCGGGCGTGAAGGAGCCATCTGTGATGGAGATCATTCAAAGCTCACGGGGAGTGAGAACCGGATTTTGATCGTTCTCTCTTTCTGAGCACTGCTGTAGCTTTCTCTGTAAGCCCCGAGCTCTGAGTAGCGAGGGATTGTGCCCACGACAGTTGCAGGCTCTTGCTCACTGTTACCTACCTACCCCAGCTAGATTCTGAGCTCTGCCAAGGGAAGCCTGATGTAAAACTGGTTTGGCTGTTTCTTCAGGCATAGTGTCCCTTCACCAGAGTAATGAACTTACCCATCAGTCCTTGTACTTCAGACAAAAGTAATGGCTTCCAAATTCAATTATTATTTTAGTTTCCATGCTCACTCCTTGTGGTCATTCCTGCACTTTGACACCCAATATCTTAGTCCTTTGTGATGCCTAAAAACTGCATTCTCCTAATTATCAAAACTCCCAAGACACAAAGACTGTCATATATATTGGAAATATATGTTCACTCCAGATTATGAGAGGTTCCTTAAATCTAAATACTATCTTTTTTTCCTCATCATACTCAGTATGCTATGAGGCTATGGAGAAATTCCTAGTGCATCTAAAGCCGCCTGTGAGCCTCTGAATGCATTTCCAACTCATTGCTGACCTTCTCTGCAGACCTGCAAACACCCTTGTTCCACTGTTTGCTCTGTCTGGGTCCCTGCTATCTGCTGTGATCTTCCACCCCTCCTCATTTGCAATGCACTTCTTTCTACCATGATGCTCTGCTCCTGCAGATGTTCAGGGAGTCTCCACTGGGAGAAACTTCTCCAGACTG
Organism: Mus minutoides; assembly: GCA_902729485.2. Taxonomy (NCBI): domain Eukaryota; kingdom Metazoa; phylum Chordata; class Mammalia; order Rodentia; family Muridae; genus Mus; species Mus minutoides. The sequence continues at coordinate 641,441 of LR749687.1, read as the reverse complement.
CACCAGATAAACACTTCCTCCTGCTTCCCAAACTCTGTGCTCTCATTATTTACTGTAACCACTTTGGAAGGAACAGTTAGCATACTGATTGTAATAACCTGAGTCTATATCTACTTCCTCCATTGAACTGTAATTTGCTATATCATATTCAGAGGGAAGAATGGATCTTATTGGTCTATTGCACTTACCAGGTGGTCTAGAATCTGGACATTACGTATGTAAGATAAAAGGGGAAAATATTAAAATCCTTATGGAGTCCATCATTTACTGTGAGTTCTTTATTTTCAATCTATTGTATAGCCCTTAGTGAGATTGCAGTTCCCAAATCACACAGCAGTGCTTTGGATGTGTGGTGGACAAATAAGCTTTTGTGGAGTGAAAGGATAGCATTGAGATAGGTGCCGTATAGATGATCCAGGAGGGCAGAACTCAGGCCCATGTGATTGCTCTCTCTGTTCTCACTAAGCCTGTCCAGTCTGCTCACTGCTCAAGGGTGGAGTGCTATCCAACAAGGCACTGTGAGCACAGCCCCAAGGGACAGAGTGGCTCCACTCTTACAGTTCCACAGTGGAGGGAATGACGTTGCAAGCAACTTGAACCACCCTATTGTTGCAATTTGAAAACCAAAAAAGAAATCTTACTGGGCCACATGTGCAATGGGGGTCTTTTCTGTATTATTACAAAGTTCTTGCAGAGAATACTTCCACTCAGCCTGCTTTGGAAGTTCCCCCAGAATGGCTAGCTTCTGACATGGGTAGAGCTAATGTCACCAAGACAGACTCCTTAAGCTATGCAGGCTGGCATTAGGCTTCTATGTGAGAAACTTCAGCCTATGTTTCCCTAACACTGGCCTAACACAACAGGGTACAAAGATTCTGGCTTTACTTGTGTAAGACACAAGGGGGAAAATATTAAAATTTTAACGGAGCTCGTCATTTACTATGAATTCTTTATTTTCAGTTCACAGTTGTATATTGTTAATGGATTTGCAGTTTCCCAAGTCACACACCAGTGCTTTGGAGGGACACGAATGCCTAAGTTTTATTTATGTCAGTGGCATTTAAAGATATTGGCAAAATAAACATATTCTACTCAGTTGTAGACAGAGAGAGAGAGAGAGAGAGAGAGAGAGAGAGAGAGAGAGAGAGAGGGAGGGAGAGAGGGAGAGAGGGAGAGAGGGAGAGAGAGAGATAAAGAAAAGAGAAAAGGAGGGAGGTAAGAAGGAAGGAGAGAGTAGAGGGAGAGACCTCAGAGAGGAAGGAAGCAATCACCTATGCAAGGTGGACCTGAGTCAAGTATGCATTTCAGTGATCCAGGCCAACAAGGATTCATCTGAGTTGAGATTTCTACAGAACAAGAATACCGACTAGTCTAACTCTCATACAGATTCTGTGGCAACAGAATGATTTTGTGAGCCACCATGTGGTTGCCTGGAATTGAACTCAGAACCTCTGGAAGAGCAGCCAGCACTCTTAACCTCTGAGCCATCTCTCCAGGCAGCAGAATGATTTTGAAGGAGTTAACGCAAATCATTGGGTCATCCACACTAACACCTATGTTACCCAGTATGTAATTCAGTAGATTTCCTGTTTTGTTTTCACTCCAGAGTTTAGTATTCTAATGGGCATGAACCAATGGCTGCTGACACAGCCAAATCTCATCGAAGGTACAGCAGCTGTTGTCATAAGCACTTTCTAAATACTGTCTGGAGTCTCACATTTACATGGGAAGTGAAGTGTCACTACCCAAAGTGACAGAGCTATGAAACACTCAAGAGCACGGGTTTGCATTCGTAGGGCTTGAGATGGGATTCTATGCTCATACTCACTAGCCAGAGCTGCCTCTTGCTGCCCTGTATTAACAACACACTTTGGTTTAACTCAATGTCTGGGTAAAACCGGTGGGATCTTTCAGAATAAGCACAGAATCCTGGAGATGGAGGAGACCCCCCAGGCATCTTCTGAGGATGAAGCTTCTCAGTGTCGTTCCCTAAAATTTTCTCCTTTGCTTAAGCACTGGCGTATTCCAGTATCCTTTGCTCTCTATGCGCATTGCCTTTGCCCAGGTTGTCCTGGCTGGGACCTTCTATACATTCTATGAATGACCTCAAACTCATGAGCTGGGGCAGTAGGTTGAAAAGGCCACTTGGGGTCTATCTCTATTGGTGTAATAGGTCCCTTCAGTGAGCCAAAGTCATACTCAAGGATTCCACCTGTCCCATACCTCTGCTAGGTCTCTCCATCTAAGCAGGCCACTGCATCTTCCAGGACACAAGCTCAGATTGTAGGCCTGAGACCTTACTTGTCGACTTTTTTTCATTAGCGTATTTTGACAGCTTGGCTATTAAGCTTTCTGCTGTGCTGGGTTGTTTTAAACCATCATCGACACCTTCCTAGGGTGAGCTATCACTGCCTCTTGCCTTAGTACTTTAACCGTATCTGAGCTCATCCAGCTGTGTTTGCCCTCCGATGGTGACTTTCTGGTCAGTAGCCAGAAAGGCAGTGAAAATATTAGTCACTCTGACTTCTTCAGATGGATTTCCCTGTTTCTACAGATAAAAGCCTATTATCTTCACCATTGTCTACAAGACCCCATAGAAACCATCTGTGCAGTCATTTTCCTGAATTTGTTGTGTTCCCCGTTCTAACTCTGCCTCCAGACTGGACTTTGCCCCTCTTCCCATGGGTTTGGGGATTGCTTATGTTCCCAGTGCCGAATGACATTCAGCCTGGAAACGTTCTGGTCTGCTCCGCCAGCCCAGCTGTGTTTGCTCCGATTTCATGTCTTCTGCACGCCTTTCTCCATCCCTGCACCTTAATCTCTCTCACCTTCTTCCTCTTATGTGTACAGCTGTTGTCACTCGACATGATGCTAGTGCTTTTACGTGGGCACTCCAGCATCCATCTCTCTCTTCTGACTAGGGATGCTTGAGCCTAGCTGCCTTGGGCCCATGGGAGTAGGGAATCTTTTATTTCCTGTTTATCATTTCCAGCACTTCATCCCAATCATTATACAGATGGAGTCAGTGCTAAGTATCTCTTGAGACACCGCACACGTTTTCTAATGAGGCGCCTCAGAGAGACTCGCCGTTCCCTATATGGTGACGGCAGAGCTGGTGTTATGACTTCAGGGCTGTATTTCAGCATTAATGCTTGTTCAACAGCATTGTCTCTTTCTAGTTATTGTTACAAGGGGTTAACTGACACTGAGGTTCTTCTCTCCACACTGTCATAAGACACTTGGAAGAAGCAAGTGAAGCAGAGGGGTGGGGGAGTGGTGGAGAGATGGTGTTTACTGAGGTGCACTGAACAATCCACCATGGCTGGAGAAGGCTTGACTCCTGACTGCAGTGGCAGGGGCTTGCTCCCTTTGGACAATCAGGAAGCACAGTGGAGGTAGGAAGCCAGGATAGGGAAAAAATCTCAAGGCCCAGCCTCCAGGTACCCACGTAGTCCAGCTGATCCCCATCTCTTAAACGCTCCCAAATTAGCATCAGAGGCTGGGAACCAAGTGTTCAAACACAGGCACCTGTAGGGGAACTTTACATATTTAAACTACAACAGATACCCATCCCGACTGTAAGGGAGGCGGAGAGAACACAGTGCTCTGCATCTGAGTCCTTCACAGTTAATGACGGAACTAGCAAGTTAATGACTAGCAAGACTACTAATTGCCTGGCCTTTGAACCTACTCCTGTTAAACCAGCTTATCAAATAATTATGTTGCATTTAGAAGCTTTCTTTGACCCCCAAATTTTTAATCTCCTTTCCAAGGGAAGAGTAATGCATTTAATGTTACTGAGATTGAGGTACACATAGAGAACCTCTCAGTTCTCTGTAGCTCTGGTATTTTTCCACACTATATATATATATATTCAGTTGCTGGTTCCTCACCTTCCAGAATACTGAGCTCCACCTGTTAGGCGATCTCTGGATCTGGAAATCATCTTCATGCTCCCAGATAGAGGCAGTGCAGTCCTCATAAAACTGATGCAGGTAGGACCGAACTCCATAGCGCTGCTGGTACCCACCCTCGGTGTCAGCCTGGGCTTGCCTGGACCCACAGGTGTTGCTGCAAGAAGTCATCTTCCTAACTGGAAAGAGAGCATCCACAAGCCATCAGCCCCATGGGCTAGTTCTTTGACCTCATGGTCAAAAGGCATATTAAATGCAAGAGTAAGGCTAGGCCCACCTGTTCAAACAATTCTCTTCTTGTAAGCCAAAAAAAGCACCTTCAAAGATCTTTACCGTCTGCCCTTCTCTTCTGTTGAATGCAAAATCTCCCTCAGTGTTCAATGGCTAGAGTTGGTTCTCCAACAAAGCTTCAGTCATTTAAATTATATAAAATATAAGCACAAGGCACATAAGAAGTGGCAATAAAGAAGCTCTGACAAGAGACCTTTAATGTAAGAAATTTGTGGGCACTCACTGGCCATGGATGGAACTTGTCTCTGTTTGCCCTGGATTTTTAACCACGTTCCTTTCCAGAATGTGTACAGTATTCCTCTTAGCACTTTCCCGTTTTGTGTTCAGAGCTCACGTAACGTCTTCTGATATTTTAGCTCATTGCTAAGTCATATGGAAACTTGGTCAGGAAGCCGTGGAGCAACTTCTATGCTTTGTTAACCACAAGTGACTGGGCCATTAATTTACACCTCACTAGACTTAGCACCATGTATTTCTGTGGTTATTTGTGGATATGTCTGTCCGTGTGGGTGTGAAAATTTAATGCAGACAATAGACCCTTTTACTATTTCCTTCCAAGTGTCTAGTATAAATAAGGCTTAAGAAAAGCAAGTAAACCTGAGCCGCCTAGGGAACTATCTTTGCTAGATGGAAATTTAAGATTGATTGGTTCCAACTGTTGCTCTTGGAGGGAGCAGTTTAAAAGGATTTGGTTAATAATTTATGTTATTTTTTTTTAAAACAAAACTTTATTTAATGTGTTTGGATGGTTTTTTTTTTCTGTACATATTAAATGTTTGCATGCCTGGTATCTACTAAGGCCAGAAGAGAGTGCTGGGTCCCCTGGAGCTGGAGCTATAGGTGGTTGCAAGCCACCATGTGAGTGCTGGAAACTGAACTGCAGTCCTCTTAATCACTAAGCTCTAATGTTTTGGTTTATTCTTTTTAATAAGGGTCATAGTTTTGGTGAGTGATGGACTTCTCAGTTCTATGTTCTTCGACTTTTCTGATGTTTGTATAAGCAGATATGTATTTAGCTAGAAGTAGGAAATATTTGGTATTTTTTCAGTTTCTTGTAGAGTATTTTCCTTGTTTGGACAAAGACTGTATATGACAAAGTGAGGCCCAAAGCTATTTTCTCACTAGAAAGATATTTTTCCAAGAAAGTCTTGGACTGTGCTACAATCTAGGCCAAGAAAGAGGCATGAAATGTTCTACTTGCTAATCAAGGAACCAGATAGTAATGTCCACAGGACAAAACTGTTCCCTATAGTTCTGTCAGATTTCTTTGTGGTCACTTAGTTTGTTTGGATAATGTGATGGTTCTCTTGACTGCCAACTTCAAAGAATTTAGACTCACCAAGGGAACAAACTGCCAGGGATACCTGTGAAGGGTCTTCTAGATTAGGTTCAATGAGGTGGGAAGAATTTCTGCAAAGGCAGGTAGCACTAATCTGTGGCCTGAAGACCTGAACTGAGTAATGGCCTGAGTATCAGCATATATCTCTCCTTCTTGAACATGGATGTAATGTGACCAGCTGCCTCAACTTCCTGCTGCCATGATGGGCGATGACCTAGAACCATGAGTCAAAATAAGCCCTTACTTGCATAGGTTGCCTTGGTCAGTGCCTTGTCCCAGCAGCTCATAAAGTAACCAATATAGACAGATGATGGTGATGAGAGGTGAGAGGAGTCCTATGGGAACAAAAGAAATTCACAAGGGCATTCCTTTGTGCCTACTCCTGCCACAGACAGATTTGAAGGGGTCTTCAACCCTATAGGTGGAAGAATAACCATGAACTAACTAGTACCCCCTGGGCTCGTGTCTCTAGCTGCATATATAGAAGAGGATGGCCTAGTTGACCATCAGTGGGAAGAGAGGCCCCTTGGTTATGCAGACTTTATATGCCCCAATACAGGGGAACGCCGGGGCCAAGGGGTGGGAGCGGGTAGGTAGGGGAGCAGGGCCGGGAGGGGGGAAGATATAGGGAACTTTCTGGATAACACTTGAAATGTAAATGAAGAAAATATCTAATAAAAGTTGAAAAAAAAAAAAGAAAATAGAATCAAATTTGAGAAAGTATGTCCTCAGAAGAATGGCACAGCAGGTGGCATCCTGTCGACTGGCCTCATCTTTCTGCATGCTGGCCAGCATCACATTTGACACTTGTGTACTTTCTTGGATGAGGGACAACTAACTACCTCTAACAAAATTATTCTGGAGAGCATGTCAGGAGAGATAAAGAGAGGTAAGTATTTCAAAAGAGAATTTTTAGACATTCAGAGGGGTTTGACTTCACAACAAGTTAAGGTTTTAGAAAGCATTTTGTCTTCTTGCAGCAAAGCCTGGTGGATCAAAAGATTGGTACCTAACTCTGATATCATAAATGCTAGGATGACCTCTTCAGTACCTTCTATGTAATGCTTATACAATGAATATGATTAATAAGAGCCTATTACCAGTGACACATAAGTAGGATAATTTTAGAGTTGTCTACTTTGAAGACATTCTAATAAAATTGGTTTATTTTTTATTTTTTTATTTTTTAGTCAGCTAGAAATTGGGTTGGTGTTACTAACTCTGCTTTGTCATTGAGGAAACTGAGGTATAGAAAAATAATCTTGCTAAAGGTCACACTGTGAGTCAGGGAGGAGACAAAAGATGACAGTTACTACAATGTGCAGGAGCTGGGTCTGAATCATAGGCTTGTGCAGTCAGAATCAACTCACCTAAATGGTTTATATAATCTACACGTCTCTGGCAGAGCATCAGAGTCTTCAACATGAAGGAAGATATAGGATATAGGAGGGATAAAGATGCCCTTGACAGCAACAAGAGGAGCTACTTCACTTGGTTCCCCCTCTTAGGACTCAGCTCTGATGCCGAGCAGGTCCCTGAAACTCCCTGTATCCATTCTCTACCCAGCTCACTTCCAGCATACTTTGTGTCACTCTTTCATTACACTTTGCTAATAACAAAACAGAACAAAAGGCCAATATGAGAGAGAAAAAAACAAAAGGCAGAAGAACAAAGTGCCCTGAAGCAAACGCTTCCATCCTGAGCGTGCATTCCACTTCAAAATGGATCATTTGTGATGCTGGTTGTACCCTCAAAGAGGAATCCTGCTGATCCTTCACCTTCCAAGAGCGCAAGGCATGAACAGGAAGAGCATGGCCCATGTCATGTTAGCCACACAGAGCAGAGAATGGGCTCAGGCATTGCTTCTGGTCACATTACTTATAGGCTTATTAAACCTATCAGGGATGTGGTTTCATCATCCTTAAATAAGAAGATTGGACTGGACTAAGGTTTTATTTCTTCCAGATGTGTTTTTCTAGGAGTGTTTGGCTACACATCTTCAGAATGAGCCATTTACTTTTTGTTGGGTATACAGCTGAGTTTATTGAGTCTCCATCTCCTTGTGGACTGATAATCACAGACATGTCCTTAGTTCCAGTGTGTATGAAGTTTAGCTTAAGGTTAATGTAAGCATTAAACAGGCTGAGGGCTTACAGATTGCTCGTTAAATACACCACTTTAGTATCATACATGTTGCCTTAAATAGTAGCACTGGGATGGGAGGAGGTGTCTGAGAAGATTCACATACCTTCCTAAAGATACAACAAGTTAGGACTGATATCTGGAAGAGAATGGCCACTTTGTAAATGAGTTTTAAAATCTACCATCTCAGATAGAGGGTTTGGGGCCTAAGAACCTCAACAGAGTTAGATAACTCAAAGAGAAGTTGATAAATCAGAAACTAGCTCTCTCCATACAAAGAATGTTATAATTATTTGGAACCTGTTGACTGGCACTTGTGTTCTTAGACAAAGAATACATGAAGTCATGTCATAAAGTGAATTTAAAGCTGTTCAATTACTAAATGATTCGCAACAAACTAGGACAGAGACAGGAACACAAAGCTGGGCAAAGGCCTTGGAACTTGAATCAGTCCTCCCTTATTGAAGAAGGCTTTGTTACCTTGTATTAAATATCTGTATCAACCGTCACAAAACAGTATTGTCAATGTTATTTACAGTTATCATTAAGGGACAGACTTTAGGGGGCTCTGTTATTTAGAGAAAGCTTCAATATGCAGGAGGTACAGGCATAGGAGCAGAAAAGGGAGCTTTCTAGAATTATATTTAAATGATGTACTTTTGGTATTATAACTTGTAAAAACTCAAGTAGAGCCTCCTGTATTCTCTTTTGGGGGTTGGAGGAAGGGCAGCAAGATCTCTAGTCCAGGTTGGCATTGAATTAACTGTCTGGGTACCTGAGACTAGCCCTGAACTTATGATCCTCTTGATTCCACATCAGGAGTGCTGGTAGGCACCGTCATGCTTGCTTTATGCAGGGCTGGGATTTTTACCAGGGCCTTGTGCATGGGAGACAAACATTCTACCAACTACCTATACCTTCAGTCTGGAATTATGACAGAATCCAGACAAGATGCCATCTGTGTGGATTTATTTGCTCACCTGTGAAGAGGGATTTGTTTGTATTGTCCCCAAGGGACCTTGTAGATACTGACAAATGAGGACAGGTATCTTCTTCCTATTCTCTCCCTTCGTGTTGCCTTCGTGTGCAACATTTACAGTAGGTGAGAGCTGGGAATGACCCCCTGGCTAGACAGACAGATTCCCCCTGGGCAGCGTTGTGAGTCCATGGATCAATATACTGCAGTAACAGTTGTTGAGAACTTTCATTTTGTGCATAATCTATGCAGTTATTTTCATTTTATTTTACAAGTGCTCACAGTCATGGAAATAGAAATAAGTCTTTATGCCTCCTGCAACTCTGAGGACCTCACAGGCCTCACACTGCTTATCTTCATGGCCTCCTTGAGAGAAGAGAGAGGCAGCATATTGAGGCACCAAGTGGATGAGCGTTTTCCCATGGCTCTATGTGTGAGTCACTTGTGGGCCAGGCCCTGTTCTCTTTATTCACTTTGAAATAACTCTCAATTTTTCATACGGTTTTCTCTCCCTCTAAATAATTCTGAGCTAATGAGAGTGACATTCCCATTAGAGTCACTTTCCACAGGGCTGGTGCTGCAAGGCACAAGGTATAGACACAGTCCTTTGAGACCATTTATCCAGAACCAAACCCAAAAGGTCACATCCCTTAAAAGACTCGATGTGATTCACAGTGCACACAGGAAGGCATGAAAGCCTGCTAAGAGCCTTGCCACTCTGAAATTGAGCATTTTTGAATTACAGCATGATCATAAAACTTGAAATGTGTTTCTACCAAAGGAGATATATATATATATATATATATATATATATATATATATATATATATATTAACCAACAGAGATATTTTGTCTTTTTGGAATAATCAGAGAGATAGTGGTTTTGTAAAATGAGGTATTTTTATATTCTCCATGCCAGTGCATTGGCAGTCAGTTTTATAATTTAGAAAATAGGAGTAATAGTATATAATTAGTTTACTCATTATCAGTTGCCTGAATCTTTCAAGTGATCGTTATCTATCTCTACTTACCCTCACATCTCTTACATATACATCTATCTGGCGTTTTCTATCTAAAGTTCATCTATCCATTGATTATCCTCTACCAATTTTTCCACCCATCCATATAAGCTATCATCTTCTATCTATCAATATATCAGTTGTCACTTATCTATATCATCTATCATCTATCTTTCTTCCTATTATCTGTCATCAATCTATCATCTTTCTCTTTATTTTCTACCTGTCATCTATCTATCTATCTATCTATCTATCTATCTATCTATAAGGCATGCAAAATTCAACACCAAAATTAGCACTCTCTTCCTTTTAAACTCTTCCTTTTCTGTATTCACAGACGACAAAAGCTGACTCTTACCTTCAATGTTCTCCTTGTCCTCTGCCTGTTTATTCTTTGGTCTTTCTTTTAGAAGCTCATTCTTCAATTCTGTTTAAGGAAAGACAGCAGTAACTCTGCAGATGTGACCCAGAGCAAAATAAAAAACTTTCCAGTCACCCACAAAATCAGTGACCAAGAGTAGTGATGGCTTTTCTTAGAACAAGAACAAAGAATAAAACCAAAGAAAGAAAGCAAACAAAAACAAACCCAAAATTCTAACTTATGTTTTAAAAAACTTTCTAATAGCTTCTCATGATAATTTTTGACATGACTTAAGTGACATAAACCCAAGGGCTTTGAGAGCCCTGGCACACCATATTGCTGCTGCTTTTATCACGGTTTTCCATGAAGATGACCACACTAACTTGCCTGCTCTGCTCATATCACACACATTCCACATGAAAGATGATATCTTGTTTCCTAGACATCTCATAACCGCTCTGCAAAGCAAATGAGCTTTACAATCCTTGTGTCTTCTGATAAACTTACATGCATCACACCCTCAGCAAATCTCTGGACCATTTCCTCATTGTGTTTAGTTTAACTTCCACATCCGTTCTCTTCCTATCAATATCAGTTTATTCTCCAGCTGCTCAAGAGAAGCAGGTGCCCGTGCAAAATTCAATTAAGAGACTGCTGCTAGCTACTGAGTTATTGGTTTCCTGCATTACTCTAGTCTTGTGAAATAAAACAAACAAACAAACAAACAAACAGCCAGATCATCTAAAAGGCCATGAAAATTTCTGTTGAAAAGATACCCATTGCATTTATAGGAGAAACTGAAGGTTAGTGGGGAGAAGGGTAAGCTTTGGGTGGTATATAAGCCAACATTAGAATCTAGGAATTGAATTAACAAAACAAAACAAAACAAAACAGTTAAAAGCTACTACCTCTCTACCTTCTTCTGTCTCTCAGGTTTCCATCATTGCCTCTCCTGGTTTCTGTCTCTGTCTCTTCCTCTCAGCAATGTCCTTTCCTTTCCTTGTTGTGTCTGAAGAAACTGATGGTTTGGTCCTCTACCAAAGCACTGGCCTGTCTGGAGCCCTGGGAGCTCTCCAAGGTCCTGAAAACATTGGCGCCACAGAGCCAGGAACCAATTAAGTCTATGCTAGCTGTTCCAACTCCAGCTGGTTTGAGGTCACCAGCCTTGGTCTGACCTCCACCCTCGTGTCCCTATACAATAACAAAAAGAAGTGGGCTCTAAGATTATATCAAAACATCTTTAGACACGGCTAAGAAGTGGGGAGGGCCGGTGGTGGTGATTCTGGTAAATAACGGGTCAAGTCAGCCTGGAAGAGAAATCTAAGAAGCCGTGCAAACTCTAAATTCATCTGTTCCTTACTGAAAACACAACTTTTCTTGTCCTACAGGAAGGAAACTCTTAAGTTTTTAGCTGTATAACACCCAAATTCTTACATAACATAGACCACAATCCCCCAAAGCATGAAGTTGGTTGCTTCAGATTGCCATGGTTTTTGTGTATTTCAATATGCGTGCGTGCGTGCGTGTGTGTGTGTGTGTGTGTGTGTGTGTGTGTGAGAGAGAGAGAGAGAGAGAGAGAGAGAGAGAGAGAGAGAGATTAAGGAAGGAGGAAGAGGGGAATCTGGGGTGGGGGAATTTGGGTGGAGGGAGAGAAATTGATTGATAGAGGGTTGTGTGTGAGGAGGGCGGGAGGAAAGAAAACCAGAGGAGAATGAGGTGAAGAGGTAACCCCAGAACTGCCCTCTGCCCTCCCGCTGCTTTACCTTTCCCTCCAATCCCCGACCCGTGGAGCAAGTGCAGCCGACCTAGCCGCAGATCTCTCGCTGGGGTCCCATCACCGCCGCC